>OZ012694.1:5479540-5534540 GCA_963942565.1 Maea johnstoni
TTTTCACAGATTTTTGAAAAATTAATGCAATTTATGTCACAAACATCACTTACTCCAAAATTGGTGTCTTTCTTTGCTAAATTAATCCCTTCAGAGATACTAGTGTACTGCCACTGCCTGAAATGCTGTTCTGCCTTGTTGAAATTATTTTTCTGCTGTTATATAGGAAAAAATGGGCAAAATCAAGGAATTCGAGATATAAATTTTTAACCCAAAATTGATATGTCAGAATTGCCTAGATTAATTTTCGCCAATTTTTGTCTACACTATCTACACACTGCTCTTAATAAGAAGACATAAAGAAAATGATAGGTCATCGTGTTAGTTCTCGAACCACAGATGGTCAAAGTTTGTGAAATAGGACTTTTTGGGGGCAAATTTTCATGAAAATGTTAGAAAAGAGTTACTCATTTGTTACCGTATATGCCCATCCTTATATAAGATATTGTTGAGCAAGGGAACCCCATTCTATACATATGAATTATCACAAATTATTCCTGAAAACATGTCAAAACATCAAATTCAATGATTATGGAAATCACTGCAGCCAAACACAAAAAAAACTCATAGGATACTAGTTATGATAGGCAGTGTAATCAGAATTGGTACATATTCAATAAAAATCAATTTCTTTTCAATTTCTCCAGTAATGTCAGTTAAATTGTAATAAATTATTTTAGTTTGTCGAATACCCAATAGGTGTCACCAGTATAGAGTATCGTAAGACCTCAGACATAAGAAGGAGAGCTTATATGCAGACGATACAGATAGCATGAACGTTGATACGAAACTTTTCGAAGTAATTTCTCCCTGTTGTTTGGGCGGCATACAATAAAGAGTAAGAAATGAAAGTCTCTAGTGGTTGCCACAATTTATAGAGGAATCGAACCTCTACTCAGCCGGCCTGAGATTGAACTCTGGACCCATTGCCTCACAACACACAGGCAGGCAATCTTGCCGCTGCGCCATTGGCCATGATCACTAAATTTTGAATATCTAAATGCAGGTTTTCCGGCTTTCTCAAACGCTCGTGAGGTGTTCAGTCACTCGGCTTTAGAAGCATGCCCTGATTGCCGTGTGGTTTAAGGCGTTGCCACTGGCTGCTAGCTATCTCTCAACACTGCCCGGGTTCGAATCCTACCCGGGGCATGCGAGAAAGTTGCCAGTGACTTGGTAAGGCGCCTGGGGTAAGGCGGTGGTTTTCGCTGGGTACTCCGATTTCCTCCACCAATTACAATTGGCTAGTCACGACTTGTATGGCAGAAAAAGTGACGAAAAACAAAGTTCCAAATTCACTCGTCTTAGGCGTAGGCGTAAGCATGTACACGCTATAACTTAGGTGATATATCAACCCTGGTATCATTTATCTGAGTTGATACAGTCAGTGACTTAAGCATGTAATAAATCGTATCTCTCAGTATAATGTAGATACACCAAACACCACTGTGTTGGGTTGATGCCGTGTCTGACCTCAGCTAGGCATATCCCCTGTGGTAATATATTATCCCAGGGTGAGTAGAGTTAGGATAAGCCCTTGCAGATGTGCAGTATCAGGCGAACTTTTTACGTAAAAGGGAATTGTCACTAAAATTGATAAAAACAAACAAAAAACAAGAATTGATATTTTACATCGATGGATTGATGCCACTTCACAAAAGTACCATTTTCGATGAATAAGCATCGTTATGCATTTTTTCAATGGTAAATTTATCAGTAAAAATGTACATGCAGTTTTATTAGGTTGAACTAACAGACATGCTTTGGGATGCTATTTCTTGCACTCTACTTATAGCAATGGGATCGGGATATGATCAAAAGGATGTCATGACACCTGGGTCATCTCAGAAACTGCTGTGGAAGGAGGAGCGTGGTGTTTACGTTACTTTCAACAGCTTGATGCTATCGCGACGAGATAGGAACCAGCAACCGGGAAGAAATTCCCTTCTCTTTCACGGATAGTTCCAAAGGGTATTTCAGTTGTATCTGCTATGATTTTGTACAATGCCAAGTACAGTCAATAAAACATACAATACAATACAAAGTTTCACACGGATAATATTCAGCGAAATTGTAGCATTCCAAATTAAAGCCATATATGCAGGGTCATTTTGGCAACTTCGATTTTAAACATCATGAAAACGACGAACGAAGCAAATTGATCAATTGAAGAAAATACTACAAAATTGCTATACTTCTAATAAAAAATTCTATAGATTAAAAAAAAAGTGGGTATTTGTTTCCTATAAACTTTTTCAAATTGCATAAATGTGCAACAGAAAATGTGTTGCTCCTCTGTACGATTTTATAGCCACTTGCACGAGAACTATATCCCGTGCTTTCCGCACAATTGAATAGCATATTTTAAGTTGTTTCATCGGGCCTTGCAGTCGTATTAAATATCTTCGGCAGAACATTATGTTTAGGGGAAGGGTGGTTAGTTTGAGTGAATTCTCGGTAATTTTGGACACTTCGTAACAATGAGGATTTTTATGGGTTGAGGGTGGCCCATGCTTTCTGAAAATGCAGACAAACCAGAGCTTATAAAGGTATTCGGTTTATAGTCTTGTATCCACCAAAGCGCTCACACGACCTTCCTTCCCTAGCAGGCCTGTACACACGGCAACCATTTCAATCCCCCGGGGGATATTCCAGAGCATCTGGCAGCATATAGCGCACACGCTCTAAGCACTGCCTTATTTATGCTAGGTACCCATTTTGCAGCTGAAGCAATATGGAATAAACTGTCTTGCCCAAGGACAGACCAAAGTGCCCCGGCCGGTAATCGAACCAGCGACCCTCTGACTACTCGTCCGACACCTAACCAACTGAGCTACTTGTTCCCCAAAGACATAATAGAAGCACAGAATTTCCTTAATGACGACCATCGATAGATCAAGGTGTCACCGATATTCATTAGATTATTTTCACGATAAATCACAATGGCCCAAATTCGTACGGTGGTCTAAATTTCCGAGAAGTTATGGTAGTTAATTGCCTTTCCCGTGCAAAGAGGTGTTATTGACAACACAACTACAAGGTATGAAGTAAGGCTAACGTTACAAAGCACGGGGAAATATTGACTGTTTTTCTCGGATTTAAATAACCATTAAAGACAAAAATAAGTGTGTTACGATGGATATTCATGTCATAAAACCTGTTCGATGTTGATATCAGGAAACGCTATAATAAACGATAATATCTACATACATAGGAAGTGTATCAGAAACAGAGTGTTTGTGTGTTGGCTGACAATGGCGTGCTTGATAACACTGATTTATGATTTGAAGCGGTTATAAGGTATTCTAGATCCTAGGGAGGCGGAGAAAGCAGTGGCGCAGTGATAACATGTTCGGCTGGCGACACGGAGGTCACGGGTTCGTTGCCCGGCCGGCACCACTTCTTTCTGTCCTCAAGCAAGACAGTTTACTTCTCGTTGATCAGTGCTTCGGAGGGCACTTTAAGCCGTCGGTCCAGTCGGCCAAGAGCCTTAGTAGTTCGTGTTTCGTGTAATTGATATACAGGTGAACTTGGATATGACGGACCACTGTACGACGGATTTTTGCATATGACGGACGATATGCTTGGTCCCAGTCCGATGCATATCAAGTATTCGTCATATGTATTTGACGGATTTTGCATATGACGGACCAATTTTCCTGGTCCCATTGAGTCCGTCATATCCAAGTTCACCTGTAACGACTTAAAGTAAATATTACATTTAATTTAATTTTTACATTTACATTTTATCTCTTTTTTGGCTATCGGTTTTGAAAAGTACATAAGGGTCCCGACCATGCTGACTTCAAAGAATAATCGTTTTGGCTTTGAATAGATGGTGTAATAAATTGGGTGTTGGCTAATAATGATATGTTTTGTAACACTGCTTTATGATGTGAATTGATTATAAGACATAGATACTTTTTCGGCTATCGGTTTAAAAAAAAAGTGCAACTTTACAGAATGACCGTTTTGGCTGTAGAATATCTTTCTCCGTACGTCGTTATGCTTCTGTATGCGCTTTCATGTCATTTCGCCTCTCTTTTGTTATGTCATTGTTTTTTTCATATTGTTTATAATCTAAGTTTGTATATAATAATGTCCGTTTAATTCATTATTATATTTAATTTGTGTTTAAAATTCCTTGATTTGGTCAATGGAAATACGATACGATACATTAATATTTGCGGATCAAGAAAATAATTCATTTGGACTTGAATAATAGAAATTACACTAAATGATAAAATAAAATAAGATACACAAATCAAAAAGTGTTCAGCTTATGGTTTCTTTCAATTTGATGGGTTTCCTCATTATTTGATGTCTAATACATTTATTCTTCGTTTTCATAGACAATGGAATATCATAATAGTGCCCGGTTAATGACTGTAGACTAAATGTGATGCTTTTCTTTTTCAGTACATATTATAGGGAGTGGTCAAAGAACATGGCGCTTATTCACGCTCTTCTCATCTTCACGTTATTTGGTGCCTTCTCTCTTCCCGGAAACTCCTTCAAAAGAACTTTTCCAGATTCCAAACTAACTCTCAAATACGACAGGCATCCTATGTTATACTTCACCGCAGACAGCCTCCCCGAATATCGCTCAAAGAAGCAGACGACGCACATTGAGATATTCGAGTACATTCAAGAATTGCGGACGGCTATGAACACATCACGTGAATATATAATGCCGCCAAAGGACTCTACTTTATTTGTATCCAAATGGAATGAACATTTCGGCAATAATTTACCGCCTCTGGCACTCTATTGCCTATTGGAACCAGACGACAAATCGGCATACCGTGACGTCATAGCTTACATGGATCGCATGGCAACCTATCCAACATGGCGGGTGAAAGGACAGGACGTAGACGAAGTTCCAGTGTCTCACAATTTGGCGGGATTCGCGACCGCATACGATTTTCTCCATCACACACTTAATGCCCGTCGAAGAAAATTGTATTTAGCGAAAATTAAAAATGTTACCATGGAATTATACGTTTCCTCGAAAACCAAGTGGTGGGGAAAAACTTATTTACAAAATCACGTAACGACCAATCACATGGCTACTTTGATTGGCGCAATTATATCGACACTTCACGACAGTCAGTTTTGGGGGATCTTGAAACAGGTCGTGTTGGCTCTCGAAAAAACTGTCTCCCTTCTTTTGCTCATTACAGACGGATCTCTAAACGAAGGGGTTGGCTATACAAGCTACACATCTAAATCTCTAATGGAATATTTCTTTTTGGTTAAAAGGCATTTTGATCTTGACCACTCACACCACCCTTGGCTCAAGCAGCACTTTTGGTACTACTACCACACAACCCTGCCAGGGTTCAGAGAGATCGTTGGTATAGCAGACGTTCAGAAAGAATGGTTTTATGGCCCGGAGAGCCAATTGGTGTTCCTAAATGCCTTTGTATTAAAAAACGGATACGGAAATTGGTTGGCCAAAAGGATACGCCAAAAACGTGGTGAAAAACGCAGTTATATGACAAGGCATACAGAGTTCATATGGTATGACGCTACCCTGACTGCGGCTGCGCCATTCGGCGATAGAAGAAACCACCTGCATGTCTTTGATGATTGGGGTGTGGTCGTCTACGGAGGTGGCGGCACCTATCGGGGGTCAGATTCAACCTTCTTATCCTTTAAATCTGGAAAAATAAACGGCCGTGGAATTAACGACCTTGTGCACACGAATAGGTCATGGCTTGAGGGATGGAAATCCTTCAACGCAGGCCATGAGCACCCTGACCAAAACTCATTCACGTTTTTTCCTTCCGGTCGACCGTTGATTACCGATGGATTGTACAGTATGAAATTTTCAAGTTTGAATAATGTCCTTTTGTTCGCACCGTCGAATGAAAGCAAATGCTCAAAGCCATGGGCGGGGCAGCGAGGGGATTGCGCCAAATGGCTACGATGGAAACTCCATGGAGACGCCAATGGTGAGGTTGTCACGGCAACAGATAAAAATGGCGTTATTCACACTTCCGGTGAAGCAGTCGAGGCATATGCTCCGTCGTTAGGAGTGAAAAGTGTATATAGAAACCTAATTCTGCTAAATCCAGCATTGTTGGTGGTGTTTGATTATGTTGAATCAACAGACAAAAGTTTATTAACACACGTTTCTGCAATGTTTAATAACATCCGGGAACGTTTTACTATGTTACGAAGTCGTTCCGGGGCAAAGGTCAACCTTGCAGGTCAACAGTACCAAGTGATGTGGAAAACTATTGATGACGTCATACCAAGCGCAAAACTAACCCTAATGAAATACAAAAGTCAAGATAACATACGCACATCTAGCAATATCAATATAACAATTCCATTTCATAGAAGGAGAGCATACCTTGCAGTTATTCTATATGCGAAAAATCAAAATGTGACTGACTTTGAATTTTCTACAGTATCCAACAAGGGTGTTAGTATTGACATAGGATATGCTGGGAAATGCAACCGAATTAAATTTGTAACAGATTATAAAAATCTCACTGCCCGAAGACACTTATTAGGAACATATGGATTTTACCAACTTTCATCATATGAAAACTGCAAAGATATCAAGTACAATCTACCAGTAGCATTGCAAAGTAGGGTAAAGGAGGATCTCAGCATCGTGAAAGAAATACCAATAGTCATACTCGTTCTTAGCATTGCTTTGATATTACGCATGCTAAAATACCGAAAACTCTGGCTCAGGTATTTAATAATTTTCATCCAGAGTGTCCTTTTCTTATCATTGGCTATCTATACTTATAATGAATATTTGATTAATACACCTAAACAGATTTCACTGCCTAGCAGAATCGAGCAACCATCAACTGTGTACATATTTGGATTACCATATGGTGGCTTAGATTTAGTTTCTACGTTGTTCCTCTCACATCCGGATATCATAAAAATTAATAACTCACATCCAGAAAAAATGTGCAAACATGGACACTTTAAAATGGGTAGTCTGAGTATATCATTGATATCAAACCTAGACACAATGGAAGATATAGTGAATTATTTGAAAAATGATCACGGCAGGCGCAAAGAAAAGGTTATAGTGATTATGCGAGATCCACAATTATGGATAGCGAATATGCTCAGAAACAACAAAACACCTCACTCGCCTACACAAAACACCTCACTCGCCTACTGTTGAGTCACTTACAGATATGTGGAAAAGGTTTGCGGATCTGTCAAAGCAGACATTTACTGAGGATGAATTCTTTCGGTTTTTGGTTCTGAAACTTGAGGAGATCACAGCCTACCCAGAAAGCTGGGGTACTATAATTTATGATTTTATCTCCCTTCCTTTCCCACCTGCCATGGCACATCAGTTTAAGCGGGCAACTTATTCCCATTACTTTCATCGTTATTTTCAAGATGCACAGGACTTTGTTCGGCTTGCTACGTGCACTGGTGTTAATGTAACAAACAGCAACTCTTTGTCTGCAGAGCAACGAAGTGTCATCATGCGGAAATGTAGACCAGGTATGGCCTCGTTTGGATATCAAGATCATTAATCTGGATACCTTTGTATATAGTCACTTTTTCCTATTATTCAGGTCGTAATAGCATGCCCCGATGGCCGAGTGGTCTAAGGCTTTGCCACTGAATACTCGCTGTTTCTCGCCACTAAACGGGTTTCGATTTAGGCAGCAGCATTACATTAAGTTTTAGGTGGTGTTTTTTGCCTATCGTGCGGTGATATATGTATATATACATATATATATATATATATATATATATATATATATATATATATATATATATATATATATATATATATATATATATATATATATATATATATTATATATATATATATATATATATATATATATATATATATATATATATATATATATATATATATATATATATATATATATATATATATATATATATATATATTATATATATATATATATATATATATGTATATGTATATATATATATATATACCTATATATATATTTATATATATATATATATATATATATATATATATATATATATATATATATATATTATATATATAAAATTATATATATATATATATATATATATATATATATATATATATATATATATATATATATATATATATATATATATATATATATATATATAACATATAATTTATAGTTCATATATTACATGATTCATGGTGTGTACATTCGCTGCTTTCAAATCTCATAATTTGTTGAGGCGTAGCATTGTCCACATACCCAAAGACCGTCCAAAAAAACATAGCCTACGCACTACGATGAATGCAACTTTTCTTAAAAGATATCTGGCTACATGTTACTTGATTATTGTGTTTGATTACATGCACTTTCTTGGCTTCAACTTCTTACTTCCTTTATAAGTGACCTGTGATAAGAAAAGGTCTATGAAATACGGTCATCTCTGTAAAAACATGAACATCAATGGTGCAGATTATGGTTTCAAGTCATACGGGTGTCAATATTTTGGTTGTTCACGCATTTGTACTGAAATAATAAAATATTGTATGATGTGCCCAAAATATGTTTAACACATGCAGGTTTTAACACTACGAGGTTTTTAATTGGACACATTTTACTGCATTTGATAGGAGGTCATATGTTATGCATGCATAGAATACAAACACTGCTTATAATGAGTTTTTGATTGGATGTCGATCAAACGTGCAAGTTTTAAAGTAGATGGTCCTAATGTAAAGTACGTACTAGTATTCTCCATGTAAGATAGGTATTTTTTACCTAAATGACCTTTGGAACTGATCATCATAGAAGAGTTGTATCTCATAGCTGGTGACATCCTAAAGTAGCTTACATGTTTGTTGTTAATCTTTAACTCATTTATTTATTTTTAATATCATGTTCAAATTTAAAGCCATTTCTGTCAGTTCTTTTGTTAGAATATAAGACAGAAGTACTTTTTTTCAACTTCTGAATTACATAACTTAGTGACAAAATCAAAATTGGAGAAATTATATGTCCTTCCCTTACTTTTTCTCGTAGATATAATTGTGACAAAATTAGAGAAATTCCAAAAGTATTTGTTACCCAGATGCGTGTTTGAAAGACCATGTCTTGCCAAAATTCGTTTAAGAAAAGAGCCAAAACTTTGTATGGAAGCCTATATAATTTTGAATAATATGTTTGGTCTGTTTTTCTGCTGTATGATGGCTTAGACAGTCACAGTTAATCTGCTTACAATGTAGTAGCTAAAGGCTATAGGTTTGAACAGATATACATAAGCGGCAGTTTGTACAATCTAGAAAAGATGCTGTTCGTTTTATCAGCAACGCTATAAACCCCTACATGACATATCATAAATAAGGGTGAAATCAAATATATTGTTTGTCAATATATGTAGTAAATTGAATCATTCATACACATGTAAACGGTCAATTCAAGTTCATATCTCTGCAGCGGCCAAAGACAGCTTTATTAATTGTTTTCTTTTTGGATCAGAACATAGGTTTAGAAAAATCTTAATGAAAAAATATTGATCCAAACCCTACAATGAAAAGCCCTGAATTATGACGTATGTGCTATCATCAAGGTATTGTAACAATTCCAATGCTGAGGTTTCTTTCGCTCAAAGCACAAGACACAAAGGTTTTTGAAATCCATTCAAACCGTATATTGTTGGTATTCACTGGAAAGCTCTCGCTGAGTAATCTCAGATGCTTACCCAGTGTTTCAATCATTTTTCAGCTTTTTTGCATCATTTTGTATTGGCCGAATTAGTCACCAGCATGAAAAGGGTTAAACGTCACGTTCTAGCGAGACGAAGATTTTCCATAATGTGGTGAGCGAGAGGTTGTTAACCCTAATGCTGCTGGTGGCTAATTTGGGCAATACAAAATGATGCAGAAAATACCCCGATAATTGTCTGAAACTCTGGCACTCATATCATCTGAGAGTACTCAGTGAGAGCTATCCAATGAATACCAACACGACAGGGTTTAGACGATTCAAAAGGATCTTTGCGTCCTTGTCCTTTAGACGAAGGTACACTCGACATTGGAAGGGTGAAATACTGTAGGTCGAGTGGGATGACGTACATGTACATCACATGATTCTTGGTAGTCAATGAATAAACAAAAGAAGCTTTGAATACATCTTCACATTAGGGAGTGCCTGCTTGAGTATCAGAAGTCTTATAAATATATCAATTATGCATGTGCAATAAAAACTAAAATCCGTCCACATATCTTACTAGATTACAGAACAGACATTTGATTCCTGCACCAGTCGACCAGACGTCTGTCAGTGCCTGCTTGTACAAACACCAATGGATAATTATGAAACAAATAATGAATCAAAGTTACGTTCAGTTACGAGGTTCTCGATGCCTCCATGTTCAGGAAAGTGGTTTGCGATCGGTGGTGCGGTCATGTATTATGCCCGGGCTGCCCAGGAATTTAGTGCAGGAATTAAATGTCGGCACTGTAGTTTCTCATTGTTCAAAGTATACCAGACGGTAAGATGTCGATTTGGGTCAAGAAGAAACTAGATATGTACAGAAAATATCAGGTATTGAATAATATTTTGGAAATAATGAAAATAACAAAAAACGAATATGACTTTTTCTGCGAACATTGGGCCAAGAGGAAACTATATAAGTACAAAAAAATTTGGATATTGAATGATATCTTGGAAATATTGAAATTAACAAAAAATGGATATGACCTTCTCAATGACAATAAAAATATATCAAAGAGGCAAACGGGAAAGAATGTTAAAATAGGTGAAATCAAATGCAATATTTATACTTAGATAAAAGCTGCAGAATTTGATATCAATATCAATGGCAAAATGTGCTTTTGAATGTGCAAAATCATATGATAAACTTGATATGTACGAGTAAGACTGTATTTGCTGTGGTGTATAGCATTGTTCACCCTTTACTGCATGTAAATATTATCTAAATGTGTTTTCATGTTGTATTTTGTTCATACACAAAATGAAATAAAAATCATGTACGCAATGCGTACCTGTCAACTCTACTGATGTACAATTTGAAATGAAATAAAAGTATGACAAATGGTCATATATTTAGGGTAATAAAAACAACCACACTCATACCAAAAACGAGGTGGCTAGGTTGCTGGAAGGCGTCGGGTCCAGAGTTCAAATCCATGCCGGGCTTAGTAGAGGTTCTTTTACTCAGTAATATAATATACTAGGACAATTGTCAAAAGCCATCATTTCTTGCTCTTTATTGTCAATTTACGCCATGTATAAGAAAATGATAACTATGAAGAGTTTTTTTTTTAAATATTTCATATCATTACTTCATGCTACATGTGACGTCCGCAAAAAAGCTCTTGTGATATCTCAGGCACCTTTAAAAAGTGACGAAATATGTTTTTTTTAATAAAAAAGGAAAATATAAAGTTGGCATAAAAAGTATACAACAAAATAACTATTAAGTATGTAAGTCAATTTATATGCACAAAAGACCCACAACTGTTTCATATTGCTCTAAATTCGGCAAAAGTAATTTTCCTATCCGTAAATTATTCACCATTGCGATTGTATAAAATGTTTACCTATGTCATTTTATTACATACTAGAATGATTACTATTACTATCACCATTGGGGGCTTTAATTCATCCTTCCCTGATATGCTTTGTCCATGATTTCATAGAAGGGCAGATATAAATTCAAAACAAATTTCGCGATTGACTAAAGTTTTTCACACAAATCCCCAGGAAAATTATCCACTACCACTTGCGCCATGTTTCATAGTTAACTGTTATTTAGTTTTCCTATTCTTCACTAGATGTCTCTACCAGCAAGTTGGACAAAAGTCATGACTGGAGATGCTTAGTACCAGCAAAAAGAGACAAGCAGTAGGAGTAGTAGTAGTAGTAATAGTAGAATAGTAGTAGTAGTAGTAGTAGTAGTAGTAGTAGTAGTAGTAGTAGTAGTAGTAGTAGTAGTAGTAGTAGTAGTAGTAGTATAGTAGTAGAAATATTATTATTATTATTAATATTATTATTATTATTATTATTGTTATTATTATTATTATTATTATTATCATTATTATTATCATTATTGTTATTATTATTATTATTATTATTATTATTATTATTATTATTATTATTATTGGTTGTTGTAGTAGTAGTAGTAGTAGTAGTAGTAGTAGTAGTAGTAGTAGTAGTAGTAGTAGTAGCAGTAGTAGTAGTAGCAGTAGTAGTAATAGTAGTAGCAGCAACAGCAGCAGTTGTAGTAGTAGTAGTAGTAGTAGTAGTAGTAGTAGTAGTAGTAGTAGTAGTAGTAGTAGTAGTAGTAGTAGTAGTGGGTGTAATGTTGGCGATATAGAAAATATATCACGTGTTATCGGACTTTTCATTGATATCACAATAACCCATACTTTGCCTCACGAGCCTCAAAATTACTAACAGAACGTGGTTTACATAGTCGATGCTGATTTTCAGGTCCTGTCATAATTCAATCTACCTGTGGCATGAACTTGGACCTAGAGGGGTACCTATCTGCCATACTGAGTTGATCCTGAAATAGGTATCATCAATCTGAGACCGCCCCTCCTTTGGTTTACTAGACCGTACCCCAATAGAAAGTCGCTTGGTCGAGGTTCGCGGCCAGTGATCACTACTCATGTTTAATCCTGTGTTTTGATATTCATACTTAAGGGCAACCGAAGTCAGCCGACAGCGCCCCCGCGTAGATTTCCACCTTAAGGTGATGAGTACCGTTTCAAGCTAGTTAAAGGCCCCATTCCAAAACACACCTCACAACAGCATAATCATATGACAAGCTGTATCCATAACCAGATTCTTGAGTGTTATCAGGTATAGAATGTATGATAACCCTAAGGTAATTCTGAACCTGCAGTGACTATTACTTTTAAAACTAATGATATTATGTCATTTAAGTGAAAAGTAAATATTGAAATGATATAGAATATGGCGTGACTAAAGACGGTTGGCTATGATATTCTCTACCTGATAACACTCAGGATCCTGGAGATACACTTTGTTATATGATTATGCTGTTGTGAGGTGACTGTTTTGGGATGGGGCTTTTAACTAGCTTGCAATGGTACTCATCACCTTCATACCCCATAACATACAACCACCAGTCACTGAGGTAAACCACCCCTGCTGACCCAAATCTCGCACAAAAAGCCTGTCTAAATACCAAACAGACCTGTTTATGTGATTATGCCCCGAGTCAGAAACCAAATAATCATAAATAATACTCCAGCATTCCTCATTCCGATTTCTGGCTCACTCATCCACAAACCTATTTCTCTGTTCACTGAGTTTTTTAACACAAGAAAAAATGTCGACTTTCTTCATTTTTTTTGCACAAGTTTTTTTCTTGATCTGGATCAATACAATATAAAAGTTTCCAAGAACTATACCACATGCACAAGCACATATACACACTGGAATGGACTTTCCACAAACGTGTAGCTCTCTTTCAACTAATAAACCCTATGCTGCTGGTGCCGAATTTGGCCAATACAAAATGATGTATACACTCTGAAAGATGACTGAAATCCTAGCCAATGGGTACTTTCATGAATGAATGAATCTTTTACAACTTTCAGTACATTCGTATATAACTTTTTTTCACCAAACAGACAAAACACACAAATACAAATAAACATGTCAAGTGAGGCGCTTTGACTCATGAGGCACAACGCCCATTATACGAAGGAATAGGCAACATGGGTCATAAAAAGGGTGGGACCAAATACCTCTAGAAGTGGTTATTACGAAAAAAGAGGTACAGTGCAACCCCTCTAACGTGATTAACCCTCTAGACGTACTTATTATAGTAATATAATGGTACAGACGGTAACCCCACTAAAATGACCACCTGTGGGACCGGCCACAATACGTTAACGTTGAAGGGTTTCCTTTACTTAAAAACTATAAGGAAAAGGTTAGCTTGGGACTGACAAAAAAATTGTCACTTCAGAGGCGTGGTCAACTTCGAGAGGTACTCACTTCGAGCGGTTCTATCATAAATTGTTAACCCGTTAATGCTCACAGCGGCCAAAACCAGCCTGACAATTTTGATGAAATCGTTCAGGTTTAAGTACAATTGGCAAAATATTTGAAGGAGAAATGTTGATCAGAACACTACCAACAACTCTCCTTCAAATATTTTGTAAAATCATTCTCAATTCCAAAGTTATCGTCAAAAGTATCATAGATCCAGACGACATTTCCTGGATAAACTCTTAAGTATTAATGGGTTAATACATAATACTTGGCAAACGTCGTGTGTCCTACACACGGAAAATGGAGTCTCATAAAGTAATACAGACGAACAGTTTTGTAAGTTCATTGATCTAATGTTAAGGTGGATGGTACAATAAGGGCCCTGTACCCAACTCTACCAATCACTGAGTAACGCTTAGACGAACACTCACAGGGCAGACCCTTACGCATATTGCAGGCACGTTAAGACGGCTGGCTTATTGCTTATATTGTGCAAACAGATTTTAAGCTTAACTCTTTCACAATGGTATTACACAGATGATCAGAAAACTTTGGAAATATTTTCAGAAAATAAGTTATTTGATAAATATTTGACTGAAAATGGTTAGTGTGTGATGTATTTTATTGACTGAGCCGTGAGGGCGCAAGAATAGTGATTACAATGATATAAATAACAAACTGTATACATAATAGTAGCAAACAAATGAAGTAACAGGAACTAAAACAATGAACTGAACCAATTAGGAAATTAATTAACAAAAGGTAATGAACATGGTACAAAAAGTAAGGTGTAAATAATAGTACTGGTTACTACTGATGTGTTTAACAATCCATTTTCAATTTATTTTCAAAATATTTCTTTAATTGCTGAATTATCCAACTGTTTAAAGTTGTCGGACCTCGTCTGCCCTCCACTCCTGCTTCCGTGGCGTTAGCTGCACAGAATGGAATACACTTTTCTTAATATCTTTCCTACCAAAACGTATCATGGAAATTGTTTAGAGGAGATACGTTCCTAAGAACTAAGCAAAAAATTCCCCTTCAAATATTTTGTGTAATAATGCTTTATTTTGAAAATATTCTAAAAACTGTCAAAAGTCCGAACGATCTTTTCCAATTGCACTTGTATCTATAGGAACGTATGGGTTGCAAACAACCACGTAGCGTCCTGGACGTTGACTCAACCGTACTTTATCCGAGGATAAGAGATAGAAAGTGGGAGGTAGCTTTAGTTGCTATGAGGGTTGAAACTTACTGGTGCGTGCACAGATTGAAGACTTAGGACGTAGATAGTTAGAGGCAGCCAGTAGACGTTGACGTACCTGTAGAATACTGGAGAGACATAGGAGAGTAGGGATGCACTTGTCCCTTGATTACTAGAAACAAGCCAGGTTGATAAATGATCACGTCCGTCGAGCGAGAGGGGGCGGAGGAGGGGAAAAAGGAAGGGGGCAGGGAGAAATGGGACAGGAGTCTTGACTTCCTGTTTTCTTGTATCGGATTCGCCGTAGGACTAGGAAATATCTGGCGTTTCCCCTACCTGTGCTTCGAACATGGCGGAGGTGAGTAGGCATCAACCCTTTAATGCCCACAGCGGCCGAATTCTCAAAAGCAGTCTGACAATTTTGATGAAATCTTGCAGGCAAAAGCAAAGTTAGAAAAATAATTGATGGAGAAATGTTAATCAGAACATTATCAAAAACCCTTCTTCAATTATTTTGTAAAATCATTCTTAATTCGAAAGTTATTGTCAAAAGTAACATAGATCCAGACGGCAATTTCTGAAGACACTCATGCATTAACAAGTTGAATTGCATATTCGCCCACATACCTTTTGACATATGTCGTGAACAAGTTCTTTTGAAAGTTGTTTCCAGGAATATCACTGAAAGCTATCACTTACTGCAGGATGAAATTGATGGTATTTTCAACATATTGCGTTGTGTACACTACTGATGGAAAATATTGTAACATGGATGTTTATCCATCTTTCCTCGGAAGGGGTTATGTAGACAGAAAACAGATCGCTTAACACTGAAGAATGTATATTGCATTGCGTTATCTTGTGTAGTGATGACTATTTTGTATTATATTATATTGTATTGTTTTCATTATAACTTTAATATTATGTTGTACCCTACCTATCAGAAACATCCCTTACATTACAAAAAAATCTAACACTTAAAAAAGAACATGGCTACACAACCAGAAACAATTACACAGACACTAAATCAAGAGAAAGAAGAAGAAGAAGAAGGAGGAGGAGGAGGAGGAGTAGGGGGAAGGAAGAGGATAAATGAAAAATGAATATTGTCATGGAAACGCCTGTTCTATTACATTGAGCGTATCTTACTTTATATTCAGAAACATCACCTACATTACAAAACTAAATTAATCCTACAGGTTAAGAAGAACAAGGCTACATAACTAAAAACAATAACAACAACAATAAATCAAGAAGAAGAAGAAGACGAAGAAGAAGAACGACAACAGTAAATAAACATTATAAAACGCCTGTCTGGTCCTTTGCACGATTGGCTCCCATTATGCTGTTAAGTACCTTCTTGTCCGCCGAGTGGCAACCTTGAAAACCAGTTTGTGCTTTCAGCGCTCCTTTAATGCTCATAAAAGGTGACACCCACAAGTTACACAAGAATTTTCTTTCAGATACATAAACACAAATAATGCCCCTCTTCGGCATTTGTAAATGACCTAGAACCCAAAATCATAATGCCTTTGAATTTTCTGGCCCCCTTCAAATTGACAAAACCTAGCTGAGCACCTATAGAATCTTTTTAGTCGTGTGTACTCTTTGTCGATAGTCCACAATGTACTTTCATTCAAATTCGAAGTATTATGATATTGATAAACGACACCGATATCAACAAACGACACAAAACATCAACAGCGAAGAACCTTACCAGTTTCAACGTAAGCTAAGATATCACCACCTACCACTACCAACATCTATAGAGATCACCTTCCTTAATACCTCTATCACCACCATTATCAATACATACATACATACATACATACATACATACATATATTAATGCATACATACATTCATGCATACATACATACGTTCATACATACGCTTACATACATACATACATACATACATACATACATACATACATTCATGCATACATATACGTACATACATACACTTACATATATACATACATACATACATGTACGTACATATATACATGTACGTACGTACATACATACATACATACATATATATATATATACATACATACATACATACATACATACACACAATCATACATACATACAATCATTACATACATACATACATACATACATACACACACACACACATACATACATACATACATATATACATACATACATACATACATACACACACATACACACACACACACATACATACATACATACATACATACATACTTACATACGGTAAACGAAACCACAACAGCATAACACGGCCTTATTTCATTTGACCATTTTGCAAAGCTTTACACAGATGCTTTGGTAATTGACTGAGCAAAACAAAACGTTCAGTTACTCCATACTGAGAATGATATTATCCGAAGGGATAACGTTGCAGTACCTGGTGATTTTCTGTTTGGGCTTAATTCATTTTATAAAACCAATGCCCGTTGTTTGACCCCACTGCAAAGTAGGCTTAACCATTTTAAACCTGTATAGTATTATTTGCATATTGTTGTCTTATACTACGATGATTGAGGAATTTTGAAAAAAAATGTAAATGATAGTTATTGGTTGATAAGTGTATGAGAAATCTCTTTCAAATTTTCAAAAGATGTTTTTGTCATGAAGGCTTGAAATGTTGTTGGTGGCAACTAAGTTTGGAAGGCCCTTTTGGCTTCACGGGCGTCAGTCGGTTAATATATTGGTCTGGCTGATATTGGCTTGGATTAACTGAATGATCCGGATAAAGAGTTTAAGCTGCGTTATAGATAGAGAGAAACCGGTGTGTATTGAACACCTACAGGGAATGACTCAAGGCCGATCTATATACACACCCACCCACACACACACACACCACTGTCACACGCACACACAAACGCACTGACCCATATATACATGCAAGCATGCATACATACATACATACGCAGATGGATAGATAAATAGATAGAGAGATAGATAAATGGATAGATAGATAGATGGAAATAGATAGATAGATAGATAAAAACAGACACCACCGACTCGCACAAAGGTACATACATACATTCATACATACATACATACATACATGCATACATAAATAAATACGTACGTACGTACGTACGCACGTACATGCATGCATATATACGTACATTAGCATGTATGTACTTATGTATTTGTGTATGTATATACGTACGTACATACGTACGCTTGTCCGCATGTATGCCAGTATGTATGTATGTATTTATGTATGAATGTGTGTGTGTGTATGTATGTATGTATGCACGAAAGTAAGTTTGTGTTCGTGAATGTATTGCGAGTGGGTGTGTTTAATACTTATATGCTGACAAGGTATCACTTATAAATCATCACATACATCTCGTGTATTTAGATTGAGTAAATATATTTAACATGAATCACATCGTATGAAGTCTGGTACTTAATACCCGATTTATATGATAAAAGCAAAGGGATACTTTGACGCACCTTACGCAAATAACACACCTATATGCGAGTCATGATCACCTTATCTTAACTGTCCTACAGTCTACGTACTTTGAATAATAATTGAGGCTGAGTAGCCACCGAATTTGTAGATAGAACTATACCATTCGATTTGGACTTCATTCTAGCTGAATATGCTCACATCTATCGATATAAATTAATTTTTTGTAGGGCATCCATCAGATGAATGCTGATTCCTATTTCAACCCGAAAAAATATTTTGCGAGTCCCTATATTAGTCCCAAATGAGGTCTCCACGAAGATAATAGTATAAAAGAAAACTTCCCACACAATCGTTTAGGCAACCAGCAGCCTTCATCAAATACATGTAGGCGCCCAGTTTGTGGAGTATTCTCCCATCATTAGCTACTGGATCTTATAACGAGTCATGCTAGAATGGAAGAAAAGGTGACGACAAATACGATTACCCCTTTTCATGAAGTAAGACAGGTAGTCAAGCAAAATTTACTGGGCCAGGTATCGTAATATGATATAGCCAACATTCAGGTAATTCAAATAAGAGCCGAAAGAGGGCGTGTCTCGTGTATTGATTGACAGGTGGAATTCTTGTATTGATAGACAGGTGAAATGAAACATGATGATATTCGTCCTGACATTACCCAAAGAGCATGGGTGTCCCAGTAGTTTGAAATGTCCATGAACTTAAAGCTGAACTTTCACATCCATATACCTCAATAGCGTGTATTACGGATAAGAAAGGGTTTGGGGTATGTGCCTTAACCCATTAATGCTTAACAGTTACCGTTGGAATTGTCGTCTGGATCTCAGATACTTTTGATGCAAACTTGAAAATTATGAATTATTTTACAAAACATTTGAAAGAGAGTTGTAGGTAGTGTTCTGAAAGACATTTCTCCTTCAAAGATTTTTACTAACTTAACAGTTGTATGTAAGATTTCATCAACATTGTCAGGCTGTTAATGGCCGCTGTGAGCATTTTTGGGTTAAAGGAGGGCATTAGTGAAAGGCGTACCAGACAGCCCGCATTCCGTGGTCTGCATGCTTTTCACGCTGAATAACTGACAAGGCCCAAGGGCGCCTTTTCCTTTTTTGAAATCTCTCTTATATATCTAAAAGGTACCACCTCAGATATGTTGAAACTGGATGGAGTCATAGGCATTCTTAAATGAACATGGTAAAATGAGACGCCCATTTAAGTTATAGATAAAAACCTAAGAAGTTGAAGTGTATGTGATGCACCCGAGGTATTACGAGGCGGAGACGAGTAATCTCAAGGATATTGCATACACCACAGCTCCCTAGGGATCTACAATATAGGCATTAAATTCCTGCACCAGTCGACCGGACGTCTGCCAGTGCTGGGTTGTAAAAACACCCAGTGATATCAGATCAAAAAGAAATAAGCCTGAAGCACATCAATGACCCATATAGCTTGCGAATCAAAGGTACGTTCAGTTCTGAGGTCATACATGCATCCATGCACAGGCAACAGGGTGGCAATCGGGCGTGCGGTCGTGTATCATACCCGGGCTGCACACGCATTTAGTGCAGGAATTAAATGTCGGCACCGTATGTAGCTTGGCCTCTGTAGCAAATAATTAAGTATGTAATTATTTATTGACTTTATAATAGATATAATGAAATACATAGAAATACATGTTTGGCACAAGTATGAAGTGAAATTCATCATTATCAGAGAGGTCTATTTTCTTCTGTGTATATACATCGTCGCACAGGGCATTACAATAACAACACAACTTAAGACGCACTTTTATATTCAGTTATATATATATATATATATATATATATATATATATATATATATATATATATATATATATATATATATATATATATATATATATATATATATATATTGATAAACAGAACAAATTGGGATTATCGAACTCTCTGTTCGAAATATATGAGGAAATAAGGTCGTGATCCCACATCTCATTACACGAGTGTGTAAAAAACGGAGTAGTTCAGCAGCTGAGTTACCCAACACCCGTACTTTGGGGTGTGATATTTGACCTACCTACCAGATGTCAACACATTTCGATGACGTCTTAGTTTTTAAGGCCACATTCTAAATTTGCATATTTTCACCAACACTTCTTTAACTGCTGCCACCTAATTCGGTCTTTTTAATGCGAATTTACACTGGAAGGTTTCGTTGTACTACTCGCAAAGGGAAGATTACAACTATCCCGTTTCTATTTCGCTGAGATATGACCAAACCTTTTCAGAATTGAATAATTCACCATTCAAGCAAACTCATACACATTGCCAAGTTTGTCAATAAAAAGATTTTGAACACAGAAACAAGTTTTCTGTTATAACATAGAAGAAACACTGGTGTTACTGACAGTATACTGGTTACGGTTATTTACAAGTAGACTGCTATTATATTATCATATATTCTAAGGGTGTTCTATACTTAAGGTACGAATGCCAATTATCAATGAGCAACGCCCAAACAGTTCCCTGATCTACATAAGGTCACCGTAGTTAACCCTTATGACACGGTGGCTAATTTTGCCAATACACAATCATGCAAAAAGCCCAAAACCGGCTGAAACCGTGACACATGGGTATTCATCTGAGAGTGCTCATTCGGAGCTATCCAACGAATACCACCACGACAGGGTTTAGATGGTCTTTAAATCGGTGTGCTTTGGTTGAAAGTAGCCTCAGCATTGGAAGGGTTAAACTAGCACCCTAGTATTATGGGTGGATTAGGGAAGACACTGGTACGCTATGTTTAGGTGAGTCATACCAATGAGACTTCGATTCGTTGTTCTTAAATGTACACACTTTTGATTGTTTTGAGTTGGCTAAATCTACCCCTTAGCATCACCCACTCTCTACCACTCGAATCCAAATTTCCCAGTCGATGAAATTTAAGACTAATAAGGTTAATGATGGAGGTTAATTAATGAGGTTAATGATGAAGTAAATAGAGACTACTAGGGAAAGGCATTGACTAACCTCAAGTCAGTTTATGGAAAAGGACGAAAAAAAAACCTCCCTTAAAAAATCCAGGACACACCTTCAAAACCATAAAGAGGTTTTAGTCACAATAAATCAAACACCTCGACACAACTATCAGGTTTCCATTAACACATTCTCGTCCAGAATAGAAAATGATTAGGAATATGTTTGGTGATATTTGTCTTAAAAGCGCCTTATTTGAAAAATATTTGAAGGAGAAATGCTGGCATAACCCCGAACTTACAACTCCACTCCAAATAGTTTGTAAATCCATGCTTAATACTGACGCTATTGCCCAAACTATCATAGGAGCAGACGAAAATTTTCCAGGTCAACTCTTTGTGTGAAAGGGTTAAATGTCAGTACTTCGAATTGGCATGGTAACTAAACACGCATAAAACCTGACAACATCTGCTTTAGACATTGCGTTATTGCTTTTTTGTACAATTTAGGTGACTTTTGTTCCAATTCAAGTGCAATTCTAGACCGTAGTTGCAACTTTTATTGCTCGTTTTAGTGCACCTTATACCAGGCAGGTATTTCAAACAGTACGCTTGTTGTCAGATCCTTGCGTTATTACGTGACTGCCAGTGATTTTCAAATATCTGTTCTCATTTGACAACTTAAAACTTATATTTTATATGTTTGAGCATTTTCAAACGCGCCCATGAATTCTACATTATAAACAGTAGAAAAATGTATGCACACTCCATGTATGTCCACTTGTCAGTCAACTTCTTTTTTAAGATCCAAAGGGTTAGATCTTAATTATCAGAAAAAGTATTATGTGACACATATTCAAATTACTACCTTCTTTATTTTTACATTTCTTTTGCAGTATACTCGTAATCGATCACATGGCAATTCGTAGGAATATCCTAGACTGTACAAAAAATTGTTACGGTCCGAATTTTAAAAGGAAAAACAAACAAACAAACACTTAAAATATTGCCACCCGGCTAAGCACTATTACAATTATAGAATTCTTAGAATGCTTTCCCTGCTCTGGTAAAAATACACAATCGACAAAATAAAGGCCTATCCTTTTATTTTATAAGATTCACGAACGTAATGGATGCTAGGATCAACATTTGGGGTCAGTTCCTTCACGCCCATATGATACCATTTGACTTAACATCTTGCTGAGTCATGACAGCGTTGTTACACTCAGTAATAAAAGGAATAAGAGGCTTACAAGGATCGTGCAAGTATGAAAGAGAAAATAAACAAAACTTTTTACACAACCAACTTTTGGGGAGGATTGATGCGACTAATTTACCCTCCCTCTGAATGGAGTGATTGGAAAAAATAGTTCTCTTTACCCCCTGCTGCCATGGAGCTACTGTAGTCAAAACTGTTTACAAAATGACTAATGACGTCATTATGCTAATGAGGCCATCCGATGATGTTATGGACAGCCACATAGGGAATTAAGGCAACATTCTGTACCTGACATTCATGCCGTTGATATACATAGAATTATAGCATACTGAGTTCTGTAAACCTATGGTACACTCTGGTTATTCAAATTATGATATATTTTGTTTAAATGACAACACCTGCTGATCTGTCTTATCAGAATAGGTCATATAAAGATGAGCATTAAAAGCTTGTGTCACTGGCGTATGAGAGCAACCAAGAAAACAAATTCTCCCTGGATGATATGGGGCGCCGTTTGTAACATCTATACTATTGACAAAAGCAATTTTGTAGAGACAGAATTCAAAGATGTTACACTTGACGAATGGTTACGCCATGTGTAACACACAAGTACAAAAGTATATATATATACATCTATATCTATCTATCTATCTATATATATGTATATACATATATGTATAAAAGTATATATATATATATATATATATATATATATATATATATATATATATATATATATATATATATATATATATATATATATATATATACACTGTAAAAATTATAAGTAAACGTTTACCCTATTTGGGTGCAACTGAGCTGCACCCGATTTGGGTAAACTTTAACCCTGACATATATGCACCGGGTTAACATTTACGACTTCAATGGCTGTGCAGGTAAACCTTTACTTGTGTGCAGTGGGTAAACCTTTTCCTGTCTAGGGTTATATATACCCTGATGATATCGGATGGGGTTAACATTTATTTCGGGGGGAGGGTTCATTATTGTGATGCATGACCTTTACAATATACTAATATCGAGTACGCTATGCGGTACATAAAACATACATCTACAATAAAAATGCCACGGCAGTCCAGTTATACCAATATGTATATTCTTTGTTGTCTAAACATGGCTCATACAGTTCTTTTCCTGCATGTTTTCTTCTTCTCTATCTCCTCTTCTTCTTCTCGATCATTTATTACAAAATGCCTGAAAATGGTGTTGCTGGGTTGACTACTCCTGCTTTTACGTTTAGACACTGAAACATGCTATGGATATGAATTCATTTTAATTGTACGAGATTTTAAGATTATCTCTACACCATAAAATCCTTCTACAGCAAATGCTGAAGCGTGGTTAAGTGTACTAACTCATGGCAGTGCATGTTCTCTACGTCGGAAGAACACACCAAGTACAATTGTAAAGAATTCCAATGTTACAAACAACATTAGTCACTTACGGTTCGAAGATGTGTATAAAAACAGAGAAAATATTCCTGCATAACGTCTCTAAAACTTCTCAGTACAGCCCTAACAACCCAACCTCAAACTGCCCGCCAAAACTTGGTAACTTAAAACTGTGATCTGGGTCACTGCTAAGTTTAGTTCTTTTGTCTAAGGTCATCACCACGACTAATTGAAACATCTGGTCTTTGGTTGATGTGGGCGACAGGAAATCACATATATATCGAACCTCCGATAAACGTTCACCCAAGAAGGTAAACGTTTTACTATGACATTCACTGGAATAGGTAAACCTTGCCTTAACAGTTGAGGTTTACTGAAAAAGGTTATAGGTTCTCTGATTGAGGTGAACCTTAACATTTCAAGCGGGTAATCATTTATCCATGAAAAAATATTTGAGATGTTCACCTAGTAATAACTAATTGGTGCAATGTTAACCCAAATTAGATAAAGGTTTATCATCTTCAGATCAATGAAACTCCAAACTAGTTGAATCTTTACCGATACTTCGTACAGTGTATATATATATATATATATATATATATATATATATATATATATATATATATATATATATATATATATATATATATATATATATATAAAAATAAATATGAATATATATATATATATATATATATATATATATATATATATATATATATATATATATATATATATATATATATATATATATATATGTATATTTCTATGCATTAACACACGAACACAGCCTACCAATGAAGTGATTCCCGAACAATTCGCGCAATTGCCCACTCCCCCATACATACTGTTATACTCTAGATCTTGCAGGTAGAGTATCACACCATCATACTAATTGCCCTTTTGTTTCTTGTAGCTGTGTTCTTCATCCCCTACTTTATCTGTGTATTCCTGGGAGGTCTGCCCATCTTCTTCTTGGAGGTTTCGCTAGGACAGTACATGTCTTTGAGTGGATCCAGCACATGGAAAATATGTCCTATATTCAAAGGTAAATTTCTTCGCATAACCTGTAAAATAAGCAAAAGCTACCATCCATCAGAAAAAACTGCTACACCAAAGAAATACTCATGCCAGTATTAAAAATGTGACGTCACTGTGCACGTGCAGAGCGGCTATAAAAACTCAATGCTCAGTCAATAGAGGTCGCTTCTTAACATTGTCGCCTGTGTTCTTAAATTGCTGTAATGATCCATACTGATAAAATCAGTTTCGTTATTTGATATTTACTCATTTAAACCAACTTCATACCTGTTGGTCAGTTCCAAAGAAAATATTGCATGGTTATATGATGCTTTTGAAAATAACTAAAGAAATACGCAGATTTTCAAAACATTTGAATCAGAGTCTTTGCGATCCAAAGGTACCTGCTGTGTTCATGAACTATAGTATAAAGCACCCTGGAATGGAAAACAGACGATCTGTATATTATTGCGATATAGGTGCAAAGGTCAATTTTGGAGGCTGGATCCGCCCCTGTTTCATACATGCATTTTCTCTGCAGGTATCGGAGTGGCTTCGAGTCTGGTAATGTTGATGACGAATGTGTTTTACAACATCATTCTCGCCTGGGCAGTCTACTATTTCTTCGCTTCATTTGCCGACGTGTTACCCTGGTCCAACTGTGACAACAAATGGAATACGGACAAATGCATAGATTTCACAAATTCCTCAGCTATGACTGCCAACACAACATACGTGGATTCAGTTACAGAGTTTTTTGAGTAAGTATGGCGTTTTGAACTAATGGTGTTTTGCAATTCATAAACACTTCTTAGTGTGTAATCAAATTCTGACAAATACCTTAGATGAATAGACACACTATTTAACCCGTATGCTGCTGGTGTGTAATTTGTCCAACACAGAATGATGCAGAAACGCTGGAAAATGACTGAAACCCTGGCAAATGGGTACTCATCTGAGAGTACTCGGCAAGAGCTTTCCAATGAATACCAACAAGACAGAATCATTCTTAACGTATGGAACTATTGGCCCTTTTGAGATGTTCAAGTTATAGAAATATAGAAATATCAATTCATATAAAGTTTATAAACGCTGTGAACAAAAAGTGAATATCTATTGATTTACACTGCTACAGTTGAATGATTCGTTGTCTGTTCATTTAGAGTAAAATGATATTCTACTAAGTTAGATATTATTCCTCTTTTCACACGCGTGTCCTGTATAATTTTCAGGAGGAGAATGCTGGATATCTCCACTGGTATAGAAGACGTGGGTACGGTCAAGTGGGACCTTGCCTTATCACTGGTTCTCGCCTGGATTGTCGTCTACTTCTGCCTGTGGAAGGGAATCAAACAGACGGGAAAGGTATGTTGATACATAGGTCTTAATACATAGCATAGGTACACATTCGTATTTGAAAAAAACAAACATTTCTAAAATGTTTAGAAAGATTATTGCTTCGTCTACTACTTCTGCCCCTACTACTACTACTACTACTACTACTACTACTACTACTACTACTACTACTAGTGCTGCTGCTGCTGCTACTACTACTACAACAACAACAGCAACTACTACTACTACTACTACTGCTGCTGCTGCTGCTGCTGCTACTCATACAACAATAACTACTTCTGCTACTACTACTACTACTACTACTACTACTACTACTACTACTACTACTACTCTGCTACTGCTGCAGCTTCTGCTACTGCTACTACTACTACTACTACTACTACTACTACTACTACTACTACTACTACTACTACTACTACTGCTGTTGCTGTTGCTGCTGCTACTACTACTACTACTACTACTACTACTACTACTACTACTACTACTTCAAAACGCAGCAGCAGAAACAACGACACCACCACCAACCACGCACTGCAGTTATATCTACTATTCAGTTCAGTTGTATAATGTGATTTTCTTCTCGCGCTGCAGATTGTGTGGTTCACGTCTCTCCTGCCCTATATCCTGCTGACCATCCTGCTCATCCGTGGCGCCACCCTACCTGGGGCAAAACAAGGCATCGAATTCTTCATCGTACCTAAGAAAGCTGACCTCGCCAAGCTGGCATCAATGAAGGTAAGGCAGTTTAATCTTAGATGATCAAACACAAGTGGATCCAAAACCAGCCGGTCAACATGAACATGCTAGCCTCAACCAGTGTTAACTAATAGCCGCTAATAGGAACCCCTAGCTGGTGGTGGAGATACGGTTTCTATGTAATGTAATCGATGCGAGAGCCCTGATTGGTCCTTGTTCCCATGTGACCTCGCGCTGCTGCCTTATCTGATACTCCTGGCATGAGTCCAGCATGTAACTATAGGGCATATAGTAATTGGTCTCTCGCTACATATCCATTCTTTTCTTCATCCAAGGTTTAATTCAGTTTTCGCATTTTCTTGTCATACGCTTAAACGTATCCTACCGATTCGTGCATGGGTATATCATTGAAAGGCATGTCGTCTAAATGGTTTGTGTTCTGTTTTGAAGGAAAATTCATATGCTTTCCCTACTTGTAAACTATGATTACTATATTCAATTTCGATATCTATCTTCTATTTCCATTGATCAGTGATATGTGTTCTTGTGCTAAAGGATTATGTTCATGCATTAAATAAAAGGAATTTATGATAAATATAGTTCGAACCAGAGACATGAAACTCAGAGATTTGAAACATAGCCATTAGTCCATTATCTCACACTGTGCCGGCAAATCTCGTCCAGGAGCTTGAGACTTCAGTGAGATTTGGGGGTTGCCATCTTGGCTGTTGTTTTAGTCAGCCAGTTGAATGGACCTCTTGCACTTTCTAATATACACTCCCTGTTCGGACATATCAGACAATAGAACCTTGCCATGGAATTTTACAGGGGTGTTTGCAGGAGAAATCATATATTGCATTTAGTACCATGTCTCACTAATAGATGGCGCCATATGGTCTTATCCGGCCATGCTGTCAATCGAACACGTTAATTCTTACTTACTGGTATATATATATATATATATATATATATATATATATATATATATATATATATATATATATATATATATATATATATATATATATATATATATATATATATTTATACATATATACATATATACATATATATATATATATATATATATATATATATATATATATATATATATATATATATATATATATATATATATATATATATATATATATATATATATATCTACAGGATAATGCTACATACACTGCCAGAAATCCGCCGAAGCAAAGAGGTAGATATATGCGTGTCAGGTTCTCTTGTTCGAGTCAAATATTATTTCAGGTCACCGAATTATGAACCGTTGGAGTGAACTGACAAAAAAGACCTTCTAGAGTGCAAGTGCCTAGAGTTCATTTGAGCATATATCAACTGAAATTGAATGTCCCCGATTAGCCTTCAATGAACTACTGGGACTTATTTTCGTCCTTGAATCCTTTCTACTGCGTTAGAAAAGAATATGTTCGTGCGATCCAAATGGCGTCGAATGTTTTTCAAAAACACCCAAACAACTTACAAAGGTCAGTTATCCCTATTTACAGTTCGAACAGTTTTAAAACGAATATACGCCTGGCCGCAACCAAGCATCACAAAGCTGCGTATAGGATATAAGCATGCGTGCTTATTTTTTCCTTTTAACTCTTGTGCTGCTGGTGACTAGTTTGGCCATTACAAAATCATGTAAAAATCCTGAAAAGCAAGAGTACTCAGCAAGAGCTCTCCGATGAATTCCAACATGACAGGGTTTGTATGGTCTTCAAAAATCTGTACTTTGGACAAAAGTAGCCTCAGCGAAAAGATGTGAAAATTTCCATGCATGCAAATTTCATTTTCATGCATGCAAATTTCATTTCCATGCATGAAAATGAAATGTGCATGCATGTATGTTCATGCATAAAAAGGTATTTTCATGAACAAAAAGGCATTTTCATACACAAAATGAGATTTTCATGCATGGAAAGGATTTTCCCATGCATGGAAATGAAAGGTTCGTCCTTTACCAGGATTTTTCGCCCCAGAAATTTTCAGGAGTAGTTGGGCTGTGCACAGCTTCATGAACGGCATTTTCACGCACGAAAATGATTTCATGCCACATTTTTTTCATGCATGAAACTTTTCACCTCTCAGGCGCCCAGCTCATTGGTGCTCTCACGTATTGTATAACATTGGTGCCCTGTTGTTGTTTTTACTATAGATATGGGTTGATGCAGGCACCCAGATATTCTTTTCCTATGCCGTGGCCATTGGCGCGCTGACGTCACTTGGAAGCTACAACAAGTTCCATCACAAGTCGTACAAGTAAGTAAGCTGAACTAGATATTCAACACATCTACTAATTTATCAAAACCAGACTTCACCAAAACTGCACCTACAAAAAATATCCCTTACATTGGAAACATAATTACCTTCCCAATGTGCTCCATGTTTAATTAGTTCGT
Organism: Maea johnstoni; assembly: GCA_963942565.1. NCBI lineage: Eukaryota > Metazoa > Annelida > Polychaeta > Spionida > Magelonidae > Maea > Maea johnstoni. The sequence continues at coordinate 5,509,244 of OZ012694.1, forward strand.
ATGTTTAATCATATTATAATAGCAAATACTGCTCACTATGTATCACTATCGAATAATGTTTTAATTATTCTTGAGTACCTGGTAGGCAGCAATTACAGGATCGCCATAAATGATTTCATTTTGCGCAACTCTGCATGCCATGCCTATATATGTATGTATGTATGTATGTATGTATATATGTATGTATATATGTATGTATGTATGTATGTATGACTCTCCAGATAAATAGCTTCCCTTATTCTGTCTCCATTGTATCATTACCTTTTACACCCCTTATTTCCAGAGATGTCTTTATTCTGGCGCTTGCCAACAGCGGGACGAGTATCTTTGCTGGTTTCGTCATCTTCTCCGCGCTTGGCTACATGGCGCACGAGCAAGGGGTTTCTGTCCAGGACGTGGCTGCGGGGGGTCCCGGGCTCGCCTTCATAGCCTACCCTAAGGCCATCTCGATGATGCCCGTGCCACAGCTCTGGTCCTGTATCTTCTTCCTCTGTCTCTTCATGCTCGGCCTCGACAGTCAGGTACGAAATACATGTGTCTATCTGTCTATCTACCTACCTATCTATCTATCTATCTATGTTTGTCCGTCTCTCTCTCTCTCTCTCTCTCTCTCTCTCTCTCTCTCTCTCTCTCTCTATATATATATATATATATATATATATATATATATATATATATAGATATATAGATATATATATACATATATATATATATATATATATATATATATATATATATATATATATATATATATATATATATATATATATATATATATATAAAGCTTAACCAATTTACATCTGGAATGCGCACACTATCTTACACCGTTGAGGATACCCCCTAATGTAGAGTGATATTTGGAAAATTTATGACGTATATATATTTTAAACACTTTCTCTCTATTAACATATTACGCTATTCATCAGACAATGTGTTCGCTTCAGAAGTGAGTTGATTAAGGGTGATTTTATAACTAGGAGTATGCACACGATTTATAAACTTAAAACGTTGGTGATATTATTGATAACTGATTTACTCTGTGAAAGATATAATAGGGATTAAACAGCTCATGAATTTAAAGATGCCTCTAAATAAGCAAAGAATGAAAATTAGATAACATTAAATTGATTTTGATTTTTTCATCAAATACAGAAAAAACCTTCAAAATTTTTCTTAAACTTGGAAAACAGGAATTTTGTATCAAAACACATCAGAGAAATAAAAAAGGGTAATCAAAATATAACAAAACCAACAGATATTCTAAGAGAAATGGGGAAATTCTATGAATTATTGTATAAAGAGAGGAAAACAACAGATTTTAATAGCAATAACTATGAAAAAATAGCAGAGAACCTACCAAAAATAAATGAGAATGAAAAAATACAACTTGAAAGGGAAATTAGTTTAGAAGAGCTTAGAAAAATTGTGTTTAAAAGTAAAAATAACAAGAGCCCGGGCCCAGACGGCTTTTCAAATGAATTTTATAAAATATTTTGGAACCAAATACAATTCTTATTACTAAAACTAATAAACTTCTACAGGAATAATGGAGAACTAAATAAGAGCCAGATAAGTGGCATAATTACATGTATTCCTAAAGGGGGTAAAATGCGCAATAATCTGAAAAATTGGAGGCCTATAACTTTACTCAATTCAATTTATAAATTTTATTCTGGAATTTTAGCAGATAGAATCAAACAAATACTTCCTAAATTAATACATGCAGATCAAAAAGGATTTATTAATGGTAGATTTATTGGTGAGAACACTAGATTAACATATGATATAATTAAAGAATGTGAGGCGCGAAATACAAATGCATTAATTATACTAATAGATTTTGAAAAAGCCTTTGACTCCATTTCATGGAATTTTATAATAGATAGTATGAAAAAATTCAATTTTGGAGAAAACATAATTAGCTGGGTTCGATCGCTGCAACTTAACTCGAACTCAAAAATTCTACAAAATGGTTATCTTTCAGAAGAGATAGAGTTAGGGAGAGGATGCAGGCAGGGTGACCCCATATCACCCTACCTGTTTGTACTAGCCGCAGAATTCCTAGCAGAGTCAATAAGATCAAATACAAACATAACAGGAATAACATTATACAACAAAGAACACAAGTTGTCCCAATACGCGGATGACACCACATTGTTTCTGAAATATGAAGAACAAAACATTAGGAACTGCATGGGGTCTCTTTTAGAGTTTGAGGGTATGTCAGGTTTGAAGGTCAATAAAGAAAAAACGAAAGTAGTAAAAATTGGGGGAATAAGGGACAACAGGATAGAATTATGTACCGATTTAAAACTAGATTGGACACAACAATTTACGTCTCTAGGAATTAAATATGACGTACATAATATGGATAGGATAGCAGACCAGAACATAGAAGATAAGATAAAAGAAATTAATAAGTTGATAGTACTATGGAAGGGAAGAAACATCACTCCCATGGGAAAAATCACAATAACTAAGAGCTTGTTGATTTCCAAAATTACGCATATCCTGTTGTCCCTGCCCACCCCAAAAGAAGACACCTTCAAAAAACTTGAAACCACTTTTAAGAATTTCATATGGAATATGAAACCGCCAAAATTCAGAAAAGAAATTTTAGAGACCACTGCTAAATTGGGAGGACTAAAGATGACGAATCTCTTGACATTTAATAATGCCTTAAAGCTATCATGGATAAAAAGGTTGGTTAACCCAGAAGATGGATGGGAACAATTCCCAAGACATTACAATATACAAAAAATAATCTTATTTGGAGACAGATATCCAACACTTTTACTTAGAAATACAGATAACCCATTTTGGAGAGACGTGATAAGGGCAAGTATGTCTCTACATACAATTATTAGAAACTCACATACCACAAATTACAATACTCCTTTATGGTTTAATAGTAACATTAATATAGGTTTCAAAAAAGAATGGTTTAAAAAGGGTTATACAAAACTGAATGATATTATGGACAAAAATGGTACTATACTTACAATTAATGACATGACAATAAAAGGACTAAAAATAAACTTCCTTGAATATGAAAGAATTCGGCACGACATTTCCAAATTAAATGTACAACAAGAACCCAATGAAATGTACGGCCCATATATACCTATTATGTTATTCAAAATAGGCTTCAATGCAAAAGGTTGCTCACAAACTTATAACTTGTTGATGAATACAAATCAAAATATAGTCATAGAAACTCAACATAAATGGGAAGCGACTCTAAATGAGGAAATACCATACTCTATAGTAGAAAGATCATTTAAACAAATACAAAAAATGAAAGAGGGCTCTTTTACAAAGTACATACAATTCAAACTATTACATAACAGGGTAGTGACCAACAAGAAATTATATGCAATGGGTCTGTCTGAGACCAGTACTTGTCCATACTGTGAAGAAATTGAGGAAACAATTGAACATGCTTTTTTACGATGTAATACAGTAAAGAAGTTCTGGAAAGAAATAGAAAACTGGCTTAGACAGAGTATAGATAGGGGAATAAAGATTTCAGATACTGACATAATCATGGGAACTGGAATCCTAGAGAGTGCAACAGACAAGACCATCATAGCTGCAAAGAAAATTATCTATCGAAATAGACAAGGTAAACCATACCGACTCTCAGAATTAAAATCATGCTTGAAAGGGCAAATGGTTATAGAGGAATACCAATCACACATTGATGGCGACGACAAAAGTTTTTTAAAAACATGGGAAAGCTTATACCAATTCATTATTTAAATATTGTACGTATGATATGACATACCAATGAGAAGACAATTTGAAATGGGAAATGAGACAACACGATCATTACTAGATAAATATGCATAATTTATTGACTCAAATAGAGAATATGAAACAATACAACAATGGAAAAAGGTATATTTTATTGACATGATTTGTAAACTGTTATGATATATCTCACAGAAATAAAAACCAGCAGTTGCGAATTATAAAAAAAAATACAGAATATACTACATTATGCTAAATTCGACATATCAATGATATCATTTAGTTGCAATGATTGCAATACAGTTTTCATTCTCTTGAATTGTTCGTTAGATGCCTAATGTTATATAAAGTCTCTGTTCTCCATGACATGTACAACCTTGATGACTCGTTTTTTCTAATATCTCTTACAGTTCGTCGGTGTTGAGTCCGTATTGACCAACTTCACAGACCTGTTCCCTAGTCTACGCCATGGCTGGAGGAGGATGTTCACTTTGCTGGTCTTCTGTCTTCTATACTTAGCCGTCGGCCTATGCATGGTTACAAACGTAAGTACAGTGCTGCCAATTAATTTCTACAATAAAGGTGCGGGCAGACCGGGCATTGAATATGCCAGGTTGGATGGGAGCAGATATGGGATTATAGGATGCTTCAATACAGTGCCAACATTTAATAGCTGCACTAAATGCGAGGGCAGACTGGGCATTATACACGACCGCACACCCGATTGCCACCCAGTTTTCTGGGCATGGATGCATGAATGATTTTTTGAGTACCAATTTAAGTTTTGTAATTTTGAAAGATCATCGTCATTTACTTCAATCGTACTTCAATCAAGTACATCAATCGTTTATAAAGGCCGACAACTCTTTCAAATTTTCTGAAATACATCATCATCATCCTTATTATCATAATTTAGAATAATTGGACACGAATGCCCAGCTCAATCAAACCAAATAATTTCCATTTAATAGGTTTCAAATGCACTATTTACTCCAATAACATATCCTAGGAATCCTGGCGGTGTATTCTGAATGGCACAATCCTAAACGTATTGCCTGTTATCATGTTTATGTTTTAGGGTGGTATCTATGTTTTCGAACTATTCAACTACTACGTGGCCAGTTTCATCATCCTTCTCATAGCACTGTCCGAGTGCGTCGCTGTTCTCTGGATTTATGGTAGGTATTTCCTCATATTGTATCATTTTGCATTGTATATCTTGTATCTTTTTGTATCGTATTATATAGTTATCTTAAAATATACTTTATCTTTATTTTCATTATCGTATTGGATCTTTTTTCTATTATCGTATTGATTTTTTAAATGCATCATATTGTATTGTGTTATCTATCGTTTCATGCTTTTAGAATTGTTTTTGATGGATCGTAGTCTACTCTATTTTTTGTGTTTTGTGTTTCGTGTTATATCGTATTTATTGTAGTTTCAGTTCGTTTCATATTGTATCTATTTTTTTGTCATATTGTATCGCATTGTATTATATTATCCATGGTATCAACAAATTGTATTGTAATTTAGTTAAGTGTATCAAGTATCATATTATGAATTTTCGTATGGAATTTAGTTGCTTTAAATTTTGCCATAAAAGAATATACCACAACTAGGTTCTGTCACTGTAAATTGCTCGTATCTTAACCATCGAATATAGCAGACGTCGATCAGACAATATGTAAACCCAAATAGTGAAATAACATACAGTTAAAGCGTTAGAGAGAAAAAAACCCTGAAATTACTCATAAATCAGTTTATGAATTATAATTAAGACCTTTTCTAGACTTTTCTTTCAATTCAACAAAAACGATATATTTATTGATAGTAAATATTCATCATCTCTTTCGAAGTTTTTTCATCTTTCTTTTTAATTTCTTCATACATTGCATGTTTTTTTCATTTCATCTTGGCAGCATAAAAAACAAAAACAAAAAAAAAAAACATACACATGGAATGGTACTTGAGCTCGAACTGCTTTTTGAGAAAAGATGTCAACACGTACCTGTTATAATTCCAGGTGGGCGTAAATTTTACAGGACATGTTTACTGATGTACACGTACCTGTTATAATTCCAGGTGGGCGTAAATATTACAGGACCTGTTTACTGATGTACACGTACCTGTTATAATTCCAGGTGGGCGTAAATATTACAGGACCAGTTTACTGATGTACACGTACCTGTTATAATTCCAGGTGGGCGTAAATATTACAGGACCTGTTTACTGATGTACACGTACCTGTTATAATTCCAGGTGGGCGTAAATATTACAGGACCTGTTTACTGATGTACACGTACCTGTTATAATTCCAGATGGGCGTAAATATTACAGGACATGTTTACTGATGTACGCGTACCTGTTATAATTCAAGGTGGGCGTAAATATTACAGGACCTGTTTACTGATGTACACGTACCTGTTATAATTCCAGGTGGGCGTAAATATTACAGGACCAGTTTACTGATGTACACGTACCTGTTATAATTCCAGGTGGGCGTAAATATTACAGGACCTGTTTACTGATGTACACGTACCTGTTATAATTCCAGGTGGGCGTAAATATTACAGGACCTGTTTACTGATGTACACGTACCTGTTATAATTCCAGATGGGCGTAAATATTACAGGACATGTTTACTGATGTACGCGTACCTGTTGTAATTCCAGATGGGCGTAAATATTACAGGACATGTTTACTGATGTACGCGTACCTGTTATAATTCCAGGTGGGCGTAAATATTACAGGACCTGTTTACTGATGTACGCGTACCTGTTATAATTCCAGGTGGGCGTAAATATTACAGGACCTGCTTACTGATGTACACGTACCTGTTATAATTCCAGGTGGGCGTAAATATTACAGGACCTGCTTACTGATGTACACGTACCTGTTATAATTCCAGGTGGGCGTAAATATTACAGGACATGTTTACTGATGTACGCGTACCTGTTATAATTCCAGGTGGGCGTAAATATTACAGGACCTGTTTACTGATGTACGCGTACCTGTTATAATTCCAGGTGGGCGTAAATATTACAGGACCTGCTTACTGATGTACACGTACCTGTTATAATTCCAGGTGGGCGTAAATATTACAGGACCTGCTTACTGATGTACACGTCCCTGTTATAATTCCAGGTGGGCGTAAATATTACAGGACCTGTTTACTGATGTACGCGTACCTGTTATAATTCCAGGTGGGCGTAAATATTACAGGACCTGCTTACTGATGTACACGTACCTGTTATAATTCCAGGTGGGCGTAAATATTACAGGACATGTTTACTGATGTACGCGTACCTGTTATAATTCCAGGTGGGCGTAAATATTACAGGACCTGTTTACTGATGTACGCGTACCTGTTATAATTCCAGGTGGGCGTAAATATTACAGGACCTGCTTACTGATGTACACGTACCTGTTATAATTCCAGGTGGGCGTAAATATTACAGGACCTGCTTACTGATGTACACGTACCTGTTATAATTCCAGGTGGGCGTAAATATTACAGGACCTGTTTACTGATGTACGCGTACCTGTTATAATTCCAGGTGGGCGTAAATATTACAGGACCTGCTTACTGATGTACACTGACATTGGTTCCGCTGGCAAAGCGTTCATCATTTACGCCTTGGTAGCGTGCACCATTACTGCCCCCATCTACTGCCTGGTAAGTATGGAATACATGGTGTCCATATGTATGTATGTATGTGTTTGCTTGTTTGTTTTGGATCCGTAAGTGCATTTGTCCCACGGGGTCAACTCCCAAGGGAGGACCTACGGAGATCTCCCCTATCACCCAGGCCACTTGTCATCACTGGGCCTTCTCTTTCTTCATATTCCCTGTCCCCCCATACTTTTGTCATGCATCCTGCATCAGGTCTGTACCCTCACCTGCCTTCCTGTCCTGTACATATATCCTAACCAGTCTCTCGTTTGTCCCTTCCTTGTCTTCCCGTCGTACACATATATTTATACCCCACGAAAATGAACCCCTCAACTCTTCAAACCCCACATATAGGGTAGATTCACAAAAGATTGTGTAGAGTAATTTTTGAGAATTAACAGAAAATTGATTTTTGCGTTTTCTAACTTTGCGAATTGGCCGCAACATTGAGTGCCAGCTATATACGTAAAGTGGCAGCACTAATCATTGCGAATTTCAATATTGTGTCCAAGGCTAAATGCTAAAAAACGCAAAAATTAAACTAACGCAATCTTTTCCGAATTTACAGTAAACTGTGCTAGTTTATCACTTCCAAAACAATTTCACTGCCAGTATAACTCCCCGCCTGTATCCTCCATGCCTTCCTGCTCCAGCTCCCCTCACTTACAATGGTGGCTCCCTTCCTCTATCGTTTAGTATGAACCAACATCAACTGTGTTAGAGCGTGGAAAACAACATGTAAGCGCACAAATACACCCTTCCCCATCTCTTCCTTCCCTTCCCCTTCCCCCTCTCCCTCAACCTACTGCAGCACCCCTCTCCCTATCCCCTTTGTAGCCATCCCTCCCTTCCCCTTTCTTTTTTTTAATTTAAAAATTCCAGTGTTTTAAATTATCCTAAAACATTTATTAGTAATTTTTTAAATTTTAAATTCAAAAATATTCCAGTGTCTTAAATCATCCTGAAATTGTTTTTAATTTTTTTGATTTTCTTTTATTAACACATTTTAAGAATAATTTAAAACACTGGAATTTGAAGAATCGTTTTTTACTAACACATGTTTTAGGATAATTTAAAACACTGGAATTAAAAAAAATGTTTTTTACTAACACATGTTTTACTAGAGATATCATCCGGGGGATATTGTCCGGGGGGATATTGGAAAGGGGGGATTTTGTCCTGGGGGGTTTTGTCCCAGGGGGATATTTTCCGGGGAGATATTGTCGTAGAACCGTATTTATTTATGTATGTAAGAACGTACGTATGTATGTATGTATATTAACTGTAATAGTGAAATTCCTGTTAGGTATGGAATATAAAATGTCCATATGTATGTACGTGCGTATGTATGTATGTATATTGACTGTAATCGTGAAATTCCTGGTAAGTATGGAATACATTGTGTTTAATAGCTTGTTCATATCAAGAAGGTTACGATATCAAACAACTCTATCTATCAACAATCATTATGATTTTTTTGATACTTTTATAATTGGCAGCATGGCAGCATCATACTATTTTTCATTGTCATGTCGTCCTCGCCACGTTCATTTTTAACATCATCGTCATTATCACTAATGGTGACATGATTGTTATGGTATTCCTTGGTGATCACCGCTCTCAGTAAGAATATATATATATATATATATATATATATATATATATATATATATATATATATATATATATATATATATATATATATATATATATTTATATATACATACTTACATATATACACGTATATACACGTATGTATGTATGTATGTATATATGTATGTATGTATATATATATATATGTATCTATACACACACACACACACACACACACACACACATATATATATATATATATATATATATATATATATATATATATATATATATATATATCTCTCTCTCTCTCTCTCTCTCTCTCTCTCTCTCTCTCTATATATATATATATATATATATATATATATATATATATATATATATATATATATATATATATATATATATATATATATATATATATATATATATATATATATACATACACTGAAATACTGACGCTACCCTCCTACTTTACTTCAGGCTTTATTTGTGATGAGTGTCGTTAACTACAGTGAGCTGTCGTACAAGTTCCAGAGCACCAAGGAAGTCTACAATTACCCATCCTGGGCAGTAGGGATAGGCTGGGCCCTGGCCTGTGTATCCTTTGTCTGGATACCATTGATGGCTGCATACAACTTCCTCATGACATGCGCAGTGAGTTTCCTGCTAATCACTTACTATTAGAGTAAAGATGTTAATGTACTTTGAATAAAGATATCACATCGTAGATATGAAAATACAGATACAAAAACCTATAAAAGAAATAAACAAAAGAAAGATACAGCGAAAACAATTAAACATAGGGATATATATATATATATATATATATATATATATATATATATATATATATATATATATATATATATATATATATATATATAAAATGTGTGTGTATATCTGTTTCTAAGTATCTATGTATCTATATTTATCTATGTATCTATCTGTATCTATCTATCAATCTATCTATCTATCTATAGATAGCTAGATAGCTAAATAGATAGATAGATAGCTGGTTAGATAGATAAATAAGTAGATAGATAGATGGTTAGATAGATAGATAGATAAATTGATGGAAAGATGGAGAGATATAGATAGATAGATTTGTTCATTTGTTTCGTGCATTTTTCAGAGTCCAAGGCCAATTTCATCCTTGTTCCGGCCTGAAGGATTGGAACCCCATCAGATTCTTCCTGAGGACAGGACAGCCAACGACACGGCTGGAATGAAGATGAGCGAGCAATTCTAAAACTAATGCATTTAAACATATCAAAAAGAATAAATTTGAAAAATATCTAACGGATGAATAGTATCATTAAACTAAACAAAACAGAAACCTTTGGGATTTTGCTTTTTTATCAAGATATTTCTATATATGTCACACCATGGGAAGACTCCAGATGTAAACAAGCTGAAATAGGTCAAACAAAAAGTCAGATCATACAGATCCCCAAAAGGCTTTTTGTTTACGAAGTTAAGCATTATTGCAAATCTTCTAATAACTAAATGATAAGCATGTTTTTATTTCAACAAAACATTTTAAGCCTATACAATTGAGCAAAGTGTCTGGATTTTTTTTATCAGCATGTTAACACACAGACACACACATATCTATGCATGCATACATTAATGTATGTATGTATGTATGTATGTACTGTATATATACATATATATATATATATATATATATATATATATATATATATATATATATATATATATATATATATATTATATATATATATATATATATATATATATATATATATATATATATATATATATATATATATATAACCCACTTTTATAATGTACCTTAAACTATATATGTTCTGTTCCGTTCGTGTTATTTAACTGATTATATCATGTGCAACATATGATATGGGTTAAGATACATTTCTTGTAAGAGACATATTAGTTTTATAATCATCTTTATTTCAATTGTAATTTGAAAATATTTTGTCTCCATTTATCCGAATCTCCCGTTATTGTTGTAAATGAAGGAGAATGTTTTTGAATAAAACAATTTATTAGTAACATACCCACTGTTAATGTAGTTGTGGTTTTATTCGTCATATGTTTTTGTGATCTTTAAAAAATTAATCCGGAACAACTATATGGAAGTATACATTTAGTGCAATTGATAAATAAGAAATGGGGATTATGATACGTAAAATACAATGCATGATATGAAATTGAAGCGCCGTTTTACCATCCATACCCGATTCCGAAGGCCACACATAGATGTAAAAATAAACATGAGCTCTTCAATTATTTACTTTCGTTCCTATTTTCAACTTGTCATCATTTTGAACTATAGCCCTATACGGTCGAGCCATGTATTGTTGTCATCGCCAGAGACATGCCCTACCATTGACATACTCTACCAAATAATCTGGCGAAGTCCCAAGTGGGGCAAGCGATCCACTGCAAATACCCGTCGAGTCACATAAGCGGAAATCGCAATTGCTGAAAAATCACGTACATTCACATGCTAATCTACCGCGGCGCGTCGAACGCTCTCGCTAAATCCAATAGCAACCTTGGGTGCGGAGCTTAGGGCGCTGCATTGTTGTCTCATTTGTCACACAATATCTCTATCTAACATGACGACCATGTCTCCTGGCTAATTTGTCCTGCGTGGCTTAATGGCTTGCCAATTTGCTAGGTAAATTGCTGGAACAAAGCTAAGATTCGCTGACGTTTATTGATTTCGACAAAGCCTTTGATAATATCATCCTGTTGACGCAACGTGTCCAAGTGGTCGGTTCTGGACAAGTCCTGGGACTTTGCTGAGAGTCACCGAGGGATTATAGGGCTTTCTCTACTGTCCAAATAGACCATCACATTAATCAGTGCAGTCGCAATCATTCAGAGGCGAATAAAAGTTTTAATCATATTAAGCCCTGGTTATGGTGCGACCTTTTCTTAATCAGGAAATTAAAGACACGCAGCTCCCCTGATACCGAATATGGCTTCATAGAGACCATGTCATAATAACTGCTGCCGGAACAAGACTTATACGTGGAGAAAACATGTTACTAATAAGCGGTGACATTGAGGGTTCTGTTATAGGCGCACTTTGGCACCTTTCTAAGGCTCTTAATATGGCTCTTAAGAAGGGTGGGGGGGGGGGGGGGGGGGCATCATTATATACACACACACATAAATATGTATATATATATATATATATATATATATATATATATATATATTATATATATCATATATGTATAAATTCATGTATGTATATATATATATATATATATATATATATATATATATATATATATATATATATATATATATATATATAATTTATACATATATATATATATATATATATATATATATATATATATATACTCTATATATATATATATATATATATATATATATATATATATATATATATTATATATATATATATATATATATATTATATATAGAGAGAGAGAGAGAGAGAGAGAGAGAGAGAGAGAGAGAGAGAGAGAGAGAGAGAGAGAGAGAGATGTGTGTGTTTGTGTATGTATGTATGTATGTATATATATATATATATATATATATATATATATATATATATATATATATATATATATATATATATATATATATATATATATATATATATATATATATATATCCTGGCAATAGGTAGTATTCGTTTATACGTTACTTTTCAATTATTTGCCAATGTCAAAAGCCTTGTAAAAAGAGTCTTTGTATTTTAATGTTATTCAATAGGTGTATCAACGCCTGTTTAGAGTGGATATACAGTGATGGCTACATGTGCAACACCGTATGGTATTAGTTGTTTGAAACCCTTTCTATCAGTTTGGCCAAATTATACCTAGCCAGTAATTAGAAGCATAAATAAGCCCGGAAAGGCCATGAAATACCCACTTCCTATCTAGTGAAAGTCACTTGTGACGATATAACATGCCTATAGTAGAGTATTATTATCTAAACCCAAAGAGTAATGCATAAGGAACAGATGGATTATGTACATATAAATTTTATTCACTTGCAAATAAAGGATTGAGTTTCAAATTGCAGATTTAACGAATCGCACATTTTGCTGGTTTTCAAGCTATTGTTTAGGGGTTTAAAGACAAAATGATAAAAATATGATAAAGTGCCTGTAGGAGATAAAAAGCCAAAGCTTTGTACACGGTATAATGATTAACTATTTCAATATCTAATAATGAAAACGTATTCTCTTGTCGATGTACAAGCACTTCTAGACTAAAGATAGAACGGTAACAATGCACATCTAAACCTTTAATATCATTTTATTGTGGGACAATCACTTCAATAATTATATTTCTGATAATTCTGTATGATGAAATAAATTATCCATTCTCACAATTAATTCGTATGATCAGATTTCATATTTAATTGGTATTGGTCAAACTTGCTAAACAGAACACCGGACAATGAATACTGGTATATAAACCTACCAAGTTGATACTACAGTACACACTGTTTTTGGGAATAAATTTTCCTTAAATACCGCTTTTGAATAAAACAGTTTGTATTTTTACTACTGTAAGCACATCTGGCTGCACGCATAGAAGATCGTTTGTTACTTTAACTCTTATGCTGCTGGTGGCTAACTTGGCCAATACAAAATGATGCAAAACAACCTGGAAAATGATTGCAACCCTGGTATAATGATACTCATCTGAGAGTACTCAGTGAGGGCTATCCAATGAATACCAACATCACAGGGTTTAAATAGTTTTCAAAAACTTTGCTTCCACGTGCTTTGGAATAACACTACATAACTATTAGATACCTTCACTGGCAGGCATGAAGGCATTGTACTTAGACAAATATACACACGTTTTATTCGACCTATATACAACACCTTCATCTACTTGCAAAAAAACAAAGCAAACCTTTTTCCCACCAGAAATTAACACAAAGCGATTGAAGCAATTGAGTAGGATTCTTCCTTTGTTTGCATTATTTCTGGCCTCAGGTTGTCATAAGCGAGAATAATTCCATAAATCAAATGGGACATACTCTTATGAGTTATTTTCGTTTGAAATTTTCGTTTACTTTGTCGATTTCCTGCCATGTGTCATTCAATGGTAGGATATACAGGATAGATTCATGACATACAATGTATATTGGTGTTAGACTAAGTCATAATCACTGCAGAATACGCCACAAAATTGGCGAGCATAGTTTAGAAAAAATGTTGGAGTAATGTTTATTAGAACAATTCCAATAACGTTTCGTAGATATTCTTTTTTGTGAATGTCAGTCTCAAATCCAAAATTATTGTTAAAAGTAACATAGTTCCTGAAGATAATTTCTGGAGGAGCTCTTAAGCATGGACTATTTAATATATATTTGATTTCTTTTCTGATTTGTTAGATAATTTCTCTAGTAACACTTACTTTATATAAAGTAGAATTCCTCTAGATATTCCCATGCGAAAATTCACCATTAACCCTTATGCTGCTTGGTGGCTAATTTGGCCAATACAAATGATGCAAAAGAATTTTAAAATGACTGAAACCCTGGCACATGGGGACTCATCTGAGAGTACTCAGCCAGAGCTATCCAATGAATACCAACATGACAGTGTAAAGATGTTTTTCAAAAATATTTGATATCTGCGTATTTGTTCTTAGGGCGAAAGTAGCCTCAGCACTGAAAGGGTTAACAATGTTGTAACTATGTTGTAACAATCATGTTTTGACATCCACCATTAGCATACCACTCTCAACCTCTCCTAATCGGTTAGAACATATATGTGTCTTAACTCTAGGTTGTTTTCTTTCGCATTGTAAAAATATACAGTAATCACAAGCACAACCTTTACCATGCTATCATTAAAAGACATTTCAAGTTTATTTAGAATAGCCAATATAGTCAGAGGACGCTGTTCATTAGAATAGTCAAATAGATTTATCATATTATTTGTAACGTGGTGAAATTCATTTCTAAAAAATACAGTAGCCAAAGTAAGATTAACAGAAGTACAGATTTTTCCTATAGTAAACAAGCAGTGGTAAACTGTGACCTCGTAGTGCAAGTCGAAATATCGAATATGAGGGCATCTAAACATACAAATCAAAACCACATCTTTCTAGGAGGCACATATATATATATATATATATATATATATATATATATATATATATATATATATATATATATATATATATATATATATATATATATATATATATATATATATATATATATATATATATATATATATGTATATATATATATATATATATATATATATATATATATATATATATATATATATATATATATATATATATATATATATATATATATATATACTATCGCAACTAATGGAATATTCTTTGGTTCTTTACACATGATTGCTATTTCTATCAATTCGAACAGTTTTGGTCAAAATGAATTGGAGGACAGAACACTGTTGATATATATCTATATCTATATATATATATATATATATATATATATATATATATATATATATATATATATATATATATATATATATATATATATATATATATATATATATATATCAAGCACGATTATGCATTTGTCCGTGCAATGTCTTTTCATAACCATATCGAGTTATATTGTGGGTAGGGCCAAATCTTTTGTGAAGGTTGCTGAATACTACCAAAACATTAATGAAATGAGATTTCTATCAATATCTTAGGAATTCAAAGTTTTGAACTTGCAGGGCCATTCCTTTATCCTTCAATCAGCGACATCAATTGACATTTTGCAAGTTATTGATCCGAGTATCTCTATTTAATCCGATGGAGTTGACTTTACACGGAGGAGGTAGTTTTTACATCCCATATACAACGGTTTCCACCAACGCCTTTTATGTCCATTTACAGAAGTAAGAGCTCAGATACTGTAGATTAGGAAATTAAAAAGGAAAAACTTTTCCGAGTGGGGTCAGTTCGATATAATTAAAGTCGGATGTATCATTCCTGTCATTAGAATATTAACCTTTCGAAATTCAATATTGGCTTTTCGGAATAAAAAATCTCAAAAAAATCCAAAATCACAAATTCGGTTAATTTACAACTCGGATTAATTTCCTATTCTACAGTATGTAAAAAGTTCTTTGGTGTGATTTTTGAACACAGTGATTTGTAAAAGCCATGGGTGAATAGAATCCGTTGATATTTGATTTGCAAAAGCCATCTGTTAACATTTCATAAGTCGAAAGCTGTTATTCTATATAGTTATTTGGGGGTAGGCTGTAGGAGTTGATTTTTATATCCTTTGATCGACGATCATCTTTTATCTCTTTTCTTCCATGTGCTGTGGGAATCGGGACTCATCTATAAGCCTCTTTATAAACTGCACCAGTCCTGAACTGACTCGACTTCTCTTACTTGTCCTCGTGGTCGCCTCGCACGTAGAATCCAATGTGCATGTTTCTAAAAAGAGACAAATGCAATTCATTAGGGGCCATTTGCCATTGTTACAATTAAGACCGTAGAAGTGTAACTGGAGAAAAGGACAATTGACGGCCAACCACGTCTTCCCATCGGATTTCTGAATGTGAATGTCACCTCCGGTTAGACTTGTCTGGGATTTTGCTCAGAAGCCTAGGGAAAGGTAATTGGGTTCCACGATGTTCTTTCAGTGGTTTTATTTAATCTTTCCCACTTTGAATAATTGGGAGTCTTGTGGGACCGGTTCTTGCCGCCCCCTTTGGGCTATGTATCACTGCGTGGATAAAGTGTAGTTAGCGCGACAAATTGGACAACAGGTGCGGCTAAAGCTACTGAGAGAAATAGCCCCGAACTACACGCTACAGTACAGACGTTTAATTCCTGCACCAGTCGACCGGACGTCTGCCAATGACTGGTTGTACAGCGCGACATATTGGTCAACAGGTGCAGCTATATATGGTGAGAGTATCGCTAAGAGCAAGGAGAGAAATAGCCACAAACCACAAGCTACAGTTCAGACGTTTAACTCATGCACCAGTCGACCGGACGTCTGCCAATGACTGATTGTGCAGGGTGACAAATTGGTCAACAGGTGCGGCTAAAGCTGATGAGAGAAATAGCCCCAAACCACACGCTATAGTACAGATGCTTAATTCCTGCACCAGTCGACCGGACGTCTGCCAATGACTAGTTGTACAGTGCGACAAACTGGTCAACAGGTGCGGCTAAAGCTGGTAAGAGTACCGCGAGAGATAGGAGAGAAATAGCCCCAAACCACACACTACAGTGCAGACGTATACTTCCTGCACCAGTCGACTGGACGTCTGCCAGTGCCTGGCTGTACAAAAATTCATGTATAACATATCAAAACATAATAAGTACATCAATAGCCAATGTAGCTTGCGAATCAAAGCAACGACCAGTTGTGTGGTCATCAATTCATCAATGCCCAGAAACTGGGTGGCATTAGTGCATACTGTCGTGTATGCCCGGGCTGCCCACGCATTTAGTGCATGAATATGATGTCAACACTGTATTGCATCTTTGTTGTCTGGCAATTAATGTAGAGCATTCCAAGAAGGGTCAGTCTAGAATACAGTGGAGTGGAAAGGGTTTTGTCCAGCATACAATTTTCAAGAACACCTTTAGAAGAGACCATGTCTAGGGTAAGTCTAGAATAAAATGGAAAGGTTTTTTCCAGCGTAATATTTTAAAGAACACATTTAGAAGGGACCTAGTCTAAGGTAAGACTAGAATAACATGGAAAGGGTTTTGACCAGCGTAATATGTTCAAGAACATTTTTACAAGGGACATTGTCTTTGATGAATCTAGAATATAATGTAAATGATTTTGTCAGACGTAATACGTGTATTTTCCATTCAAAGCAACACTGAACCTTTTGATTTCGGGGAAAACAACTAACTAACATGGAGATCCTCACAATTTCCATCAATGCCAAAGAGAGGCATTTACTTCGACCTCATATACAGGCGAGCCACAGCAAGTACAGTGCCAACATTTGATTCCTGTACTAAATGCGTGGGCGCCGCCCGACCAGTAGAGGTAGCCTTATAGAACGGGATGATGACGGGGAGTAGAGCTGTAATCCCTAAGACCCTGGTGGTACTACTAGACGATACGTTAGATCACTCGATCATCGAGACAGCTCTTGGTACATGTACATTGATTAATAAAAGATTTTCTTAGTATATCTAACGTATCAAAGAATACTTGTATGCTTTTGGTAAGATTCAATATAATTTTAGATATTATATTTCGTATCATTTTTGATTAGTATTATCATTAAAGTAGAATAAACACGTAGTGAATACAAGATGTAATATCTCAACAATTCTTTAGGTTCTTCAAAACCTATATACATTCGATTACTAACGTTACTTGTCAATAAGTGTTTGGTAAACGTATGAATATAAAAATAATTATGATTTTACTCAACACCCACCGGGGGTTTGGCTAGTGAAGTATGACTTGATTTGAAAAAAAGTAAACATGTTATAGTTGCTAAGCGACCATACCTGAATTACAACAAATTCCGTCTGCGACGCAGCGACTACCATTTTCACCACAGATGGCGCCACGGATCTCACACGGCGTCAGAATATTGTTCTCTTCGTTACAGGCTTTGGATACAGCTGTGTTGATATGGCAACCGATATCAGGACCGCAGCAAATATTTGGCCCCACGCATTGTCCCTGTTCCCTTGGCCCGCACGACATACACTGAAAAGACAAAAAAGGTGAAATATTAATATTATGCACAGTAATGAAAAATGAAAATACAATGGTATGATGACTCGTCTAGTATTAAAGACATTAATAACAATTGTAAGTATAGGCTTCGATAAATAAAATGAGTGGATATGAAACCAGCCAGTCAACCTGAACAGGCTAACTGCCGCGAATAGCCGAAAATTCGCGTTCTGCGTATCTTGGTGCGCAAGTTTCTCCGTAATGTAAATGATACATAAATGATATATATATATATATATATATATATATATATATATATATATATATATATATATATATATATATATATATATATATATTTATGTATATATATATATATGTGTGTGTATGCATTTGTGTATGTACAGTATGTATGTATGTATGTATGTACAGGACGTATGTGTGCACGAACATGCATATGCTTTCATATTAAAAGGTCGTTTCCATTATCACAATAAATGAAACCTTTCCTTTCATGTGCAATGTGTCCAATGACGCTCACGATATACAAAACACTAGTAAACGTTCTAATTAAGATACAGATAACCATCTGCCAGATGCATTTTCCTAGAATCGCTGTCAGTGGAATTTCTGAGACATCCCCACTATGCAGAGTGAATGCATTGACGTCTTGCAATATCACTCAACACAACCAGCATAAATATACACTAGATAACAAGCCCATTAAAGCCTCACGAATCAGCTAATCCAGACTATTAGCTACATCACCCATGTCACGGATACATCAATCTGCTCATGAACACTAATCGACTGAACTCAAACCCATTCAAGTCGAGTATTGATAACACCCACTAGAGAGATAGGCTTCTTAATTGACGTAAGGGCCTTCTTTCATCCCGACCGTATCGTGCCAAGGAATGACGTCACGAGAAATTGATTTTATTCAGTCGATGTATAGGTGTGACCACAAACAGGAATTTTAGTTATATATGGATCTGTTTATACACGAATAATAATGATAGCGTTAGTACAACTATTGGCGTCTCAAATTTAATCTTATTAAACAATCAGTTGTTACATAGTATATTTTGCTTTTTATCACATAAAGTACATGTATACTCCGACAAGATCAAAATTTACAGTCTATTGTCTTGTATATGTCATAACAGAATCGATTAATGGTAGCTTATGGGGGTTATTCTATTAACTCAGCCCACACAAAGTATATATTGCCTGAAAGGTCTTCTGATGTTAAATACATTCAGCATCACTTAAGTACCTTCCGAGCAGGGTGTGAAATTGTTGTGGTTACAAACAGAAAAAACCCCAAACATTTGCAATGTATTTTCAAACAAATAAGCTGCTATCCATAATCATAAACCCGGGACCTTAAAATTTCACAAATGTTGAGGAAAGATCAATACTGAGGAAAGGGTATTACTTTTGTCTAATTTATACTTCTTTCAAATGTTATAACCAATGCTTTCGAATTTTTTTGTTGATAATAAGAAAGAATGCGTGCATTTTTCAAATTTCCGATTCCATTACCTTCGAACAAAGTCAATTTTGAAAAAGATATCCCCCCCACAAACACTCTAAGCCAAGTTTCACAAATATGTTGACATTTCCTAGCCAAAATGTATGCATGAAGCACCAATGTTTTGATGAAATTTCATATAGAGAAAGGGTCCAAAATTCTTAGCTGTTTGCGTGAAAGCCTATGCAAGCTTCAGTAATAGTTTATCCCATGCTCAGCTTAATGAACAATCCACATGAAACATGTTTCCCGTTCTAAATACTCTGCTGGCCATCTTTATCAATCATCTCAGGTTTGTAGTTTTTGAAGCCAAGTAACACTTAAAGGCCTTAAGGCAAGCTCTTTATGTTCTCATTTGTCATCTTACTTCTCAACTAGTCCAATTATCCCAGGGCTAATAAACAGAGGAATAAAACGTTCTCTTGCTGCAAGACATGCTGGGCTGAATTTTTGATGGAAATCATGATCAATGCTCCGGACTATAACAATATACAAACACGGTTCTCTTTAAACAAGAAAGATAAGGGTCGTTTTTATGATTAATTTGACTGCTCCTCCTTAGGTAGCTCTGTTAATACAATTATGGATATTTCCATTGGATATTCATTGGATTGAATAAATATGTGAAGGAATTGAGGACATTTAGGCAAGTGGCATTAATAGAAAAACATTTCTAGCTACAAGCGATAATTAGAATTTCACGTGGGCTAATGAAAATGAATTGATGTCGTTAAGTCATCATAAAATCCACAAACTATCCACATTATTTTCAGAACTGTTTTAAGTGTCACTTAGGATTACACAATTGAATATAGTTGTTTGTTTAATTTCAAATGTTTCTCACAAGTGATATTTCACAATTCCTAGACGGAGTTATAACACTAATACAAAAATAACTCTTTCTGTTTTCTACTTTTAAGTTTAGATTTATCTGTTAATGAGAGAAACTCTGCTGTGTTTCTGAAAATTAATCACAGTTATCAAATCATAAGTAAGTCAAGATGCCAATAAAGAATATGATTTTCAAAAAAATGAAAATGTAATGGCCCCTCACTAAAAAGAATAACGATAAATAATGCTAGTACATTGCTAATATGACTCTAATTTTTTTAATAGAGCACCTTTTTCATTTGACCATTTTTTTACTTTTGGTGTTAAGGTTTTACCTATAAACGTGCCTATCTGCAATGATGGCAGAGACACATACTAGAACAAACGATGTAGACTATGTTTTTGTATCCCACACGCTTTCAAAAAGTAAAGATCTTGAAAAAATGGTACTGCAAAATAAGTCAGTTCCCGCTATTCAATGGAATGTAATATGTGATGCAAGTTACGATATCATCTTTTGATATGACACTGAGTAAATAAGGGTTGAAATTCACATATGCACACAAAGGCCATTTAGTGCCATGGAATATTACCCAAAGGTAGTCCCTTGTCGTTGTTAGAGAACAATGACAAAGCTTAATAATTCTAGGTGAAAGAGCAAAGTCTTCAGGTCCAAATAGGACCAAGGGATCTTTTAGATGCATGGTATCCGGAGACAGACACAATTTCCCCCTTCTTTTATAAGGCGAGCAGAGTGGAAGTGTCAGCCCTTATTGCACACCATTAAGCAAGCCAAGTGGGTGTGTCCCTTGCAGGGTGCCACACCAGCTTAGGGTTCCCCAGTAAGTGACAGCTGTTATTGCATACCATTAAGCAAGCCATGAGGGTGTGCCCCTTGCAGTGTGCCACACCAGCTTTGGGATTCCTGGTAAGTGTCAGCCCTTATGGCACACCATTGAGCAAGCCAAGTGAATGTGCCCCTTACAGGGTGCCAAACCAGCTTAAGGTTCCCCAGGAAGTGCCAGCTCCTATTGCACACCATTGAGCAAGCCAAGTGAATGTGCCCCTTACAGGGTGCCAAACCAGCTTAAGGTTCCCCAGGAAGTGCCAGCTCCTATTGCACATCATTGAGCAAGCCAAGTGAATGTGCCCCTTTCAGGGTGCCACACCAGCTTAAGGTTCCCCATGAAGTGCCAGCTCCTATTGCACACCATTGAGCAAGCCAAGTGAATGTGTCCCTTTCAGGGTGCCACACCAGGTTAGGGTTCCCCAGGAAGTGCCAGCTGCTATTGCACACCATTGAGCAAGCCAAGTGAGTGTTTTGCAGGGTGCCACACCAGATTAGGGATCCCCATGTAGTGCTAGCTCCTATTGCACACCATTGAGCAAGCCAAGTGAGTGTGTTGCAGGGTGCCACACCAGCTTAAGGTTCCCCGGGAAGTGCCAGCTCCTATTGCACACCATTGAGCAAGCCAAGTGAGTGTTTTGCAGGGTGCCACACCAGGTTAAGGTTCCTTGGGAAGTGCCAGCTCCTATTGCACACCATTGGGCAAGCCAAGTGGATGTGAGCCTTGCAGGGTGCCACACTGGTTTAGGGTTTCCCGGGAAGTGCCAGCTTTTTAGAATTTGACAATGATTAAACATGGGATCACTCATCTGCTACAAACATAGTTCAAATGCAGTCTATCCAAGGGAAACACTATGAATATTACTGTAAGTCTTAGTTAAGTAATACACGTAGATAAAATGCAAAACTATAAGTATCCAAGGTAGATATGGGCAATGCTGTGTGGAGAAGGTACAGCACCAAACGTTGGCCTTTCATGTCTAGTTCCTTAAATGAGTTGACGAATGTACAAATAAATGTAATCTGATCCATTCAGCAATTTTCCTACGAACGCCTATCTTGTTATTTTTTATTTGAAATCCAGGGGGCACGTCCAGGGGGCACTAACTGTTTTGTGTTTGGTATTTACATTTTTGGTATGTTAAGGTCATTTATTTTGTTTTGTATACACTGTTATGTCGGCATTCATGATTTGTTTTTTATGTTCTATTTAACTTATTAAGTATGTAATTACATCTTGGTATTGGTCAAGAAATAATACTCATTCATATATACCTTTACAGAGTATTCTGAATTTTTTTAAAGAGACCATGATCTCAGATTCACTAATATCTCTCTCTCTCTCTCTCTCTCTCTCTCTCTCTCTCTCTCACACACACAACCTTGTAGTTCTGATTTGTTAGATAGTTTCCTATCTTTCCCGTTATAAACCAACATTTTTATTTGGGCGTGTTTTGCACTAATATTACCAAAACCTAACCCTAACCCTAAACAAACCAAAGACAAGAAAGATATTTGTAAAAACACATTGAGATCGATCTCACATAGCACCCATGCTTCAGTGACCACTATCATTTTAGCTTAAGAGGTGATATCACAACTCAGAAATACAAATACAGTGTGAATATGTGTATATTGTTTATATATGTATGGATATATGTATGGTGTATGAATATATATACATATATATAAATATATATATATATATATATATATATATATATATATATATATATATATATATATATATATATATATATATATATATATATATATATATATATATAAAAATACATGACCACGTTGACCTTAATGTGTAAGGTTAAACAATCTATGTACAATACAGTGGATTTTTGATAGGGTACATGTAGGCCATGCTTAAATAGGCGTGGTTGCACACGTTTAATTAAATGCCAGGACCACCACTCATAGGTACTTACACCTGCTAAGAATTTCTCCTCTGACATTTACTTAAGGAATTCTCCTTCAAAATCCCGATACTATTTGGAAATGGAATATATATTGATTAGATAATTTACAGTCATTCATTATTCTGATAGAATCTGAAGGGCTTGGCAAGTAACCCTAATATATCTCGCCACCAATATTGCAAATCTAATGCTACAGGCACAGCTTAAGGGAAAGAAAACAACGCAATTTTATGAACGATTATAAAGCATAATTAGTGCAGGAAATTAAAATAAGTCAAATCATTGCTACTCATTTGTTGTTCTTTAGGCATCTGCCAATTACGTCAGAAGTTGCGGGCAAACTGATGATTTAGACTCGCCCTTTAATGACGTTATAATTACACTGTGAGTTGATTTGTGTTTGCGGGGGTGTTATGATGCTAATTATTAACTTTTCTGCAGGAATATGATATGTCGTTTTGTCTCGAATGTAGTAAATGAGCTTCTCATTTTAGTCATGGCCACCAGAGGTGTGACCCTTATTATTATTATTATTATTATTATTATTATTACTATCTTATATCAAGCGAAGCATACTTATTGAGACTTTGATATATCAAAAATGATAACACGGTTCAATATGTTATTCCATCTAATTCTAAATTCTGACACTAATGCAAAGAGAGATTTCAATCACTTGCTGACAGTGCGATGATCTTCTTATTAACTATTTCAATATAAATTCATATCGCAATTGATCCCAGCATTTGGAGAGAATTTCATATTCAGTAATTAACCCTAGCTCGCCTCTTTTAATACGAATGATTGGCTAGGTTAATGTAGAAACACTAGATAGTTTTCACATCAGAATTAACTCTACTCGATGTATAAGGAATCGAAACGAGTTCTAATACGACCCTGACCTACTATAGTAAAATATCATTTATTTGGACAAGTACAGGATACCGCCTATCTTTATACCAATTAACACATCGACTTCGCAAACATTCATATTTTTGCTCTTTGACCTGAGAATATTAAGGGGGCTCCATAGTTTTCCGCGAAGTGTTTTCCCACTAACAGTATGTAGTGCACGTCTTTAGAGTGGATATAGGACAGTCATTTGTAACACTTTATTTGAAAACATGGAACTGTCGAATGATAGGAACTCTATAGCTATGTCAAGTGATGGTGATTGAACTGAAGTCAACTACACTTATCACCTTTTTCTATGCTATATGCTTTATTATATACTTTGTTTTATAATTTTGCAAATGTGTAGGTATTGAGCAATCGTCTCTTATCTGCGGCACAACTGGTACCTACCCTCCTTTGCAGATGACAGAAAAAATTAGCTAAGCACCTATAATTTACAAATCATTATTTCAGCCCACCGGGCAGTTTTCATTCGGAAGGTTTAACACGTGAAATTAACCCTGCAATCAACAGCGCGAAAGTTTTAATGTCGCAAATAAAACAGTTCTTTTGCATTA
>OZ012694.1:5537040-5542365 GCA_963942565.1 Maea johnstoni
GTTATTGTGTTAATAAGAACAGGAAGCACAGTCTGAGACTGATTGCACCAAAATTTAAAAAAATGATGCCAGCTTAGCCTCAAGCATATATTAACACGTATTGAATTATGCATCTTTAAGCCAACCATGTTAAACCACTGTTTCATAGATTTCTCTTCTTTCTTTGGTGGTTTGATAAGCCATAAGAAATGAGGTATAACATTTAAAAATATTTTAGAACTATTTTCAATAGGACATGACATAAAAAGGGGCATATGGTTTGGTTTTGATTATAGAAGTCTTGATTACTACACGTTTTCAAGCAGAAGTAATGGTAAGTATGCCTATTTACTTTGATTAGAAAATCATACATGATACAAAATGGAAATTAATAATCATAAACATAATCATATGTTTGTCTCTGGTCTCTCCTATTTTTGTTGATGTTCATTTCTGTAATATTACTCATTTTCTCTGTGTTATAAGAAAAACCTAAAACATCAAAAGTATTACTAGTAATAGGTAATAGGAAATTATTCCGGGTGCAAATATGCCAAAATTGACCAAAAAATGACTTTTCCGTATTTGATTTTACCTGACAGTCATTATCACACAATAACACAGATGGGGGGGGGGGGGGGGGGCTTACTTTAATCCGAATTTAATTATAGCGACATCTACTAATTTGGTAAATTCGGATTAGTTACATGCTCGGAATCATTTCCTATTCTACAGTATTCCATTCAAATCAACCTTTCCTCCATGGTATGATCCTGTCTCCAATTTTTTGCAGCTTTGGTCTTATCGTGATTTTTACCTACAGAGCAGACATTTAATTCCTGCACCAGTCGACCGGTCGTCTGCCAGTGCCTGGTTGTAAAAACACCAATAGATAATATGCCACAGAATAAGTCAAACACAGTGACCCACGTAGCTTGCGAGTCAAGGCTATGTTCAATGAGAGGTAATACATGGCCAGATAACTGGGTGGCAATTGGGCGTGCGAGCGTGTATTATGCCCGGGCTGCCCAGGCATTTAGTGCAGTAACTCAACTGTAGACTAGACAGCCCCTTAAACGAGACCAGTGTCCGCCGTGTATAGAGATTCTTACCCTGCTATTAAGAATAAAGAATAATAATAGTTCAATGACCGAAGCCAGTTGACCACATCTGGTTTGTTTCCTAATAAGCAACAGCTGTGGATACATGGCTAAATAGACACCTAGAGCTCAAACACCTACACCAACGATTGTTGATTAAATTGCTCGTGATTCGATAGGAACAGTGCGACAGAAGTAGCTTTAGCACTTAAAAAGATGGTACACAAGAGACCTCTAAGGATATCCTCGCTGATAGCAAAGAGGGTCCAGTGAAAAAAACACACCTGCTGTTTTTGTTACGTTCTGTCCATAAATGTGATAGGGGTGTCTCAGAATGAAAACCCACGCATTTCGCAAAATGGAACGAGCGATTGGATATCAACCCGTGTGACTCCACTGCTACTTAAACCTTGGATGATCTCAAAGCGACGAATTGACTTTCTCGGTTGATTTTTAGTTGAAAATGTGCTATGCTATTTGGGGTCTATCATCTATATACACACACACACAATATATATATATATATATATATATATATATATATATATATATATATATATATATATATATATATATATATATATATATATATATATATATATATATATATATATATATATATATATATATATATATATATATATATATATATATATATATATATATATATATAGAGAGAGAGAGAGAGAGAGAGAGAGAGAGAGAGAGAGAGAGAGAGAGAGAGAGAGAGAGAGAGATATGCAAATATATATATGTACGTATACATGCATATATGTATGGATTTGTTTGTGTGTGTGTATGCAATCTTTGGTGAATGATATCACAGCAAATAAATGATACATACATAAAATGGACCATTCTAGGTAGCAAGTCTATGGTTTTAATAATTGCTTGTAAAGATTAAATTCGCATGACTAAGGAAGATTAGTCACTTTATTTTATTGCATGCATTTCTCCTTTATTTCTGCTGTTTTGAGGAAATAACTTCCTGGTGCTCAAGTATATCGATATGATAAACGGCAAACCATCCTTTTAAGAATACAACTGACAACTAAAACATAATGTCCTGTCAACAATTAATTTGCATGAGCACGTTAGTGGAAAAAAGCGTTGTTTATAGCAATTATAAACGGATTTTTAGCATGGAGAATAGCTTTACTCATATGAGCTTGTAAAGATCAATCAATATCTAAGTATGTTGCTTATTGAACGAAAGTATTAGCATAAAATTGTTACTGTGGTTTTGTGTATCAAGACGTAGATAGTCAATAAATGGACGCTCTTGAAATTGCTTGTACATTCTAACTGGAAACTGTTGATGTCTCTATACATCTCTCAGGGTGTGCAGTGCAATGCATATATTGTCACTACCAGAAACATTTAAGCTAATAAGGGCTTAGACCGGAATATACATGACCTGGAATAAAAAGGAAAGTTATGCCAATATGACAATAAGCTCAACGGATATTCTTCATTTGACAAGACTTCTTTAACACAATAGATACATTGGTTACTAAGACACCATTTAACAAAGAAGTAAACAGTACGGTAGGTCTTGAACTCTTTCGAACCATACATAAACTGATCAATCTTACACAAAAACATCCTCCAACTTATTAGTTTCACGCATTCTGATTGACGCTTATAGAGTAGGACATAATTAAGATGTGCACATTTCCCCCGCCGTCGACTCATATTCCTGTTTTCCGCCATGGTCACAATCCTTCCACCTCTCAAGGAAACAAGGCACAATAAAACATGAGACGAAGCGGATAATTTTAATTTCCACCACACGCTCGTTATGCCGAGTGGTTTGCTGCGGAGCTGCCGTCACGTGACAAAGGGCGCTGAACCGGCGTGCCGCCATAGCCTCGAGACCGACTTCCGGTTCTCAGCCGAGGATGATTGCGGAAGAAGAGCACTATCAAAGCCTTTTCCGCGAAGCATTTCGACGTGCATTTGTTGAGATGTGTCAACCCCGGTTAACTTCTCCGCGCAAGAGGTCGGCGATAAAACAGGAGGGAGTGGTAATTAGTTTTGTCGAGTGCACGTAGAACAATTGGATTGGAGTGGAATTTTGTTTATCTTAACCTTTTCTGCCGTTCAAGGCTAAATCGTAAACTGCACTAAGCAAATGAAGATCTCGCACCCAATTAGCAAATTTACGAAACAATGAACACCTGGTAATTCTAATTATGTTACAGTTATGGCCTAACAAAGCTTACGATTTATCTTGTAAAGCAATTCCAGTATTGTATCCTTGAATACAAGACTGACTGAAAATAAGCTACGGAATCACAATATATATATATATATATATATATATATATATATATATATATATATATATATATATATATATATATATATATATATATATATATATATATATATAATGATTTTACTTGTATGTGTAGGCCAAGGAATAAAGGCCGGCTCATGTACGAGGTGGCATAGGAATGCGAAGAAGGTCAAAATAAATGGAATCATCGAAAAGAATACCAGCTGTAATAATTATCGAACTATTTCAGCTGTGCGACAGTTCAATGATACGGCTGAATCAGTTCCCCCAACTGTCGGACTCATCCGGTTAGAAGCACTCTCATGGTTCTGTTTATAAATAAACCATTTGATTACATCATTCAGTGTCGTTATTTCAACTATTGCAAAACAAGGAAGTAAATTAAGAGTTCAAACAGATGTTTGGTATTTTTGTATTATGCATTTAATATAACCTAATGAATGTCGATAAAGTCTAGCTGAACTTAAGATGTGTCTATAAATAGTCGACCTGATGACGTCATTTCATACGGCCATTTTAGAAATTTGCAAAACAACACCTTTTGAATGCCATCTCTTGATAGGATCTGACAGGTGGTTGACAAATAAAGATTTGTTTTGAAAACATTCCTAACGAGTGTTCTTCTAGCCCATATTCGTGTTCTAAGAAATTCTCCGCGGCTTAGTTTAAAAATAGACAATGTGTTATTTAAAAAAGGAAAAAACGCAGTTATTACATAACAACCTCATTCGTTAACAAATGACTTACATACGAATGAATGTATCAAACTTCAAACTAATTATTCATGTAGTTGTGATAGAAAATATCACTCACGGTTAACTTGAAATTGACGGTTTAATGGTGTAATACTTAACTTAGACTGAAGTCATTATACAGCAAGCAACTACGTAACCAAGTTTCTTGCCATGTGTTTTTATTGCCAGGAAATTCCATAAATGTCCATATGGTTAACCATGATGGCTTAAAGTGGACGATGGTGAATTGACCATCACCCAGGTGTAACTATCTTTGTTTACTTCTTCAAAGTACTATTTGCCACCTGCAGAACATCTGTGATAGACTTCCTGCCAGGTGCATCTTTCTTTTTCTTTTTTCTTAGAATAGATAGTTCCATTTCTACTCTGCTAATTCCTCGCAATATACCTTTAAGTTTTGTATGTCTCTCTCTCTCGTCCTCTCGGTCTCTGTCTGTCTCCCTCGTTGTCTCTGTCTGTCTGTCTCTCTCGTTTATTCCTGTGGCTCATAGATATGCGAAATATGAAGCAGGTGATATTGGACATGGCAAATTGAGCCGGTTTGTGTTTAAGTAGTTGGTATAAGTTACTGTACGCGCTCTCTCTCTCTCTCTCTCTCTCTCTCTCTTGTTACACTTATACATAACGTATACTATATAATATATAGTACATTAACTATATAACAGTTCCAAAACTACATATGTTAGTAACGTGGCAAACCTTTTTATGTTCGAAACCTATTAAAGATACTATCAACAAAACCTTTTATGTAAGTCATTGGACATCCCGAGTAAATCAATGATCATGAGTAATGAAAGGATAGGTGCTATTGTTTGAAAGAACCAGGCATAATTTCTGAACATATTTTACCATAAAAACCAAGAAAGAATATGATGAGAAAAGTACGAAAAATTCGTATTACTTTCGAAATGTCCTACATTACGTTTCTTGTAAATATGGTACTATTGACAAAAATATGAAACATTACCATTAAAATTCCGCAGCTAAATAAGCAATTTTTAGATATTTTCAAATCAATTTTCTTATGCTATCTTTTTGTAAATTTACACGTCTCATGTAGATGGATATACTTATTTAACATATGTTATTTTGATAATGACCTTTTCTTTGTAAAATTAGTAAATTAGAAAATTATTCCTAATAACATAACGTGAACGTGCTGACTGATTTTTAATCAAATCTCCCTTCT
>OZ012694.1:5542565-5572565 GCA_963942565.1 Maea johnstoni
TGCAGTTAAGATCTTTCATAATGTATTAACCGCAGCGGGTCAGCCGGAAAATGTGCGGTTACTGCCGCATGCACTTTGATAGAACAGGATGCGTCAAATAAATTCTTATCAAATAATATTGAGCTGAATAATACCTTGTAAACCTCACTCTACTTCCGCGCAAAGCTGATGTCAGGAACATTTGTCAGACTACAGAATAAGTATAACAGTTAGTAAAATCATACCAACCTACCACTGTGACATGTACATGAAATTATAAATATTTATCATACAGCAGGAAACATCAGTGTTAGTTATGCACATAATATCGCTCTTAATTATGTCGGACATGCTTTACCTATCGGGAAGGAGAGAGCTCATTTGCATATTCCAAGATAGGTGGCTGCCCTAGAATTATGAAATGGATATCTCAAGAAGTATAACCACGCTCGTTATGAGAATACAGTGCCGATATCTAATCCATTCATACATTAAATGCGTGGGCAGCCCGGGGCAGAATACACGACCGTACGCCCGATTGCCACCCAGTTTCCTGGGCATGGATGCATGGATGACCTCACAACTGAACGTAGCTTTGGTTCGCAAGCTACGTGGGTCATTGATGTGCTTGGCGTTTTTTTGTTATCCATGGGTCTTTGGACAACCAGGTGCTGGTAGACGTCCGGTCGACTGGCGTAAGAATTAAATGTCTGTACTCTACATAAATAGTGTTTCAAAGGGACTGCCTCAATGGCCTAAATATCTGGGACATGTCTTACGGATTGCTCGCGGCGTCTAAACGCTATAAGTAACACCATGCCAGAACGTAGGGTACATCCTTTATTATATCCTGAGAGCTTTTTGTTTATTTATTTGTATATAATTTTGATATTTCTATATTATTATATTATGTATGATTTTGTAAATCTGAGATTTACAGTCAATAAATATACATACCCACATACTCTGATATCTATCCTCAGTCATCGGTATCCCACGAGGCGGGTTACGGAGAAACGAATCTATCACCAGCTCCTTAACCAGTTCGATTAATCAACCTCCCTTAACCAGTAAATTCGGTTCAAGGGTAAGATGAATTTTCCAGTTACAAAAGTAGTATTTTCTATCGTTCAGGGAAGCCCTCCGCATTCTCTAAAACCATCTGTCGTACTTGAGCAGTGGTGAGACGGTCCTCCGTGCAGTCTGCGTACAATGCTTCATATCGCTCAGCCATGGAGGCGCACCCGAGAGTAACATCCAGTTAATACTCGCAGCGGTCGATAGCAGATTGATTTTTACGGTAATATCTAAAGCTAAAGCATAAATGGGAACTATTTGAAGAAGAAAGGTTAATCAGAACATGACTAACAATTCTGCTTCCAAATATTTTGTAAAACCATTCTTAGTTCCACAGTTATTGTCAAAAGTCTAAATTATCCAGACGATAATCTCAAGAGGAAATCACAAACATCAATGGGTCATAGAGTTGCGCATGCGTATTTTGGTAATTCGTCATTCGGATGTACATGTAGAAGGCCCTTGGCGTGTTAAATATATAAAATTCCCTTCGTGCAATAGCGATAGAATATCATCGATTAAACTAATGACCAACCTATAGCATTAATTTCCCAACCGCAAATTCTGAAAATACAGAATCTTGGCAATCTGAAATCCGAACAAGCACATCACAGTAGCGATGACATGGTACAGTCGAATGTCACGCCTCTTCACGGCCGAAGCTCAGCTAATTAATTTATCAGATGACAAACAACACTTTCTACCGTCGTTCTAGGACTTGATTACGATAAGTAGCTAATTATAAGGCATAGTAATACACTCTTAATCAAGACAACATTTCACAATCAATAAGCGCTATCTTCTCTTGCATCAATCAAGTTTGTCAAAACACACATTCCCCTAAATTAGCTAAATGAGTTTCACGGTGGAGGATAGTTGCGTGTCACTCGAAACTACTATCTCATACTAGGAAACCATTTGCATTCGTTCTTTTATATTTATTTATTCCTTTTATGATGGCTTGCAATAAATGGCGCTTTGGCATGAACATCGATTGTGGCAGAGACGAATTAATCTATTTCATCAGAAGATAATTACGGGCAACGCTTATTCCATATTGTCTTTAACTCAATTAATTCATACAAAATGCTTGCTACAGATAATGCGTAGCGAAGGGGCCTGTCCCAATAGTCGAGAGATCAATGACGTTTGGTACTTACTGCCCGCTGTTTCTCACCACTGACGGCGCAATCTTTTTCATCACAAGGCAATTATGGACAACACTTATCATCAACTGTCTTTGACTCACATAATTCATACAAAATGCTTGCAACAGATGATTGCTACGTGTGGGCTAGCGAACGGGCCTGCCCCAATAGCCGAGTGATCAATGACGTTACATGAAGGTACTATAGTCTGTCTGACTCGAGTTTGGCAATCACTTTTGCCACTTTTTTGTGACAAAACGTTCGAGTTTTCCATCCAAACTTGGCAAACATGTCAGGAGCACTACTACGTGTATGTATAAACAATTTTTTTGTCTCAACTCCGCAAAATGTTGATTTTGCTCATTAGGTCCCATTGTAAAATGTGCACATTGCCGACACTACGATCTCGCGTGTTTGTCTGTTGCGCACAATACAAACACGCGAGATCGTATTGTTGGCAATGGACACATTTTACAATGACACTTACTGCCTGCTGTTTCTCACCACTGTTTGGGTTCGATTACTCTAGAGAATACAGAGAGATTTCATAATATAATGGAAACTGGCTCAATGATTTTAATTTTACTTCAATAATATGTCATATTAAAGCTATTATGTGGCATTGTTTCACTAGAAATATAGAATAATAGGAGGCTCATTAAGACATTCGTTCTAGGCATATTTTCCCTCTTTTTTGAGGGAAACTATTTAGCTATATCACGTATTCTCTTTATTTTGTATTTTTGTTTATGTTTATATTTTATTAAATGATTTATGTGCAATGTTGTGTTTTATCAGAAAGGTCTTGCATGTCGAACTGGTGTGGCTTTATACAGTTGATAAACTACATATATATATATATATATATATATATATATATATATATATATATATATATATGTACTTGCTGCATTATATTAGAGTGGGCACTCTTCCTTTAAATATCTTTGCATAATTACATTGCTACATTTTGATAAGCATCAAATGCATCGACAACCAGATAGCTAAAAGCGTTAGATTATGCAAATATCGGTACACAATCAACGTGTATAATTTCCGACAAACTGTCGCTAGATGTCTCAGAGGGGAAAGATGATGAATTTCAAATTTCCTTTGTACTATTTGTAATGCTTTTCGAATCACTTTTATATCCACCGTCGGGATTAAGTGCCGACCAGATTGCAATAAAGACTGACTGCAAAAAAACTAAACGCATGCAAAAACCGTTGGTAGAGAGCGTCATTTTGATATTCAGCACGGCGTCAGTATGGAAACGTAAACGGAATTTAAAATTTCTATATTCGTCACTTTTTCTGTCACATTGCGGCGAAGTCGTGACTGGCCGTTTGCAAGCGGTGGTAGAAACCGGAGCATCCGGCGAAAATCACCCCCTAACCCTAAGTCTCTGGCTCCTTTCCGACATGCCCTGGCAGGGGTTCGAAACACGGACAGTGGTGAGAGACAACTGGCAGTCAGTGGCAACGCGTTAGGCCACACGGCCATGGGGGCAGGCCCGAAACGTAATCGGAATGCCAAATGCATTGTCAAGTGCACACAGTATTGTTATCAGACCAGGTATATAGTCTATACACACCTATAAAGATAGTCTAATAAATGATTTCTAGCTGTCCCTCACTATTGGCAAAGTTCGAATAGAAAAGCGTCTAATATGAAATAGCATCAAATTTTATTATCAATAATACCAATAGTAAGATATACTAGTACTTCAATAGTAGACGAAAGAAAAAATTCCCAAGATTTGGAAATAATAAGTGGTAGAGAATATCTATAAAAGCCATGCATCAGTTCGTCTGGAATTGATAAACTTTAATGAAGAGGTATTGGTTCAAAAAAAGAAACAATGTAAGAGTTGTATGAGTGAGAGAGGAAACATGTTAGGAGTGGAAACCTGAAGAGGATTGTACTATGTATGGAATATTTGTGTAGTGCTCATTGAGTACATAGTACTACATACCGTGATCAATCTGTATACTAATTTAAATGATATGGGCATGAAGTAAAACATTCACCATTGCCAAATTGAAAAAAGAATAGTAAAAACTGTAAACTAATGATTGTACGATGGTGCAGGTGTGAACGGCAGTAACAAAATCTCAGTTTTTCATGAAAACGACAGAGTATCTTTTGATTTTTTTTCTGCCGTTCACACCTGCACCATCGTATGATTAATACTTTTAATGAAAGTATCAGAAATGCCTAAATGACCCGCGTCCTGATCAGAACACATGTATTACACATATATGTACTACAACTAGATAAGTCGTGTTAGCATACTTCAATTACATGGTTAATCGTATGAGTGAGATATGAGAAAATATGTGTTAATTGCTTAAGTGGTGGTTTGCCATATATCAATGTATGTTTAGACAACCAGCACGTATGTTTGCACGAGTAATGTCGCGCTGCCTGCAGGGTGTCCCACTAACCCTCTTGAAGGTCATCCCAAGGTCAAAACAAAATGGAGTGTGATTTTCTCTGTGAAGATATCCAGAAGTCTCGCCGCTACGAAAGTGACATTGCACTTGAAAAGCGTGTTTATAGATACTATATACGGGGTGCCCACTCCTTTTCGCAACACGTGACTAAGTGCGAAAGGAACGTTCCAAGAGGTGATGAGAACCGGGACACGGCAAGTGGCACTGCAATGCTTTTATTGCCGCTTTATTGAGAGAAGTAACCAGCAGGCAGTTAAGAGAATATTGTGGGGAAGGATGCAGGAGGAAATCTGGAGGATGTTGCCAACAAAGAAGGTTGATCCCTCTCAAAGAGTGCAAAACGCTCTCACGTAGCGTTTAGCAAGCTTTGAATTGCGCAAAAAATACTTTAAGTCGCGACGGCAAACATACCTCGCTATATCATGTCGTATGATACGGATAGGATGGTGGTGATGTTGCTACCTGCTACCGATGGTTATATAAACAGTAATCTTGATGATGGCAGCTAAAACTTCCAATGAAACCTGTACTACTACTTTTGATACTACTACTACTACTACTACTGCTGCTGATGTAAATTGCTGTTCTAACACTTAATTTGGTTGTGTTTATTTGAAGTTCTCGACGTTTTTCACAGCCTAGGTCATATCGAAACGAGATAAAAAGCAATGACCGAATACAAGTCACTCCACTCTTCAGAGTTTCCTCTGGCTTCGACCTGCTCGGGCATAGTTCACCATCTTTCGGGTCCCAACATGTACGCTAAGAGGTTTAAAGTACTTTTTACTATTTTGTTTGTAAATTTGTATTAAATTGATAAAGATAAATACATTTTGATATAAAATAAACGGCAACTCATGCCCCCTTACATTTATGCGTCGACCAGAGTTAATCATTTCTAAACTGAGTTAGAGAGTATAGCAACCATGCTGGGTATTTCATCACGGCCAATTTCGCCAACGTAGATACTCCTAAGTGTCGAAAGTAAGTCATGATTCAGCTATAAGTGATTTTTTAGGTTACTAACCATCTAATGACGTGTCTCTGCATCATTGACACGATGATTGGTAAAACCAATGTTTGAGGTTAATGATAACTGACTTTGATTTGATATCTAGCTGTACACGCTGGAGTGTTTCATACATATCTATATAGTCTCTCTCTTTCTCTCTCTCTCTCTGTGTGTGGGCATATGGGAAGTTGTCATTCCTTACAATATCAGGGTCTTAAACGACTATATTTATAAACTATCCGAACGAATTGGTATTCGTTGATAGCCAGACTTCAAACGCGACGCATCTGTTCAACACCAAAGCTGTCAACTTGATTGAGAGAAATCGCCAAGAATGTGGCCCCTTAGGAGATCAAAGTGATAGGGCTGGTAGGAGAAATATAGTTAAGCTTGTCAATATGAAAGCTTCAAAACCATCGATTCCTTAATGGGTTAAGATTCGTATGAAAACCAACGAGGAAAAGGTTATGAGATGGGTATGCAAACGACAACGTGCATACGTTGAACGTTTCCTTGCGATTAGTTTTTAACCCATCAATACCCGGGAGCCATAAGCAATTTTGATGAAATCATTCGAGTAAAAGTATAGCTGGGAACATATTTGAAGGGAAAATGTGCATTAGAACACTACCAAAAACTCTTCTTCAAATATTTTGTAATATCATTCTCAATTCCAAAGTTATTGTCAAAAGTATAATTGATGCAGAAGACAATTTCTTGAAGAACAGGGGGTCAATACAGTATCTTTAAATGTAAATTTATTGTGTCTTACCTGTCTCACGCTCTGGACATCTCTCATTTGTTCCATTGACCTTTTACCACCTGGCGGACAATTTCTTATGAAGCATCCGGATGACACTAGCACCAAAGTGAGAAGCACCGCACCAATGCAGTAGACATTTACTGTTGTTAAACTCCTCATATTTGAGACGTCTGCTACCTACAAAGGAAAAAAAGGAAGCTCATCAACCACACGAACAAACTTCAAGATACTTAGGTATCTAAGGTATCTAAGTTTTAAAATAAACACCACACTTGTGTAAAGCCAAACTCGAATAAGATTTTAAAATACATGTACATATACATATATATATATGAACACACACACACACACACATATATATATATATATATATATATATATATATATATATATATATATATATATATATATATATATGTATATATATATTTATATGTATATATATATTTATATGTATATATATATATATATATATATACATGTATATATATATGTACATATATAAATATATATATATATATATATGGGTCATTCCATGCCAACTCACTCACTTTTTTCCCAGCCCATCTCCGATTTTGATGAAATTTGGCAGACGGATTGACCCTTCAGAGAGACTAACACACACCAAGTTTCAGCTCATTATCATCATTATTGATGAAGCTACAGCACTTCAAAGATTTCTGAAATTTATCAAAATTTTCGACTTTGGGACACAAAATATACTTTAACTCGAAAAGTAACCAACTGATTTTTAAAACCGTGGTACCGTTGGAAAGAGGAGACAATTTCCTTTCCAACGATATGTTACTTGATGACCTTTTGAGACATTTGACCTTTCAAGGTCATTTTCTGAGACCTTGACCTTTGACCTACATTTTCCGAAATACCTATCCTTCAATTTTCCTGAATTTTGGGGAGGAGGTGCTTAGAGATGTAGGTAAAGGGCATGCAAAGTTTGGTTTTGGAGAATTGGGTATTTCTTATCAAAAAGCAGGAAATAGTACTTGGTGTAAGGGTGCATCATACGAAAACGGACATTTCAATTTTATAATGCGCATGGCATGGTAAACGAACTGCATATCAATAGCTATTTGTTTTCAAAGACAACCTCAGGCCATTATACATGTATGTCAAACATATCTGACTCCATCACTACCTTTTGCCATAAATTATGTAGCCAGTGGATGTCACTAAAATCCCTGGGCAAATTCACTTGTAATCAATCTTTGATCTATATCAAAATTTGTACAGCATATACCTTAATGCATTCTCATTACAATTTAGGTTTCTTTACAGAGCAAACTTTACCTCATCATTATAAGTAACATCTTTTCATACCTAAGGCCAACAATTGATTAGTATATCCAGGATGATTCTATGCCTTAACAACCTAAACTTTTTGAGATTCATCTGAGTTTGTTAGAAAGTGCTTCACTAACAGCTTGTGTTCCCAAGGAATATGGTGAAATGCAACAGTTTGCCAGCTACAGTTTTAGAATTTCCAGTCTTGCTTTTATTATTTCTTCATGTTTTGTAATATCTTCTGCTGAACAGAAGATGGCTGTGATCCTTGTGAGATTTTGCTTTGCCCATTCATACAGTTGCGAAGAATTCTGGATTTGAAGGTCAGCTGGTAGCTGCAAACTAACTCTGGATGCAAGTCTTTTGAGGGTGCCTCCAACTCTATCACATGGTCCTTTAACTTTTACATGTGATGTAGCAGCAAAATGCCACTTTGCAGGTATATTGTAATCTTCAGCGTCGTAAGCTAAGTTTTGTGGTTCTTATACTGCACAGCAGCACCATACGAAACTGTAGAAGATCTTTGTAGGTTCAAATTTAGTTTTGATCAAATAGATGAGTCTGTTTAGTAAATAGCTTACTGCAACAGGGCATTGACATAAGTACTTGCCCGCTTGCCCTGGCAAGTGATTTAAAAAAAAGACTTTTGGGCAAGTACATTTTAGTTTGCACTTGCCCATAAGGTCAGGCAGATTTTCTGAACACTACACATTTTTCAAATAGAAATATGCAGAAATATAACCAGAAATATTCAACAAAATACGACACAATTTAAAAGAAATTTGTTTTCAAATCATTAAATCTATGACAAGTAATACATGCCATTCTAGTATGTTATAACTTATTTCGGGCAAGCCAAAAATTACATTGGGCAAGTATAAATCATTAACTACTTGCCCGGCATGGTAAGTTTGCTCTGAATTTTATGTTGGCACCTGCCAACAGTGTCATGAACTGAGCAATCTGATACCTTTACACAGTTTACACTTTACATTTTGTTTTTCTCCTAGTAGTATGCAACACAGGGATGAATGGTTGCTTGGATATTGAATCATTAAACTATAATTTACACTGATTTTACTGCGTACAATGTCTTGCTCTTCCTCTATTTCATTCTTGAGACCGCGCAAAACATGAAGAAAAAATAAAAACAAGACTGGAAAATGCTTTAACTGTAGCCAACACCCGGAAACTTGGGTGCATTTCACAGATATGTTTGACATTCATGTATAATGGCCTGAGGTTGTCTTTGAAAACAAATAGCTATTGATATGCAGTTCGTTTACCATGCCATGCGCATTATAAAATTGAAATGTCCGTTTTCGTATGATGCACCCTTACACCAAGTACTATTTCCTGCTTTTTAATAAGAAATACCCAATTCTCCAAAACCAAACTTCACATGCCCTTTACCTACATCTCTAAGCACCTCCTCCCCAAAATTCAGGAAAATTGAAGGATAGGTATTTCGGAAAATGTAGGTCAAAGGTCAAGGTCTCAGAAAATGACCTTGAAAGGTCAAATGTCTCAAAAGATCATCAAGTAACATATCGTTGGAAAGGAAATTGTCTCCTTTTTCCAACGGTACCACGGTTTTAAAAATCGGTTGGTTACTTTTCGAGTTAAAGTATATTTTGTGTCCCAAAGTTGAAAATTTTGATAAATTTCAGAAATCTTTGAAGTGCTGTAGCTTCATCAATAATGATGATAATGAGCTGAAACTTGGTGTGTGTTAGTCTCTCTGGAGAGCCAACAAGTCTGCCAAATTTCATCAAAATCAGAGATGGGCCGGGAAAAAAGTGAGTGAGTTGGCATGGAATGACCCATATATATATATACATATATATATATATATATATATATATATATATATATATATATATATATATATACGTATGTATGTATGTGTGTATGCATGTGTGTAAGTATGCATGCGTGTTTGTATGTATGTGTGTGTATCTATCTATCTGTCTATCTATTTATCTTGTATTCTTATGGGTAGCAAACAGACTCACAGCGATGCACATAACATATCACACAGTTTTTTAATCGACGTCTGTATTTCAATAAATCTGATGTGATAGAACATTTCACGTTTCATAGGCGAAGAACCAGGTGGCTCATAGATAAGACTTCTTTGATCATACATACACTATGACTTATCATAGTCTATATACCGTTTGTGGTATTGTGGCTAGGCAAATCTCAATAAGTGCCAGATAATGCTATTTTATGATGCTAATGGTGTCAAGGCGTGAATTATTCATGTGGCACGTGTATAAATGTCTAGGAAATTATCTTTATAGTACTTTGATCATGGTATGTCTGTCCCTTGCTTCACCTAAATAAGACGGTGAGTAAATAATGAGAGGAACAATCACTATCACATTATTCAAAAATCGATATTGCATTCTCACAGACACACACCCATAATATCAAGCGGCAAACAATAAATATCATGTCCATATATATATATATATATATATATATATATATATATATATATATATATATATATATATATCTTTCTATTCGGCGTCTTTAGGTGGTTCCTACCAGTACAATACCTACCTAATAGTAAATGTCAGAAGGAAGTGGAAGGAATTTTTTCTTTCAATAGCTTAGGTCATATTGCGACGAGAGAGAAGCTGGGAAACAGGACGAAATTGCCCTCTTTTTGTGAATAGTTCAAAGGGGTATTTCACTCGCAGAAGCGCAAAAGACAGCCTTTCACAACGCCGCACATTGATATATTGCGACCAGGTCAACCAGCTAAACGGGATCCAACGGAGACTCGACCCTGCCACCTCGCGCTTGCGAGCCAGCATTGTAATTATAAGGCAACGGCAGATCCCTGCATGGCAGACGGAATTCGCCCTAAAACAGCATATTTTACAACTTGTTTGTGTATGTTTTTTGCATGGGTTGTGAGCAGTCTATAGTTTTCTTCCAGTTCCCCAACAATATTTTCTATTGCTTTTTGGCTGTGTGCAATAGTGTGTTATAGTTTATAAATATGTCAAATGTAGACTTACAAACTACCAAATTTCTATCTAAAGCCCTGGTCACATCAGGCATACGTCCGCCGTGCGGGCTGTTTGCGGGCAGTTTACGGCCGAAAACCGTGGCGATCGCAGGATCACCTTGCGGGTGCCTCAAGGAGTTGGCCTCAACCGTAGAGGTCGTGCGGTCGAAAATCAGTGGTCGTGGGCCGTAGAGAGGTTTGCGAACATGTTCGCAAATCAGTCTACGGTCCACGTCTGCCGTACGGACATTTGTTGACTTAGCGTCTGACGCACGGCAATCTTTAAGGCCGCGCGGCGCTCCTACTGATCCTTGAGAGTGCCTCACGGCACTCTTTAAAGAAAACAGATGTTAATTTTATTTCATAAGGACCGTGAGGCCACAGGAAGGCCTCCTCAAGGCCTCTTCAAGGTGGCCGTGCGTCCTCCGCGCAAAGGGGATAGTGCGTTAAGGCCGTTCCATATATATATGTATATTTATTATATATATATATATATATATGTATATATATATATATATATATATATATATATATATATATATATATATATATATATATATATACATATATATGTGTGTGTGTGTGTGTGTGTGTGCATATATATATATATATATATATATATATATATATATATATATATATATATATATATATATATATATATATATATATATATATGTATATATGTATATGTATATATATATATATATATATATATATATATTCAAAATTCAAAATTCGACCCCCCCCCCTAAAAAAATCTTCTGTTCCTCCCCCACCCACACTTTTAAATGGAACTGCTTTTAAACATTTCCCTGATTGTAAAACTTGTCACGACTGGCCGCACGGCTAATTCTGATGTGACCACAAATGAAAGATCTCTGACTGGACGCATGCGACCTGTTCACGGCACTTTGGACGCATGCGATCAATCAGCCGTACGGAGGTCTTAGTCTGATGTGACCAGGGCTTTAGGAGTGCGCACATTGTCAGATATCTCTAGAATATCTTAGAAAAAATACACATATGAAAATACATATGAAAAGCTTTTAAACTCAACTACAACATAGCCAAATGCTTCCCAAAGTTCACATAGATACAAAGATTTATCCATGCATGTCTTTTCCTTTTGTATGTTCCAGATGTGCATCGGTTAAGATATTCAGATTGTAAAAATTGTAAAAGTTTTAACAGCGGTGATTGAGGCAATCCTACCTATTCTACCGAATATATTGAAAAATGTATTCTGGTATTTTGATGAATCTACTAAACATTTGAATAAACGAATATACCTTTTTTAGTCAAGAGTTCTTGTCTAATGATATACCTTTTCCTTATAACATTTAACACTATCTGTATTCTATGACCAAAGTTGACTCATTCGTCCATGCTTTCGTGACAGACCTGAATGTATAGACAACCTAGTGTCCTAGTCCCTGAAAAAAGTTAACATTCCCTTCTGGGTGAGTACCAGAAATGGCAGATAGATGGTGCTTCTATCATTAGTGATTTCTGCACTTTTAGTGACTAAAACTGAGTCCTGAATTAACCGGGTGAGATAAATGGGAACTATTTAGTTGAATCTGACCACCTTAACCACTTGGTGCCTGGTAACAGAAAGATACATGTGACAGCCAAGAAATCTAGGCTACAGCTACAGTACAGACATTTGGGCGTGCGGTCGTGTTTTATGCCCTGGCTGCCCACGCATTTAGTGCAGGAATTAAATGACAGCACTCAGTCCTTTAGTGATTTCAGCACTCTTAGAGACAAAAACTGAGTCCTGTATTAACCGGGGAGATAAATGTGAACTAATTTGGCGACTCTGGCCACCTTGACCACTTGGTGCCTGATAACAGAAAAAAACATAAAGACAGAAAAAATACACATCCACCCTAGAAATCTTGGCTACATACAGCTAAGCCTGTCCCACGTGAGTTAAGAACCTACGCACAGCTTGTTTAGCTGTAGATTTGATTGAATCCAGGTGCTAAACATACAGCAGGCATCATTTACAATGGATTAGGTGATTTATGGGACAGGAGCAGCCATAAAACACGTCGCCTACCACTCTCGCCTCCAGCCGCCCGCAGGAGCCAAGGTTGAGGACCTACATGTATGGTGCTAGATCCATTATCCCAATGCGAGCTGGGAGGTTCTCTAACCTTTCTGATGCATACTGAGGTTACTTTCTGCCAATGCACAAAATAGCAAAAAATAAATAAAGAAAGAAAGAAAGAAATAAAAAAATAATAATGATAAAAAAATGAATAAAATAAAAATGAAAATGAAATAAATCATCTTAATCCTGTCATGTTGGCATTCATGGGAAAGATCTGTGTTGCTGGATCTATTACCCCATTGCGAGCTGGAAGGTTCTTTGATCTTTCCAATGCTGAGATTACTTTCGTCCAATTAAAAAAAGGCAAAATAATAATAATAATAATAATGATAATAAATTGAAATGAAAAATAAAAATAAAATAAAATCATCTTAATCCTGTCATGTTGGTATTCATTAGA
The DNA here is from genome assembly GCA_963942565.1 of Maea johnstoni. Taxonomy (NCBI): domain Eukaryota; kingdom Metazoa; phylum Annelida; class Polychaeta; order Spionida; family Magelonidae; genus Maea; species Maea johnstoni. The sequence goes on from OZ012694.1 coordinate 5,555,850, forward strand.
AAGACCTGTGTTGCTGGATCCATTGCCCCAATGCGAGCTGGGAGGTTCTTTAACATTTCTGGTGCTAAGATTAATTTCTTTCAATGCACAATAAAAAAGAAAAAGAAAAATGATAATACTAAAATGAAAAATAGTATAGAAATAAGAATAAATCAAATCATCCTATTCCTGTCATGTTGGTATTCATTGGAAAGACCTGTATTCCTAGATCCAATACCCCAATGCGAGGTGGGTGGTTTTATAAACTTTGTGATATTAAGGCCACTTTCATCCAAAGCACAATTGTATTGTATGTTTATTGAGCAAGTTATCACACTTGAAAATACATTAACAATGTATCATATAACGATGTCTGAACATAACAGTAAGTAATATAAACGAAGTTAGAGCAAGGAAATCGCTCAGAAACAACAATGAGAAACTTACTTTAACTTACAAATTACAATTTATATATCGGTAACAGTTAGGTTTAGGGCAATGGCGCAACGATTTGAAAACCATCAAAACCTTGTCATGTTATTGTATTCATTGGAAAGCTCTTAATGAGCATCATCAGACAAGTACCCATTTGCCATGGTTTCATTCATTTCTCAGCTTTTTGTCGTAATGTTCATGTTGCCCAAATTAGCCACCGACAACAAAAGGGTTTACAGTGGCTACTAATGAGTCTCGTCAAAAGTTACGTAAGACTCACCACCTGATTGCATTATTAAGTCATTATGTGATAGCTTAGATGAATAAAACAATTAATAGGTAGCGAGAGACCAATTACTTAATGCGCTATAGCGAAGACCTGGCTATCCCAGGGGTCTCAAACCTCACCGTACATTGACTCAGTGTGACGTCACTAGGAGACAACGACCAATGAGGGCTCTTGTATCGTTTAAATTACAAAGAAAGTTGTGCAGAACGCAAGTCTTGGGTATTCTCCAGATTGTTCAGGGAGACCTGCCGGTTGCGTATCCGGTGGATCGACGTGATACTGGTAAAAGCATGAGGACAATTGGAAAGTTTAGATAGCGGCTGCTGTTCCCCAGGAGGGGGGGGGGGGGGGGGGGGGGGCACTTGGGTATTTAGGGGCGCATACGTTCGTTATCAAAATTAAAAAAATACCCCTAAAGCACTGATTTCTGGCCAAAAAAGCACCCTTATTTTAATAAAACGCTGATTTTTTCCACTAAATAAACAGTAAATAAACACCCCTTCTTTTATCAAAACACTGACATTGGATGAACGGGAACACGTATTTTAACTTAAGATTTTATAATCCTCTGCGTGCTTAGCGGCAGCAAGCGGCGGCAGCAAACTCGGAAGCCCAGTCACTTCGGGAGTCACTCGGCGTCAGAGCCGCATATATTTCGTGGATTGTGAGGGGATTTTGACACCCATACCCCAAAAGTACCCTTCTTTTACAAAATCGCGGACATGCGGAGGTCTTAAAAAAAGACCCCTTCTTCCGCGAAGTACGTAAGGTGCGGCCCCCCTATGTATCGAGTGCCCCCCCCCCCCCCCCGGGCTGCTGTTTCATTTTGGCAATGCAAGTAGTCCTCAAGATTTACCGATTTTAACCTCTTTCCTTGAGTCAATAACTGTTTTCATCAACTTCCAAAGTAAGTGTCCAGTTCCATGTGCAGGTTTCATATGTTTTATCTCTATGGGATCGCGTAAAGTTAACACAATGGTAAATTCGATTGTGTTTTACTCTACAATATGTACTAGATCATTAACCTTAAATCAAATTCAATTATTTGTTAGTTAAGAAATTTGTGGGCTAAATAAGAACTTAAAAGACAAGATACATGTCCAATTGTGTAAACAATTGAGAAAATATGCTGTTTATTCAAATATTCAGGGAGTGGCAAATTGCGGATCATAAAAAACCATAGAATACCTTCATTTATTTCTAAAGAACCGACGTCTGGATAGATCTGATCCTGTAATGATGTTACTTGACCACTTGCATTAACATATTTATCTTGTCGGTATTGGTATAAATCAAGAAACACCGGTCATGTAGTTTGAAAGACTTAATAGGTGGCGCTTTTCATCTGCTTTCGGTATTTAATTGTTAGAGATTCTGCGATGCAAATATAAGGAAATTAAAAAGAATCGTAACTTCATATAGCTCAAACATTTACACAAATATATTCCTATTAATTTCATCAATACCTACAAAGGTAATATTCTGCACACTGTATCATATGCTAGAGATATGTTACCAGTAACACTATCGAATGCTTAATCGAAATCAGCTACCTCACATGCTACAGCTATGTTACCAGAAACACTATCGTATGCTTTATCGAAATCAACTACCTCACATGCTAGAGCTATGTTACTAGAAACACTATCGAATGCTTTATCGAAATCAACTACCTGACACATGCTAGAGCTATGTTACCAGAAACACTATCGAATGCTTTATCGAAATCAACTACCTCACATGCTAGAGCTATGTTACCAGAAACGCCATCGAATGCTTTATCAAAATCAACCACTTTCGGTCTGCTTTGTTGTAGATTGATACTCTACCCAGAGATAAGTGTCTCAGTCGTGTGATACGACTGCTTAGTATGAATCACCAGGCCAGCAATAAAACCGTGGACCACTCGATTGTCATGCCAGAGTTGGAGAGCCTACGTGGTTTTCTTCCACCAAGAACTCAGGAGATCTTCAGTGCGAATCAGTAAATCTTGACATAATGGTTTTATTGTAATCTTATACGCAAATGAACACGTTCAACACTTGCGAATACACGATGATATGGCATATAACCTTATAGGTTTAAAGGAGAATTCCAATCTTAATTTTGCGGTTGTATATATACTTGATAGTCACATTACTATACTGTCTAGGATGTTCCTCCATGTGTTAAATTTTAACTAGTTATTTGATTACCTGTGGTACAAATAGATGATTGATATGAACTTTTAAATGCACCTACAATCATCTCTTTGAGGATAAAAATGTCAACTAGTAAGTATTCAAGAGTGGGGAAAATGGAGTACAACAGCAAAAACATCGACTGACCCAAGTCACTGTCAACTTTGTTATTCGTCACACGCTGGATTCACATTTCACAACCACGACCTTATCAGGTAGCCATACAACCAAAAAGTAGCTTGTTCCACGCCTTATTCTTATTCAACTATACCTATATGTAAAGGACCACTTATCATTTGATACCTCCCATATCACATTGATCGTGTTGATATTTGAAAGACTCAAAAGGTGGCGCTTTCCATTTACTACTTCCGGAATACAATTGTCCCAGTCTTCGTCAATAACATCAGTACCTTAAACGCGAAGACTCTTCATCGTTGCCCTACAAAGCAGTAGTTGAACACAGTAGCATGCGTTACAACCTAATCTACAAACGAATGAAGTCAATACAGTAGTAATCTGGTAGTGCCTAGATTGGCGGAGAATTAGACCAATTTACCTGGAAAAATACATTTGCATAATACGTCTGACTGAGACGAGAACTATTAGCACTAGTGTAGTTCCTGCCAGACATTTGTTTAAATTCTTCAAAAAGGATGGATGTTTTTATTGCTAAAACATACAAACAGATCAAGGTAATATAAATAATATTCAACAAAAAATAGTAGACAATTGATAATATCATAATGTAAAGAAAGTACTATGATGATTATAACGAGTTTATATTATGGATCGTTGTGTAGAATTTAAGATATCGATAGACTTATCACAGGTCATCTTTAATTGAGTTCCTGCTAGACTTAGTGAAACAATTTTCCCTCGGAAATGTACATTTATATCTCGGTATTGTATCAACTTTCAACTCAAATAGGAGCTTATCAGTCTTGACTCAGTTTATAACAGATTTAGCTTGTTGAAAAATGGGATACAAACTCAGAGAGAGGAAACAAACCTAGTTTCACATGATATGCCTATCTACTGGTTAACATTGCTGACGCACATGCGCAGTCGCTGGCTGACATGTGCAGTCATCATCTGGTCGGCCAAGAACAGACTGGGACGATGCGTCGCCATTTAGACCTTATAAGCCGATCGGCCTGCACATTGGGATGGTACAACTCCTTGAATTTGGAATTTGGAATGTATTTTATCGTCATCTTTTCTACCATATTGCGGGTATAGTCTGTTGCAAGTGGAGGGTGAAACCGAAGTGGCCGGCGAAAATCACCACCCAATCCCAAGTCACTGGCAACATTTTTCACATGCTACACTCAACTAGAGATAACTTATTAGGATTTATTTATTGGTCAGACTAGTACACAAGTCTATATATTCTACATACAGCAATGCCATAATACAGTCGGTTTTTTGTATACTGATGATTGTAATATACAACAATACTATTTGTACACTGTGCCTCGACTATTTACATGCAACTGAATACAAATGTTTTAAAGAATAAAAAATGCTACACTTGACCGAGCTTGGGTAAGAAGATTATTGGGACTCGTTTCGTAACTACCTGTTTCATGCATGAATAATTGTGGCATGAAAATCTCATACATGACAATTTCATTTATAATTTCATTCTCATGCATGAAATTTTCATGGCACGATCGTACGGACACTGGTGTAATACACAATGCATGTGTAGTACAATGTATTTATCATCAGCTCCACTGTGATACTCGCAGCTGATTGGTCAATTGCTGTTGGGTACTGGATTGTATTTCATTGCTTCTCATTAAATGGCAATGTTAGGATCCGGATAAGTGTTTTATCCCCACTCTCAAAGTTTTATCCCACTTCGCCATGGTAACTATGGGTTTGACCTCAAGTTTACAGGTCACAGCCTCGTTTTGAACCCTTGACGACGAAAAAGAAAATGGCGGACATTCCTCTTCACACCGCCGCCTGACTCGATTCTTTTGCCGTTTAAAACACTATTTGCGCATGTTAGTCTGCCAACATGGTGTATACATGGAAATAAAGATGGCAGAAAGTAATTAAGATGGATTTAGGTTGGTATGTTGTTCATACATATGAGAAATAATTGCCGTTCGGTCGGAGTCAGGTCTGACGAAAATCTCCGTTGCTACATAGCCTGTCGGACTCGAGTCTGGCAACCGCTTTTTTCATTTTCTTTGTGACCAATCGCTCGAATTTGCCATCCAAACTTGGCAAATCCCTTTGGAGCACTAAGTTGTGTATAGATGAACGTACGTTTTGTCTCCACTCTGCATAATGTTAATCTTACCCATTAGGTCCCATTGTGAAATTTCCCCGATGCCAACAATACAAGTATGTTGGGAGGCTTAGGGGGGGGGGGGGGGGGGGGGGGGGAGCTGATGATAAAGTCGTATCGCACTCGGCCTCCGGCCTCGTGCGATACGGCTGGCTTCACGCAGATACCAGGCCGTATCCCTTTTTTACAAGGAGGATAACTAATAGTATCGTGTTTGTTCAATACAAGTACAGTATATCACATGTACACTGAACACATGGGATGAGAAATATCCGACTAAGTATGTAGACATACTGGAGAAATTAGAATTTGAAGACCTGCACATGCTACCACAGTTAATGAGTCTAAAGGTAAGAATAGTAATATTCTTTCTGCCGGAGATTGAAACTGCAATCATACGTCTGGGACCTGATGTATTGATTCTAGTGTTACGTTACATTGTATAACAGGTACAACAGTGTGGGCGGGTATGTCTATTGAGATTATCTTCACGATTAGTTCAAAGAGGTCTTTCAGTTGCAGAGGCACCAGAAACAGCCCTCCATCCCGCCGCACGTTCATATAGCGACCAGGCCAACCCACTAATGGGTATCCAGTGAAGAATCGAACCAGAGATCCCACGCTTGAGAGCCCGGAATCTTTACCTCTTAGCCACGACGAATCCGTAAAAAGCTTACGTTTAGTTAAGAAAACATTAAAGACGGCATTGGAATGAGCAATATTATTTATTCTAAGGAAATCGCGTTTGTTGCCTGGGGTTAAGTAGTTTTCAACAGCTAAAGTCAAGTCAGAAAGATTCAAAAAGAAAAACACTGTTCTTTCTCTCTTCTTTATGAGTCGAACGAGCCGGGTCTTTTAGTTGTAAAGGTGCCATTGGCAGTCTCTTAGAAAGGCTTGTATATAGCAACCAGAGCTACACCGTTAATGAGTCAAGCGGAGACTGGAAACCGAAATCATATGTTTGAGAGCAATTTGTGTTACCGTGCTACGAGTATACCAAGCCAGACCCTTTAAAGTCTACATGTATATGTTGCAATGGCCAAAGGTAACACAATAAGTTATCATTTTAATCAGCTTGACACAATGCAATACATCTAACGATGACGCTGTCATAGCATGCAATGAAATATGCATAACAGGAACGATACAGTTCATTTTGTGTCAACAATATAAATACTGGATGGGCAATAATTAATTGAGGGGTCGATAGCAGTATTACTCAAAAGCCCCACATAAAAAATCAATCAATCAAATCAACTTGACTTGAAACTTTGTCCATTCTTGTCAATGGTCTCAATAATTCAATGGCTATAAGACTGATCGAGTAATTTATAAATTAGTAAGGGTGCAGATTGATGATAAATTCTGGAACAGAAGGCAAAAGTGAAGCTGTTTATCATTAATATTTATGGACTCTCGTTATGATATGTATTCATGAAGCCGTATGACTATGCAAATTAAACTGTTGCTATATAAATGTCATCGCCACGGAACAAAATTTGTCAGACAATGTCTTTACACTCGCTTTTCTAACCTACAATACCAATATTGTGGTCGAGATAGGACAGAACTTCACATTTTATCCAGTTCGATAGAAGGCAGCTACAATGTCTCAGTCAAAAAGAAAAACAAATGATATAAAACAAAAACAAAACAATAAACAAAAACAAACAAAAAGTGAAAATGTGAATTTCAAGTTAATTCGGAACAAGGTGATAAAATGTACAGGAAACCAAACAGCAAATCGTGAAAAATGACCATCAACTAAGAATTTAACTGAAGAAATATTAGTCGAAATTTCACTAAACGCATTAAACATTTGAATGGAAAGGCAAAAGTACACTTAGTTACTAAAACTATTTCTTAGGTCAAAACTGAAAATGACTTCTAAATAAAAGAGAGATGGCATCTGAATAAATAATGACGACGCACTTCTCAAAAGAATCATGTCGGCAAACGCATTACATGATATATTTTGAAGCTACGGTCCATTCTGGGTAATGGCACTCTTTTTAGGTGTTTTGCAAAAAACCATCCCGAGCATTATTAGTTGTTTTCATTCCAAAATATTTAGAAATCTACCAAATTTTGCAATTTTGCTTGGTGACATTGAATAAATGCATACAATTGCCTCTAATAACTCCTCTGATAATACATATGTCTCCTTTATACTTTAGCTCATTCATGCCCTCCTTGCTGATGTATGATTTGAGCCTCAGCGGCCACAACCTTTCTCTGATAGATATATGGGTTAATCTCTATGAGCTGATGATTTACGCGGCAGTTGCATGGAATCCATGTTTGGGAAGATGACGGGTAAATGAACCATAACAAACCCTCAAATGTGTGCTACATAACTCAGATATTGACACAGGGAGATAATACCGTGTGGCTTATTTGCTTAACCAGATCTCTGATAAGTACTGATCATCTGACATGGGAGGAAAGTCATACTTACACTACTGCTACCTTGGCTGGTTTGAAATGATACTAGACCAGAAGCTTTGGAAATAATTCTTACAGACATGTAGCCGTTCGGAAAAGTAAAGAAACAATGACTATATTCATATGTAAATTATATATGTATGTGTGTTGGTATGTATGTATGTACTTGTGTGTTCGTGGATGTATATATGCATATGTATGTATGTATATATATATATATATATATATATATATATATATATATATATATATATATATATATATATATATAAATATATATATATATATATATATATATATATATATATATATATATATATATAACTCGTGGAGCTATTAGAAAGCTTAATAATAGGAAAGCCCCTGGATATGACGGCCTAACCACCGAACATATAAAATTCGCAGGAGAATCTCTTGCCCATACTTTATGCCTACTTTTCAACCAGTGTATCAGAAATGAATATGTCCCCCTTAATTTGAGGAAAGGTATCCAAGTACCTTTGTTTAAGGGCAAAAACACTTGTACCTTAGACTGTGATAATTATAGAGGGATAACTTTACTCTCTACTCTGAATAAGTTGTTGGAAATTATCATATGGGATAGGATCAGTGGTTGGTGGTATAGGAATCATGTGGTATCTGATTTGCAAGGAGCTGGTAGAAAGGGTTTTTCATGTATCCACACCGCTCTCACGCTCCAGGAAACAATCTCCAAGGAGCGTGAGAGGAGTAAGAAGGTCTTCGTGTCATATTATGATGTATCGAAGGCCTTTGACTCGGTGTGGATAGATGGGCTCTTCTACCAGCTATATGAAATGGGTATAACAGGCTCCCTGTGGAGATTACTATATCGTATGTATATTAACTTCCAATGTTGTGTGAGAATTGGTACAGAGACCTCCCAATGGTATGCAATGGAGTGTGGTATTCACCAGGGAGGATATCTCTCCCTGGTGAAATATACAGCATTTATAAATTCTCTTATAACAGAACTGGAGCAGTCTGCGCTCTGTAGCTCTATTTATCAAATTAAAGTGTCTCCTGTAGGATATGCAGATGACTTGGCAACTAGTGCCACTCAAAGTACAACACAGATAGGATTATGTCCATTGTACACAACCATGGGTGCAAATGGAGATATTCCTTCAACGCCAGTAAGAGTGCTGTGCTGGTATTTGGTGAGACACAGCATGAAAGGAAACATGGCAGTGCTGCAAGAATGTTTAAACTAGGGGATGAAAGGGTTAAAGAGAGGCTATATTACGATCACGTGGGGATTAAGACATGCGTAAGAGGGGATACACACGTGCGCACTGATGAAAAGGTCTCTAAAGCCAGAAAAGTACTAAACATGTCAACAGCAATTGGCATTAGAAAGGGAGGTATTAATCTAAGAACCTGCAACCTAATCTACTGGTCCGTTGTAGTCCCAATCCTATGCTTCGGTTGTGAGGTATGGTGTATTAAACAGAGAGATATTGACTCCCTTTTAGCCTTTCAAAGGTATGCTGCCCGTAGAATTCAAAGATTACACCCTAGATCGTTGAATATTACCAGTACTTTCTGTTTAGGATGGATGAACATTGTAAATTACATTAAAGCTCGGAAATTGATCTTTATTCGAACAATTTTGGTAATGCAAGAATACATGCCTGTAAGAAAGATTTTTATAGAGAGGGTGCAAGAATACAACCCCGAAGTTGCCAATGTATATGATAGTCCTATAATGCAAATTCTAGAGTATGGTACAGAAATGGGGCTTTTAGATAACATACAAGACATGTGTAATGGTAATTTACTGAGTAAAGAAATGTGGAGGAAAATGGTTTGGCAGTCGGTATGGGATAAAGATAATGTTGAATGGAATGAAATTGCCCCAAGCAATCCCTACTTAGATATAATCCTGCTGATCTGTCCCACCCCTGCATATGTCATTTGGTGGTCAATATCAGATGAAGAACATAATTTTATGCGCCAATGTGAAACGATGGTGAGATTACTATGTCACGCAAGTTTATTAAAAGCAGATGATTGCAGGTTAAGAAAGTCGACTTTTGGGTCCCGTATGTGCATCCTATGCGAGGATGCTGCTTATGAGAACACCTGGCACATGGTAATGCAGTGCCAATTTCATAATGAGACAAGACTGCAAATGCTGAATTCGATTAATGAAATAACAAGAATTGATGGCCAAAAGATATTCGGTGTTCTCATGGGTGCATACATTGAGGGATGCACATATGAAGAAATGGTTCCAATATGGAAAATATCGTGCACTGCAGTACATAGTATGTACAGAGAAGTGCTTAAATTTCATGAGAGATATAAATAAGTCTCTAAAGGATGCAGTAGAAAGTTGATAAGGAATTTTTTTTGTTCGGTTCACGCCGGTGCTTCAGACAGTACTTAGCACCAGGAATGTTTGATTTGAGGACAACATAAACTGGTACCGGCGTACCCGATTTACGTATAACCCATTAAACTTTGCACAATCATAGGACTCGCTTTTGTGTCCTACGTAATCTTTTTCTTCGTCGTAACTTCAAGGTCCAACCTGGACGCCTTCTGTAATTCTTCCTTATTATTTCCTGTTTTTCCTGTGTTTAGTCATATTTTATGTTCATTCCTTTGTTCGTACCTTTTGTAAAATTTGTCTTTGATATGTATGATTTTGTAATGTATACATTACAGCAAATAAAACATATATATATATATAAATATATATATACATACATACATATATATATATATATATATATATATATATATATATATATATATATATATATATATATACATACATATATACAAATTTACATATACAAATGTGTGTATATGACTTAAAGTGTTGAGGGTACCACCTATTTCTTAACTATGTGTCAATCAGTGCAATTTCTACTTATTTGCCTAATGTAATATGTGGGTCGAGAAAAGACGTCTAGATAGCTCAAATAGTTCAGATGGATAAGAGCTATGATGAATAGTGACAGGTGCAAAAGCAGGCCTCAATTTGCTTCAATGTTTTCAATGCCACTGGAGACTACAGTTTTCTTTGATATAAACATTACAGTATCATGCGCCTATAGAAGAACCACGTGTCGGCCCATCACGTAAAGTGAATTTACCTTAGGGGTAAGTTAAAGGGATGAGGCTAAGTAACGTGGGATATCGTTATAACACTAATGCATATAGTAAACTGTAAACCCATTCACACTCAGAGTTCCTTTGAAAATTATCGTCTGCTACTCATTATCTCTCACACTTTTGAAAATAATTTGAGAATTTAGCAAAATTTCGCAATATAAACATTTCTCTTCGAATGTTTTAAAAAAATACTTTTATTAGTAAGAAATCAAATATCGTCATGCCTGTTTTGGCCGCTCTGATTGTAAATGGGTTAACCATTTAACTATTTCGTATCCGCAATATCCCTCGGAACGTGAAATGTTTCGTTTTAATTCACTTCCACTTCTGACAATACCCGTACGTTATTTGAAAGTGAGTTGATGATTATGTTCTAGTTGATATTTCTCTTTACATTCTTTAATAAGATGCTTTTGCCGGATATATTTCCCCAAATAGACAGACATATTGGCTACCATGATGGTGTATAACAGTATCTGTGTGCTTCAGCACGAGTGAACTTATTTGTCATAACCATATGTAATTATATGACATACAATCCGCTTTAATATACACATGTGTGCAATTTGAAATCGTAAGGTTACTTTTGTCTAAAGCACAAAGAAGAAAAAATGTTTGAAACCCATCCACATCCTGTCATGTTGGTATTCATTGAAGAGCTCTCACTGAGTACTCTCAGAGGAGCACCCATATGCCAAGGTTTCATTTGTTTGTCAGCTTTTTCCACAATTTTGTATTGGAAAAAATTAGCCACTAGCGGCATAAGGTTTAAGTGGTTAATTTGCGTGACGCATACGCAACATTTTGGATACGTATAGATGATCACAGCGTAGACGGCAACACGGCACGCAGAAGCGATAGAATTCGCGGGCTTGCCAAAGATGACACAGTTCATATCTTCTCAATAGTAAATCAATATACCAAACAATCCAACTAACACATACGCTCATCCTTTGAACCTAAAGCAAACCTATTACATCGATTTCGACACGCTTTTCCTACTACCACTTCAAACACACTGCCTCATGCTATAATGAAAGAGCATACGGTTAATGTAGTACCACGGCAATTGCAGGCAAATATAATGTTATTTTTGCTGAATGGGGGCTGGGGAGAAAAAGGAAATAGTAGGTTTCAAAAAGCGAGGTGATTGAACGGACACTAAACCAGGGATAGACGTAGAAAGTCTGGGAGGACTTTTCGTATCAGAATGAATCATATCTAACAAAAAAGTTTAATTTCAGACGAAACAGGAAAATCGACCAAAATCTGAACACTTCCAATGCTGAGGCTACCTTCGCCCAAAACAGAAGGACACAACGATTTATAAAAACCACCTAAACCCTATCATGTTGGTATTTATAGGATGACCCTCGATGAGCACTCTCAGATGAGTAGCCATGTGCCAAGGTTTCAGTCATTTTCCAGGTTTTTTGCATCATTTTGTAGTGACCAAATTAACCACAAGCAGTATATTAAGGGTTACCTAATTGGATGCCCTCTCAGAATAATGAAGCGAGATATTAACTCTGGTCTTTAAATAATTGTGAAGCAAAGCGAGCCGTTGCGTTAGATCTTTCAGCCAGGGAGTCTCACCCTATCAAAGGTAATATGCATGAAAGTATCGATGAGCTCAGAAAGAACTTTAAGAAATTCTTAGAACTACAAAAAGGCAACTTTTGCACTTAATATGAAACAGTCGACGGTCTTCCTTTTGCCAATTAATGCTCACAGAGGCTAAAAACATTTTTGGTGAAATCTTTCAGTATTAAGCGTATTTTTGAAGAAATTTGACGGAAATATGTTAATCAGGTGAATGGCAAAAATTCTAAGGGAACTCTTATGCGCTAATGGGTTAACCCATTTGTTACTGGAGCATTCAAAAAACGCCCTGGCTATTTTGCTTTTAACTTTATAGCTAAATGTCTTTTGCAAAATATTTGAAGACGAATTGCAGAATAGAACCCAAACCACACCTACTTTCTGAATCTATACTGAAATCAAGATTTATTGTCAGAAGTATCATAGATCCAGAAAAATCTATAGGCAAAAATATATAGAAATTATGCGCGGTTTCAAATAGTCCAATATACAGAAAGAAGACACCAACTCTTGGCTTGGTTGTTTCCGATTTTAGATTTATCTTTAGCTAGACTATTACTGACTGTAGAAGATTGGTATTCTACGAAACGACATAATTGTAGATTGTGCATAATCTCGATACTAAGAAACCCTATCGACCTATGAAAATGTGAATTAACAGATCAAGAAGAATATAAGTAAATCAAACATGGCTTGTCTACGTAAGTAGTATGTTTATTTTTCATAAAGCTGAAGTTTATTTTTCAAAGGTGTAATCTATATATCTAAAGGCAAAGAAACAAAAAAGCCTACAAATGCATATAGTTATCCATAATCTTATAAAGATGTTAGTCTTCCAGCTTACTTTTGATGAGATCCACGATAAAACCAAATTCAATCTTAGACATTAATTGTAAGCGGTAGAAACTGCAATACAATAGAGTGTTGTCAATAAATGTGAATGAAAAAACGTCAAGAAAAATCGCTTCCTTTAAATTTGCATTTAGTCTGGTACAGATTATAGGTACAAAATAATCAAGACTTTACACTGAAATATTTTTTTTTCTGAAACAGTCCTACTATCTCTTCACGATCGCCTAACTCGAACGATCTAATTATGTAGCGTACGAACTGTCAACTAAATATAGAAATGTTTTGATGAATAGGAACATTTGATAAGTACTTGACTGAGAGCTGTTTCCTGTTTCGCTCTTGTTCTTGCTTTTTTTCTTTCAAATATTTTGGAAATATCACCCTAATTCATCAACGTTGTCAGAAAAGGTTTGAACTACAAAATGCATATTGAACTGATGACACGAATTGTTAAGCGTGAACTAAAAAATCGATACTTTTCTCTCGTGATTGTCTCTCATGTGTGCATTTTACAAACCAAAAAGGATTCGAATTGGCCTTCGTAGTTTTTCTGCAGTATGTAACCTGATTGAAATATCTTATAAATAATGTCTTACCACTAACAATTAAGATATTTTTTAGCGTCATCATCAACAACGAACATTACCGAGCTTGTGCATTTTTTGTTACTTTGAAAATTCTAAAGTAATTATTCCATTACAAAATTCTGCATACTTTTTATACCCATACTTCAATTGTTGTTTCTTTCTTTTGCTTCATTATCCAATTCCTGTACGCTTTCCTTTTCTGATTATAAGATATATAAATCAGCTAAAATGCGTATGAATAAAACAGAATCGATAAACACACAACCTCTATGGCCATACAGTGAAAGATATCAATTCTTAAAAGTATCAAAATATGCACTGCAAAAGTTTTCCAAATGTGTGCTACTTACCCAACCGTGTGATCTTCGACTATTCTGTCCGCGATTTCTGTTCCTACTGCTCTTAAGCCAGCCGTCCCGAATGAAGAGAAGAGGGAGGAGGAGAAAGACGACGAGGAGGAGGAGGAGGATATTTGTTAGAGTTGTGGTATGTCCCTGAGCTCGCCCCGTATCACCTATAGTCCACAGACAGCGCGAATAATGACAGAACCTACGGCGGACCCCACTCTTAAAGCTAAGCCCGCAACGCTATAAATCGCATGACGTGTATTGTTTACATACCTCCCACTCTCGCTTGTGACGTCTCGCCACGCGCTCCGCCGCGAGATTTCACTGGTTGGTCGGTTCGGCTAGGAGAGTGCGCGTGGGGTGCGAAGAATAGTCACCTGTGCTGCGGTGGTCTGTGGTTTTGGTATCCAGGGAAAGCACGTAATGTTTGGAGTTGGAAGGTGGGAGCGAATGTGTTTGTTTGAATTTGAGATGTATGACGTATGCACTTTTACACACCCATCTCATGAATTAATTTCTAGAATCTGGAAGACAAGTGATTATGTGAAAATTATCACGTAGCAAATTATTTAACCCGATTGTTCTTGAAAGGCACCTTAGAAAATATCATTGCTGTGCTAGGATACATGTAAGCAAAAACCAAACTTAAGTTGCAGTTTTAGTTCAGATTAATATCTCCTTTTGAGATATTTTCAAAAAGAAGATTTATTTCGTCTAAAAATTCTGCCCTATGTTGACTGCTGCAAGGGAACTAAAGGGTTAAATTGATCACAATGCTGGAGTATGTTACTGTTGGAGTATGTCACGTGCGTATACGAAATGCTTCATGTACATTAGGACATGACGAAACCATGTGTAGGCGGATAGTAAGTTTCAATATATTTTATCTTTTCCTACAAAACTCCTGAACGTATTATACATAGCGTCAAATGCGACAAAATAAAATATGAATTCAATACCCGTCTGTCATGATAACTGACAAGAATGTGATAGAAATTATCACGTGAGCGTTCAATGCTTATTGTGTATTGCTGATTGTTTTCTATGATGTGTATTCAAAATTACTCTCTTTAACACAACTCAATCCTAACCTATCCGTGCACAAATGTCTTCCCCTATCCGTCTTATTGTCGAATACCTGTAAATGAATCAGAAATTAAGTGAAGAGCACCAGTACCTGAACGAAATTTGTTGTTTTGCACCTGATTAACATATATCCATCAAATGGTGGCAATAGTTGGAAGATATCTTTGAAAGAGTCAGGTCTGTTTGATGTGCTAGAGAAGCAATGATGGTGTAGATTAACACATCTAACGTATAATCTGTACTTAAGGCTCATGAGGGTTCATTTTATTATAACACACACAGCACCATAAATGAGTGTTATAGATGTCTCTGTTGTATATAATTTTGTCTGATCCTCTACTTACTTCATGCACTTTATGGAGTGATGGTGTGTGAGTTGTCTCTAGGGCCGAGCACGTACTTTGGCTTGGCACAATTTTATAACTGATCACTCAGAACTTAGATGACCAAACACAAGTGGATTCGAAACCAGCCGGTCAACAAGAACATGCTAGCCTCAACCAGTGTCAACTAATAGCCGCTAATTAGGCCAGAATTGGTGCTCTGGGCACCCCCAGCTGGTGGTGGAGATAAGGTTTCACTGTAATGTAATCGATGCGAGAGCCCAGATTGGTCCTTGTTCCCACGTGACCTCGCGCTGCTGCCTGATCTGGTACTCCTGACACGAGTCCAGCATGTAACTATAGGGCATATAGTAATTGGCCTCTCGCTACATATCCATTCTTTTCTTAATCCAAGCTCAGAACAATGACAAGAATGGCACACCAAATAACTTCAGAAATTCATTTCAGACAATCGTCAATTTCCCTAAACTGTAATATATATCCACAGTGCCGACATTTAATTCCTGCACTAAATGCGTGGGAAGCCCAGGAAAAATACACGACCGCACGCCCGATTGCCATCTAATTTCCTGGCCATGGATGCATGGATGCCCTCACAACTGTAGGTAGCTTTGCCATGTATGCTGCGCGGGACATTAATGACCTGGGCTTACTTTTGTACAAGTCACCCATGGGTGTTTGTACACACAGGCACTGGCAGACGTCTGGTCAACTTGTGCAGGAACTAAATGTCTGTACTGTATTTTAGGTATTTGCACGAAGTAGATGATTCTTTAGTCTTTAAGCCATTAATTTGCTTCTTTTAGAGGATAACAAGAAATGCGCGATTATAATTGTAATGTGAAGTTCTTTCCACTTTTTCACAAACCGTTGTTCCAACGTTTCGGCTACTTGTTCGTTTTCGGTATCATACAATGTCTACGCTTTACTTTAGGCTTGCTCCATGGATGCAATAGTATATTTATTAATCCTCAGCAGTTTACCCCCCAAAATATCACAATTTATATATTACCTTAGGTACACAATGTATTCCTTTGGTTTTGATTGATATTTCGCATTTGGTTCGTACTCTTAGATCTCATGCAATGAATTAGAGATATCATAGACAAGAACCCGTTTGA
>OZ012694.1:5574457-5584457 GCA_963942565.1 Maea johnstoni
TAGTTTCCATGGATACTTCAGTTCCCATAGACTGGGTAGTCATGATTAAGCATTGAGAAGCAGAAAACGCCATAGTTCGTATTTTCCTTTAACACGTTATTCATTTATACGAGCGATTTTGATGAGCAGGCATAGGGGAAATAATCAACCCTAATCTATTCTAAATAGAAACTTGACCTATGGAGGAGCTACACACGAAAAGTCTGCAGGGAGAGGCCAGGGGGAAACCTACAGGCTAAATTAATCAACTAGGTGTTATTCGAAAGGGTGTGTTTATTTACTGTGAATCCGTAGCAACTGACCGCCAGAAATACAGTAAATGAACATTATGAAATGCGAATTGTTTTTGGTTTCCACCTTGATGCTACAAGCTTTAATGCCAGTTATACTACTTGCATTTTTGCTCGAATACATAGATGCATGTACACACAAGCAATATATGTTAAATATATACATGCAGCCATGCATTCATACATACATACACACACAAAAATACATACACACATACATACATATGTACGTACATACATACACATTTTGCAACATACATACATACATACATACATACATCCGTACATACATGCAAACGTATTTGAACATACATAGATGAGCATAGACTAATAAAGTAGATGAACATAGATGAACATACATACATACATACATACACACATACATACATGCATACATACATACCTATGTAGATACATTTATAAATACATAGATCGTAAGATAGAGACATGTGTTCGTCCTAAAAGTTTTAAAAACATTTATCTAAGATGACCCAATGCGTGATTTTAGATTTTGTGGGTTAGCTCCTAGTTCTTATGAGTCTAAAATCGTATGTGTTTCAAATATGCTTTTCGCCGGCAATATGGCTAAAATGTATATGTACACATCTTGCTCAAATAGTACGCTTACCAATGCGTATTAAGTAAGCTTGTGTCTTTTTATATAAGAAGTCTATATCAGACTTTTGCGCTACTTATTGAGATGTTTCTTTAGTTGTTCACACAAACCATTAAGTAATTTTAATTCACAGTTGACCTGCGTTTATGAAAATAACAAACACTTAGAACAAAAGCGTCATCTATTGAGTGGTTCAGATATTACAAAAATGGTTCTACTAACGTTGTGGCATTTATAGGGAAATTCATTTTAACCGTTCTTTCGGTGACGGTCAACAATATAAATTTCCATATGTGTAAGATGACAATGGATTAATGTATACTTGTGTTTTTGACCTAATTTGAAACATGTCAGATATTATCAAATTAAGCAACTATACAGTCTCCTATCAATGATTCACAAATGCAAGCATCTGTAAAAGACGCACATCGGCGCACATGTGTAAAGAATCATATATCTTAGTAATACATCAGTTCCATAGGTGTCGCCACAGTCTACAAGATGCATTTACCCTATGACGTCATGGTAGGCTTGATCATATGAATAGCATTTTTTGAAAATAAGCATTATGTTGTAAAGATGTGAATGCTTTTCATAGTAAAAAAATTATCATTTAAGAACAGAACATGTATGAAGTTATTGTTTGATAACGTTATGATATTTCTATAAATTTTAACATTCTATAAAATTAGCGCATTTTGTAGTGAGCAATGGTAATGGTTTAATGGGCAATATTAGTGTAATTCCCCTACATGCTTTGTCTACTGCAAAAAACTAGTTACATCATCACTCAATATAAGACCGATACAACGACGAGGTACTTCAAAGTGGAGATCAACCCAAAGAGTGATCAATACAAACCTACAAACCTGAGGTATAATTGGAAATTAGGAAATACCAAGTCCGGTGTAACAGTGCTCAGTATCCGCCAGTGCCCCTAGGAGCCAGTGACCCCCGGGTCACTGAGCACTAGTTGTGAGTGTCCTTTCTAGTTGCTAGTGACCCCCCTATATTTCTAAATATACGTTTCTTCAAAGATAGTAATGGTTAACATACTATACATCAAATCTCTATATAGTATATATATTTTATACCTATAATATAGTCTGTATAGTATATAGCTATTACCTGCCATCTTTCAACTGGTGTCACCCACAGCTGTTGCACAAGCAACAGTGCCAGGTGTCCCTCAGTTGAAAATTGGCTAAATTTTATGTGAAAGTGTTAGAAATTTCAGTGGCTGCCAGCTCAACCCTGGTGGGTACATTGGTAGAGCACTCGCACTCAGCACTTATTGTATGATAACACTATTTCTGTCTTTCTTTCTTGTTTGCAGGTTCGAATCCCATTCATGGCACTTGGGTATTTAGGGGGGCACATACGCTTGTTATCAAAATTAAAAAAAATACCCCTAAAGCACTGATTTCTGGCCAAAAAAGCACCCTTATTTTAATAAAACGCTGATTTTTTCCCCTAAATAAATACCAATTCTTTTATCAAAACACTGACCTTGGATGAACGGGCACACGTATCTCAACTTAAGATTTTATAATCCTCTGCGTGTTTAGCGGCAGCAAGTGGCGGCAGCAAACTCGGAAGCCCAGTCACTTCGGGAGTCACTCGGCATCAGAGTCGCGTATATTTCGTGGATTGTAAGGGGATTTTGACCCCCATACTTCGTAAACAGGCTCATACTAAATGACCTCTAAAGTTTGCAGCATCTTCTAAAACCCCTCTAAAAACCTTCTAAAAAATAATATGACACAGAGATCAACATATTTGGAAACGTTATTGTATACCTATCCAAAGGTAGGCTGGTATGTGATGACTAAGTACAGTCTTTGTTTGTGTCTGGTTTCATCTTATCCAGGAGGAGCTTTTACCTGTCTTGGAGGTAGGCCCTCTCGAATGAGTGTTGTATCAGTTTGGAGCAATGGAAGTGCTAGGCCATTTCTCTTAATTGTTGGACAAAGGACCGATCCCTTCTTCAGATATGTCTCAGATGTAAGATCTGTCCTTGCAGTGTTACGGGTGACAAAGGTAATAGTCAATATATTTGTGCGAGTTATAGTGCTCATTGTGCAAAGTGTGGTATTGATATGTCTTTCCTGGTCTAAGTGTTCAACGGCATTTAAGAAGTTCAAAGGCATTTAATGTCTCAGCGTCCAGTTTGATGCTGTGCATGAGAGTGTTTAGGTATTTGTCTTGCTCCTATTGCCAGTTCATGTAAAATATTACCTATGAATTGTTTCCATATGATGGGTTGTTTTTCGCATGCTTAAACAAAATTTTCCTCGTACTAACCCATGAAGGTCTCATCATATGAGGAGACTACTTTCGTGCACATCACAGTTCCTTTTACCTGGAGGTGGTGTTTACAGTCAAAGTCACTTTGTATAAAAGTAGGATTTAGAAAGAATTGTCCAGGCGTTTGTTTGCATCTCTGAAGTTTTTGAGGACATATTAATGCTGGTTGTAAGAAATGGTCCAGGGACTGGGAAATGCGTTTTGTAGGACACCCATTCCAATAGGTCTGCCAGAGGAATTTTTGTGTATTTTCGGTAGCATACAAAATTGGGATGTACCTACTTTTTCCTCAACTGAACTAATGTGTTTGTGTTGAATTGTATTGCGGGACGCATTCTGCTAATCTAAATTAGAATTCTGCGTATGTATGTCTGTGTGTCTGCAGGCATGAGTGAACCTTTATTCACTTGCCTTATTCTGTACTTTGTAGAACTGTACAGGCAATGTTTCACTTAAACAACTCAAACAATAATGAAATGTTTAATGAAAAGCTAGCAAAATTTCCAGAGCAATAGAAAAGTAAAATGAATGATCAGTTTGACAATCAGAAGATGATTGCACTGCCCCACACCTCTGTATACCGCTTGTTGGAGTCACAGTATGGCTGGGAAGTACAGTGAAAGAAACTCTACCTCTCATATGGCTGCTACAATCATGCCAATTGTGTCAGAACCACCGCCTTTGTGAAGGAGAGTTTTTTTAAACGGAGAACATGGGTTGTCTATCTTGACCGTGAAAAAGCATATGACACCACTTGGAAATATTTAATTATGAAAGATTTATATGATATGGACCTCATGGGATGTTTACCCCTTTCTATTCAAAACCTTTTATCTGAAAGAAAATTTACAGTCAGAGTGTGGACATCCCTCTCTGAGATTCATAACCAAGAGATGTGAGCATCCGGCCTATCTGTCACCCCATGCATTGTTATGATCAACAGTATCACCAGCTGTATACAATTCCTTGGCATTTTACTGGTATCAATCCTAACATTTGTCCCTCATATCAAGGGCCAGCCTGAAGAAAAAATGTGTCAAAGCTTTAGATTTGTTGAAAGTTTTTTCTAGCACTGACTTGGGTGAGGACAGTACTAAAGCCTTAATGACTGTTCACACGGGCAGTATGTGTATTTAATGTGCGCCTGAAGGCATCCTGGCCAGACCGAGGGCCGAAGGCCCAAGGTCTGGCCAGGTTGCCTGAAGGCGCACATTTAATACACATACTGCCCTCGTGAACAGTTATTAAGGTTTTTATTATTGCTTCCCTGAATGAGACATTTCTTGTGATCTGATTTAGAGTATCTTGTGATATATTGTATGCACACCCACAATAAGAACTAAAAAGGGCAATGTTTTCTTCTACTTTCTTTCTTTTAATTTCTGCTATTTATTTTTTTATGAGAACTTGTGTAGATAATGCTAAATGGCATTACCTCATTTAACAATTTTGAATCTGAAATATCCATGAATCGTATAAAGCTTTTTGCTTCTCCCATGATAGACTAGTCCCTTGCTCTATGAGTAATATTGGTACTCTGTCTCACACTTACCACACTGCAACATATACATTAGGATGTGGAGTGAGAGAAAGGGAACCAGCTGAAAAAGAGCCATCTAGTGGGCACACGAAGAACTATTTATATTGTAAGTTTCACCACAAAAATTCGCATATTTTTTATTCCAAAACTTTTTCTTCTTAAATAAGCCTTTGAAAATGTTTCAAAAAATGTGTTACATATTTTAGATTCCACTGTTGTGTTCATTTGAGTATAATGTGCTTATTGTAAACATTTTAGTTTCACAAATTTACTGACTAAGCATGAGAGTGAGATGCAAGAAGAAAGTACCTATATAAGTTGTCCGCTTTCTTTAAACAGCAAATGAGCAATGGTCGAATCGTGTCAGTGACTGACCTAGATAGCCTTGCAGGGCATTATGGAGTGAGATTTAATGCCCTACGGTGGAGGGCATTATGGGGATTTAATGACCGGTCACATGGTACAAATGCTGAGTGCTGATTGGGTGAGCCAGAGGAAGAAATAATAAAGTTATTTAATGCCTGTAGAGGGCCCTTGTTCGATCTAAGTTAGGCTATCGATGTTTTATATATGGAGCAGCATGTAAATATTATATTTCTTTGGTGGATCCAATTCTGAATCAGGGTTTGAGTCTTTCTCTTGAAGCATTTGGAAACTATCCTGCACATAGTCTTTGTGATGAGGTGAATGAGCTTCCTCTTCATCTCAGAAAAGAAAAGCTTGCCCTTCAATTTACAATTAGAATAGCGGCAAACCCAAATTACTCTGTTAATAAAACTATTTTTAATCTTCAGTATGTGGACTATCTTAATAGAAAACTAAGAGTTATTCCAACCTTCGGTATTTGTGTTAGAGAGTTTTTGGAGGAATTAAATAATTTTTACCCTGACATCATAGCAAAGTTTCAATTTCTTGAAACACCCCTATGGACATATGTGACTCAAATGGTCAACCTTATTCTGACATATGCCACGAAAGATCGAACAGATCCTTCTATATACTCAAGTCTACATGATCATGTAAAGAATTCCTTTAAACACTATGATTAATTTATACTGTATGTTCAGTTTTAGATAACAAAGCAGCAGCAGTCACTAATACTTATTCTTCTATTGAACGTCTTTCAGGTAAGTCCTCTATATTTTCTGCAGAGTTGCATGCTCTGTATCTTGCTCTCGATTGAGTGGAGAGAGCAAATGATGATGAAAGGAATTTTATTATTTTCTCTGATTCAAAGTCTGCTCTTCAGGTCATTTGAGGCCGAGAGTGGACACATCCTCTTGTCCTCAAGGTATTGGAATGCCTTCATTGGCTGGTATAGTATCACGCAAAGAATATTATTTTATTGGATTCCCAGTCATGTAGGCATTAGGGGTAATGAGAAGGAGGATGCTGCTGCCAGAGCTGGTCTTTTGAGAAGAGTTACAGTAAGTATTTTAGCAAGAATAAGAATTGGCCATACCATTATTTCATTCTGATTCTATGGCATTGAATGGCCGTTGTGTGCCGATGTGCCTTTAAGCACTCATTCATTCGACACACTCAGAAATATAGGTGTGACGGTTGTTCTTCTAGTCTAGCTGTTTATACCTAACATTTGCCTTTGCACGTAATACACAAGACACTTTTTTGATTTAATTCATAAGCAGGTGTTTTATTTGCAAAGTCAAGACAAAGTCATATGTGATTCATATAAAGATACATGTATATACATATGAGAACATTCTAGGTTAACAGGTTGTATACTTCAACATTTACATTGTTCTGTTTCTTGTGGAATTTCACCATTTATTCTCCTCCATATAATGTCATATTTCTTCACTGCAGATAACATTCTCTTTATTTCAATCAAATGGACCTTTTGACTTAATTATTTTTGGTAGATACTTTTCTTAAATCTTTAGAATCTTGATATATATTTATGAGGGAAGAAATTGTTGTTATAATTGTTATCTTATTGTAGACTGAACATTGCACGTAAAACATAATCAATATCTTATCATACCTGAAAGCTAATTTATGATGTTTGAAAGTAAGTATAGCATGCATGACTATGAGATTGAATTTAGCATGTAAAAGAAGAGCCAACATTCTTTTTCACACTTGAAAGACAATTCCAGCATAAGGATTGTAATTGGTCTCATTTAATCGTGGCATTGGATTCCAGCATCTTCCATATGAACACAATTACTCCTTCCCCAACCCATGTGAGTGCAGGCGCTGATTCCCCCCTCATTTCCAGTGCAGTGGACATTATCCAGCCAGATGACACCCCTACCTGCACCATAGTAACCCTTCCACTGGGCAGTCCCACCTGGAAATAGAAAAAGGAATATTGAAACTAACACTTTGTGCATATTCCTTTAAAATGTGAGAAAATCTTGATTAATAGATTTCACCATCAAATGAAGAGAAGTATACTTTGGCTTCCAATGTGGATGTCAATGGATAAAAGGAAACACCATACTACTTCTATTGCCTTATTACTCAACTAGGCATATAACAGCTAGTGTCATTTTTAATAACAAGTTATGTACTCGTTATGTACATATTATCTAGATATCAATACTGCTCATCAATACCTGGGTAGATGTGGATATTACAACACTCATGTTGCAATTCTGTCCAAACCGTATTACATTTACTTAGTAGAAGATAACTGGTACATTGTATTTTCAAACTAGATAAACGTCTATACCAAGTACTACCTTGGTATCCAAGTTGTCGACAAACCACTGAGGCAGCTTTGTCATTCCAGCCGTCATCACACACAGTGCCCCACTCCCCCTGGTGGAAGACCTCTAAACGACCAGACCGGTCACTGGTGCCATTGACAAGGCGGACCAAACCTGAAGAGATTGACATCCATATTTCACATTGCATAATTGTTCATTGTTGCGTTTATTACTTAAGGTTGTTAACTTTTCTTTATCAAAGCCATCCAACAAGACACAATTTTTTCAGAGAAAAATGAAAATGATTTAAAAAGGAAAATGACAAAAGAATTTCAGGTTAAACTCATTTGGTGGCAACTTGAAGCGAGTTTAAGCATTTGAGAGCCATGTACCCTACCAATTGACCTTAAGCCATGTGTATGAATGACAGACTAGTTACAGAACTTTCACTTGTCTTTGCATTATGGAAAGCCCTTTACCAAATATAAAAGAACACATCAAACAAGAGAAGTTGTCTCAATCATCAACTATCCTGTCAAATACCTTATTTGAACTGAGGGTGTGAATAAAACATTGAAATAAGATGCCCAATTTTTATTTTTCTACATTCTTAAAATGAATGACAATCCTTTATTTTTCATAAATCGTAGTTGTTTTGAAAGAAAGCTAAAATGAATAAACTGTGCCCACCAGTTCTTTACCAAAGTCCTTAGTATTTCCATCACCACTGTACTCGTTGTTTTCAACAGGAAGGACTGATTAAGAATTCCATTTGAAAGTAACAATTGTGTATGTAGGAAAAGGGGGTTACCTGTGTAGCAAACCACTCCCGCCTCCTCCGAATGGCTACAACCCTCGTTCCCTGAGCCGCCCCTTGAGCTCCACCCAAGAGGAAGGGAACACTGGTCAAGCCTTGCTTCATTGCCATTACAGTCCACTGTGTTTAACCATATTGGTCCTGACGTTTCTCCGTACCTGGACCCTCTAACTGCTGTTCCACCCTGGAGACCTGTATTTACACATACATAAATATACATACATTTAAGTATGCAATGCACACTGTATAACGGATAATTTTAACGTGTGCTTAATGTTCCGAATCAATTGAGCTGGCATTTGACTGGCTTTTTTGTTGTGCACATACACATTCAGCACACAAAAAAAAGCTAGGTAACATTAATGCTAAATTTAGTATCAGTGCAGCCATGTGCGGGCCGGGAAAATAAAACATGGGAAAAAGTTGAAATCATAATTTTTTGGGAAATAACAGTCCTGGGGAATATACCTGTTATACAGTATCTCTAGATACCATATGAACATCTTAAACAGCCTTTGGTAATTGCCAGTCTGTCTGGCTTCCTATCTCTTTCATTCTGATGTTTACATCATTTAACAATGGCGTCAGATGAAAAAGTAACGTAAGCTTTTCTGTTATTTTGTTTTTCAAAATAACTGTAGAGTAACTGAAATTGAAACACTGTATTTGTCTGATTTCAATTCCAATTTGCTTTTAGGTAATATATGTTCTTGCTTATTGCCCCATCGGCTTACAGATTATAAAGCTATGATATTATATTACTACTTACACTCTGTTAGGAAGTATGGTCTGGCCTGATATGAATGACTGAGTATGGATAATAGACCAGACCACGGTTTCAAAGAGGGTTTTATGAATACCAAATTCAGAGATTCAATATTAAATCTACATAATATGAACAAATCACAGCAGAGTAGGTAAAAAAAACGTGAATTACTTACCAAGCTGCCTGCAAGCCACATTGGCATCATTGTTGTCCCATCCATCATCACAAATAGATCCCCAGGCACCATTGTGAAATACCTCTACCCTTCCAGATGTACTATTTTCACCTTTGGTAAGGCGAATAGTTCCAGCATCAGCTGTTTAAGAGAAACAGGGCACTGATATGAAATTGTATTTATTTCTTGCTCAACTACTAGATTAGAAGTCTATTGCTCGTTTGTTATAACTTATGTCGCTTTCAAATTGAAAATAAAACTTAAGCGTGCCTAAACCAGTTCATTACTTGCTTTCAGACAACTGGTTTGAATGCTGTTGCTGTACCCTTAACAATAAATTGGCTTAACAAGTAGGGTACCTTCTCTCAAAAGTTAGCAAAACAATTCAAATATTAACATGTTATTGTGACTGATTGGCATTTTGTTGACATGGGATTTCTTTTACATACAGACACCGAGAGGCCATTTACCTGCAACAAAAATCACTCCTGCATCTTCATGGTGTCCACATGATGTCTTTCTCCATGAACGATGATGACATTGATCTAGACGAGTCTCTCGTCCTCTACACATTACCTCATCAAGCCACACGGGACCTTTTCCCTCACCAAATCCAGCCTCTGTCACAGCCTTTCCTGTATAACCGCACATAAAGTAGTACAAATTTGACAATTTCCATTCTCTTAAACCATGCATCTCTGTATGAGCACAACGAGGCATGAACAATATGATAGCTTTCAGACAAGACACATTATATATAACAGTTGAAAGAAAAAAATATGAATCTGAAAACAACACATATTTGTGTATCATA
>OZ012694.1:5589457-5594457 GCA_963942565.1 Maea johnstoni
TCTGTCCGATTGGGTCCCTCCTTTGTGTGTCCCTTTGTAATACTTTGCTTGCAGTAATGATATGGATTTATGTAAGTGCTCAGTCCCACTCACCAAACATAACAATTTAAGCCTTGGTGAACGTTCAGCCCTCAAAGAACTTGCATATAATCCCAACATTGTGATTAAACCAGCTGACAAGGGCAGCGCAGTAGTAGTTCTAGACAGAGAATACTTCATCTTTGAAGGACTCCGACAACTTTCGGACTGTAAATTCTATTTGGAAGTAGATACAGACTTGATCTTTAGACACCATAAAGATATTGTGCACATCTTAGATGAGATGTTCACAAGAAAAGAGATAGATATTACCTGTCATACTTACCTGGTCTCTGGTAACATTAGAACTGCACAATTCTATATGTTACCCAAAATACACAATAATAGATCTAAATCCCCAGGCAGACCCATTGTCTGCCCAACTGAGAGAATCTCATCATTTATAGATTTTTTACTCCAACCAGCAGTGAAAGATATTAGATTGTATATCAAAGACACCACACACTTCCTACAAACTCTGAACTCGTTAGGGAATCTTCCTATCAACTGCATCCTAGCTACTTTAGATGTAGCTAGTCTCTATACCAACATACCCAACATTGAAGGTATGTAGGCTGTAGACATTACCTTGTCATACCACCGAGGCAATAAATCCAACCCCTAAATAGTAGTTTACTCCAACTTCCTGACAAAGTTCTTAAGCGCAATAACTTTGACTTCAATGGCCGCCACTTTCTTCAAGAAGGAGGCACCGCAATGGGCACTAAAGTGGCCCCTGCATACTCCAACACCTTCATGGGTTGGTTCGAGGATACATATGTATACACATATCACCTCCAACCACTGATCTGGAAGAGGTTCATTGATGACATCTTCATGATCTGGCAACATGGTGAGGACGAACTGACCCTCTTCATCACCCACCTCAACAACTGCATGGATTGCATGAAGTTTGAAGTTGAAAAATCTGAACAGGGGTCCACTTCCTGGACACCACTGTAAGCTCTACACAAAACCAACAGACTCACATAATATCATCAATTACCGTTCTTGCCATACAATGTCATGAAAGAAAGGTATACCATATAGCCAGTTCCTCAGACTCAGGAGGATCTGCAGCAACACAGATGACTTTGTTAAAGAAAGTAAGATGTTAGCATTTTACTTCCACAAGGCCGATTACCCCACTGAACTTATACAGGGGGCATTTGAGAGGGCATTACTTAAGGACCGCATGTCCTTGCTATCCCCTAAATCAACACCCAACGTGCAGGGAGAGGAACAAGCAGAAAAAGACTTATTTCTCATCACCAAACTCCATCCGTTTTTCAACAATGTGAATAGTTTTGTTTCAAAGAACTGAAATCTACTTGCTAGTTCCAGCTCAACCAGACCCCTCATGGAAGCCAACCTAACCAGAGGGTTCAGACGAGCTAAAAACATACGGGATCATCTAGTACGGGCAAAAATCAGCCCCATTCCTGATCATCCTGCTATTCCGACTCTCTGTGAGTCCATGCATTCCAAAACGAATGAATGCCCTACGAGAAGATGCTCCTACTGTGCGACCCTTGATACCACTGGTAGGATAATGTCCACTGCAACCGCTAAAGAAAACATGACCTGCAAGAAGATCACTTGCAGGTCACCAAATCTTGTATATTGCCTCCACTGCAACGCATGTGGTTAGGAATACGTAGGCCAGAATAAGAGACCTCTGGTTGAGAGACTAAGAGAGCATTTCCGGAACATAAGACAGAACCGAAATGAACATATTGTAGGTAGGCATTACAACCTACCAGGACACACAGGCATTCCTGATTTGAGTTTCCACATTTTAGAATTTATCAAAGCCCCTCCCGACATTAGCACTGAGGGAAAAGGCAGAAAGAATGTGGATCTACAGACTTAGATCTGCCATACCATCTGGCCTAAATATAATGGATTGAGGCACTTTAAAAAAAAACTACCAACCTGGTCTCTTACTTAAGAGAACTCTATAATCTCGGTCCCAAAATACACCACTTGGGAGACCAAGAACATCTATATAAGAAACATCCAGTATGATTTTATGATATTACAGTCTTACCTTGACAAACACCATGAAGTGAGATACGTATCCCGTTACTTACTCATTTATGATTTCCACATCTCGACTCTAATGGTGGGATGCCCCAGGACCTCATACCCAGATCCTGGATCAGAATCTATCAGCAACTCAAAGATTTAGAGCCGAATGACAGTGACGCAAGGAAAACATGCACAAAACTTAAACAAGAGTACATCTTCTAAGATGGGAACTACAACACCTGTGCATGATATGCACATAAACAGGTGTAAAAAGGTTAAGCTGGAACGATTACCCAATGGATATCCCACGAAAGTAGTTTTTCTTTTTAAATTACGTGACTATCATTCCCATAGTCACTGCCGCATGCCTCTGATGAGACCCTTTGAGGGTCGGAACCGTAATAATCAACCACCCGCCGACAATGCCGCCGTCCCAATGGGTGATGTACAATAGACATCCCCCAATAGCAACATTCTACTTGACGAAGGGATGTGCATCATAACACACGTTACGTGACGCAACAATAGCATCATGTTAAAAACACTATGGACAGCTTTCTTGTTCCGATGCATCATTTTGGCAGTTAGTCGCCAACACGCTAACACTATGGTCAGGCTGAGTTTAGCTTCGCATTTACTCATCTGATCATGTCGTACCATATATATATATATATATATATATATATATATATATATATATATATATATATATATATATATATATATATATATATATATTTATATATATGTATATATATATATATGTATATATATATATATATACATGTATATATATATATATATATATATATATATATATATATATATATATATATATATATATATATATATATATATATATATATATATATATATATAAATGTATATTAATATATGTATGGAATTCCTTTATTATACGGATGATCATCGAAGACTCGATCTACTTTTTACCTATTTACTTTTATAATTTTCTACAATTCGTTTGTATTAGTATGGCCAGCACGAAAATCATAACAAATCAAACAGGGTGTTGTTATTTATTATTACTATTTGCTATATAAGCAATATTTTATCATACGCGTATGACATAAAGATTGTATATATTAACTTACTGTTTAGTTTTAGGGTAAATTTATCACCCTTAAAGTCCAACGTACGACAAACAACCTCCGCTTCTTCTCTGTCCCAGTGCTCTCCACATAAAGTAGACCACGTCTTGTTTACATACATCTCAACAAGTCCGCTTGTCTCATTATGTCCCTTAGCTAGACGCACAGTTCCTTCCTCAACTACACAAATAACAATTTTCAATAAAGAAACATAATAATGTTCAAAACCTGTTATAGGACATGGCCAAGAAGCTCTAAGATGAACAAACGCACATAAACAAGTAGTGTTCTTTACAGTTGGAAATTAGCTTAAGCAAAATATTGACCATGTTTTTGGCAATGCTGGTTGATAAAATCAGAAATAAGCACTCTAATAAAAGTATATGACCTATCAAATTGATATGTGTATAATTTATTTTTTTCACCCCAATGTGTTGGCGTTGGCTTTGCATAAGTACTTAATTTACAATGTTTAACATTTTTTGTGTGACTACTTTAAATTCATATTTAGTTCAAATGTGTAGGTCTTATGTTTCTGTATTTCGTTGTAATATATTTTATTGTTTTCGTGACGCAATCTATAAATATACTACTATTATGAGTCATGACGGACAATGAAAACTTACAGGGATAACATATAACGCCTGCATCTTTACTGTATCTACAAATCCCTTTTCCCCAGCCACTGTGCTTACAGTGCGAGAGGCGTTTTTCATCACCTGAACAATCAACCTTATTTAACCAGGTGAGACCAGAACCTCTCCCAAAATATGTTCTTCCTTTAGCAGTATTGCCTCTAAGTCCAAGTTGTCGACAAACAACCTGAAACAGATAAGTGTACACTGATATTACGAAATGTATACTCAGTGCATGTGTGCCATTTATCACTGAGTGCTCCACAATTAAGAACCTTATTACCATTATCATCATTATTATCCATGTTATTATCATTATTTTTCATCATTAATATTATTATTACTATTATTATTTTTACTATTATCATTATAATTATCATAATTATAAACACTAATATTATTATCATTGTAACATTATTACCATTACCACTATTATCATTAGTCATCTTAGTACTCCATTTTGTGAAAACAAATTGGTCATTATCATATTACAGTAGGACTTACAGTAGGACTAGGATTACACAGCAAATAAATAAGCAAAAAAAATAGTGATCATGTAAATGAGTTGTCCAAAAACTAGTTTCTTTGTAATGGGTGTTTACCTGTGCATCCGGTTTGCCCCAGTTAACATCACACACTGTTCCCCAATCTTCCTCATAGAAGATCTCAACCCTACCAGATGTGTCATTATGTCCATTCACGAGTCGTATCGTCCCTGGGGAAGGCAGATCTATGTAAAGAAATACAACGAGACTTCAAAACCCACATGTAATACCCATATTTGATAAACGATTTCAATGGCAACCTTTAAGCAAATCTTCAATGCCAACATTTAATAGCCATCTCAAATGACTGAATATAATTCCCGAGCTAATCAACAACTTATAAAAGATGAATGATAATCATTGATGAAAAGAATAAATAAGAGCCCCCATTCCAGATAGTGTTAATACTAACATAGTGTAGATACTTAAAAAATCATGATAAACAATTCTCATATCATCTCTAACACATTTCTTACTGCATATAGTGCCGGCTGTTTCTAGACAAGCATCACGTTCAACTGGAATCACACTGCACCGAATCACATTAGCTTCTGTTCCATTACATGAAATAGCAATGACATTTCCCTTGGAAGTAGTGTCTG
>OZ012694.1:5601957-5604487 GCA_963942565.1 Maea johnstoni
TATATAATATATACATATATATATATATATAATATATACATACATATATATATATATATATATATATATATATATATATATATATATATATATATATATATATATATATATATATATATATATATATATAGATAGATAGATAGATAGATAGATAGATAGATAGATAGATAGATAGATAGATAGATAGATAGATAGATAGATAGATAGATAGATAGATAGATAGATAGATAGACAGACAGACAGACATACATATAGATAGATAGATGATTACATTGTAAAACATGATACATTCTACATGTGGCACAAAAGCTGGGGTCTACTACCTGTATGTTTGTAAGTATCTCAAAATGACAAATTGGAAAAAGACATGCCAAAGCTGTATCAAAAATCCACAAAGCCAATAGGATGATAATGTTACTTACAATTCTGATATTATCTCTAACAGGGTGTAAGATGTGAGGGATACCAGACTGATAATAACGTGCATAGTGTTTCAAGCGGACCCCCCCTTTTCCATTCATGTCCTGGAGACCTTTGAAATTCACTAATGTAGAGTAAAAGAGTAGACGACTGCCTTATTATTTTTTTCTAATTGTTACTCTATGCAGATTTCAAAGCCATTTTGTATTCGGAATATGTTTAGTAATGGGAAAACATATCTTCTAGAGTGCACAAGTTATGAATGAATTTAAAATTGCAATTTAAGGAATATCCTTTTCCTGTAAATTTCTTAAAGGGGCACTAAACTTTGAAATACATGCCAGCTTATATGAAAGAAAATACACCCATAAAGTCATAAATCACAAAGACCCAATCCAATAAGGCCTCACTAGGCTGAAACAGTGTGTATGTCAGTAGTCCATGTCCTCCCTGGTGGCAGCAAACACACCTGGGACATTAAAGGATATTTACCTGGATTACAAGCCACATGTAGAAATCTTCCTCTGCAGTATGATCTTTTGCGATTCAAACATTCTCTGACGTTTCCCTCAGTACCCGTACAGTTGATGAGTTGGCCAAAAGGTCTAGAACCATCTGCAGCATCACCTTCAAACCCCCTTGCTAAATTAAGGGAAAATATGACAGCATTTACTATTCAGGTACAAAGAGCTCCCTCTTCATTAATATACAAAGAATTACCTGCTTATGTAACGCAGTTTGACATGGTACTGTCATGTGTCACTTGGGTATGTGACGTCACCAATGATATGAGAGTTTACTATACGGTTTATAAGCCTTACAGATGGTATCATACGTTATCGAAAAGAGGCGTGGCTAGGAAAAAATATGCATCAATTGGCGACTCACATTATAGTTTTCTAAACGTCCAATAGATATGCGTTAATACTAGATAAAACAGTAGCTCTCTTGTTTAACCCTAAAGTTATGAATAATTCGTATTTCATGATTGATAGGCATCTGCTTCTTGTTTATATCGCTTTGACAAGCAAGACAGGATATTTTTAATATCAGGAAGGCGTGGGAGATAGTTCATGCTTATGTTAAATATGCAATGTAGATATTTTTCAATATGTTTTTATGGGAAAATGTATCTACAAAAGAGTCGTCATAAGTTTGGTTTTAAGGCAATCACCTTTACTGAAGCTTAGCCCCAGTTCCCTGCAGACCAATTGAGCTGTGAATGTGAGGTCATGCCTCGGCGTGCAAAAGGGTTTCCATTTAGCATAAAGGTACTGCTCTGCCCTGCCGGAAGTGGCATTTACCCCATCCACCAGACGGAATTGGTGCATTTCTGGTGAAACTGTAAATTACACAAACAAATTCAAACAGGATAAGAATGACGGGTGATGGTAAACACAAGAAGTCTCCTTTGGAGTCAGAATATCTCGAACGCAAACTGCTATATAGTTTAATAATGCCTAAAGTTCTACACATTGTGTACGCACAGTAAGTCTGTTTAGTTCCAAAGTTCTTCAAAAAAAAAAAAAAAAAAGTCTGTTTAGTTTTCGTCAAATTAAATTGAAAAGCAGAAGTTCACCAAATACAATTATCACAGGCATTGCCAAAAGATGTACTTTAAAACAAGAGCCCCAAAATAAGTGAGAGGAGGATATAAACTACTTGCCGCATTTAACACGAACCACCGTGGAGCATGGTTCTTCTTCCGCAAAGGTCAAATGGCATTGTTGCAGATCTTGTTCGTGGCCAGCACAATGGACAGCAGACACCATTGTCCGATTACTGGGGGTAACTGATGTATGTAATAAACAATGATAGGTAGAGAGATACGTATATATATATATATATATATATATATATATATATATATATATATATATATATATATATATATATATATATATATATATATATATATATATATATATATATATATATATATATATAAATGTAAATATAAATATATCTAGATCTATCGTCTCTCATTAACCCTTGTAGTACTAGGACCGGGCACATGATGTCTTTCTTTGCCATTCTAACAAAGAATAACAACAAAACACTGTATATCTGGTTAATTAGCCTCGTCCAAAATTTGCAGATCTTGCCTTTT
>OZ012694.1:5604687-5612187 GCA_963942565.1 Maea johnstoni
TCTTCACTGTGACCACAATCCTCTCTTCCCCATCCAGGATTCTTGCAGTCTGCAAGGCGTTTCTCATCACCAGCACAATCAACATCGTCTAGCCACATAGGATCAGAACCTTTTCCAAAAGCTGCACCTCCTTTAGCAGTATTGCCCCCTAGTCCAAGTTGTCGGCAAACAACCTAAAACATGTACACTGATACTACCAAATGTATACTCTGTGCATGTGTGCCATTTATTACTGAGTGCTCCTATAACAAGAACCTTATCATCTATATCATTATTTTTATCATCATTATCATTAATATTATTAATATTATTATCATTATTATTAATATTATCATTATTATCATTATTATTAGTATTATTTTTAGTATTATTATTATCATTATTGTTATTATTAGTAGTATTATTAGTATTATTAGTAGTAGTATCATCTTTATTTTCGTTATAATTACTATTATCATTATAATCATAATAATAATAATAATAATTATTATTATTATCATTTTAA
Source organism: Maea johnstoni (assembly GCA_963942565.1). Classification (NCBI taxonomy): domain Eukaryota; kingdom Metazoa; phylum Annelida; class Polychaeta; order Spionida; family Magelonidae; genus Maea; species Maea johnstoni. Next base: position 5,605,193 of record OZ012694.1, read on the forward strand.
GTATTATAATTTTTTAGTACTTGTCATCTTAGTAGTCCATTTTGAAAATAGTTTGTTTAAAAACTAATTGACCATTATCATATTACAGTAGGACTTGCCAAGCGATTAATTATGCAAAACAAAGGTAATGATCATGTAAATGAATTGCCCAAAAACTAATGGCTATGTAATGAGTGTTTACCTGTGCATCCAGTTTGTCCCATTTATCATCACACACTGTTCCCCAAACATCCTCATGGAATATCTCAACTCTACCAGATGTGACATTTGGTCCGTTCACGAGTCTAACCGTCCCTGGCAGAGGCAGATCTATATAAAGAAGAACAATGTAACTTTAAAACCCACATATAATACACAAATTCAATAAACAGTTTCAACGGCAACTGGCCATGCTTTGACGGCGGTGTGGTCTAAGGCGCCACCACTGACTGCATGCTGTCTCTTACCACTGCCTGGGCTCAAATCCCGGCCAGGGCATGTGAGAAAGTTGCCAGTGACTTGGCTAGGCGGTGTTTTTCGTCGGGTACTCCATTTTCCTCTGTTAATTACAACTGGCTAGTCAAGAATAAGCCACAATTGGCATAAATGTGACGAAAAACGAAGTTTACCATTCCAAATTCTTTAAACTAATCTACAATGTCAACATTCAATTTTCAAATATGATTCCAGAAGTCTGAGCAAATAAATAACTTATAAAAGGGATGTGATAATCATTGATGTAAAGAATTCGTTTTTAGTTCAACTTTATTAATCCGAGCCCTGTTTTTTCACAGTGTAGATACTTGAGAAGGGATCATGGATTACATTGATCGAGATACATTTGTATTGAAAGTGATTTTGTATTCTTCTCAATAAGCAATTCTCTCATTATCTCTAACACATCTCTTACTGCATATAGCTCCGGCTGTTTCTAGACAATCATCACGTTCAACTGGAACCACACTGCACAAAGTCATATTAGATTCTGTTCCATTACATGTAACAGCACAGACATTTCCATCAGAAGTAGTGTCTGAAAAGTGAAACAAATATAACTATAGTTATATCATAATTACACATGTCAATGTATGAATGTATGTATGTATGTATGTTTGTATGTATGTATGTATGTATGTATGTATACTTATATGTATGTATGTTAGCATGCATACCTTATGAAGTATTTTTCGTCGATGTGAAGGTCGAGTCATTTTATTCTGCTTTGTACATTAAACATTAGGAATCTTCTTTTCAGTGCATTTTATTAATAAAACACATTTTAAGTAGACCCAGTCAGAAACAACTCAACACTCACCTATGGGTAAGGTGAAAGCTGAACGAGGTAACAGCCCAAGCTGACGACACACAACTTCAGTTTCAGAAAATCCCCACCCAGTGCCACAGACGTCGGACCAGGTTCCATTCCGATAGATCTGAACGTGACCAGTGGATTTACTTACACTTGTCCCATTCACTAGACGGATTTCGTTTTCAGCATCTATACATACAAAAGTATAAGTAACATGGTATTGTATATAGTGTGAACATATGCATTAGCTAAATTACTCTTCATTCAGGTAAAACAACATGTATAAGTTTGGCTTTCTAGAAAAAGCGTTTCTGCCTTACCATTACAATAGAAACCAGGTCCAGCTAGAGCATTTACCAATTTATGGCAAATACAAAATGCCGCTATAGTTACATTACAACTGCAGTAACATTTCTATAATAAAACGAGCTGCTTCAAGTAAAAAAGATTGTCAAGTATGTTTGGCTAAGGAGGGATTTCTGATTTGTCGTTAAACTATGATGGTCCATAGGTTAGGTTACTTAAATACTTAACATACAACTTTACGTACAACAGTTGGTATCTAATTGTATCAATCTCTCTATTTCCTGGATCAATCCATGGGGAAGATATCATGTTGAGATTCTTGGAAATTGCCTGTTCTATGATAACAAATACAACTATTACTACTATTGCTAATTTGTATAGCAATTTCTAATGTAATGTTACCTCTCCAAAGACATCATTGCTATTGATGCTTGTACTTTATGTTAACTAAAAAACAGGTGGCACAGCTTTGTTGATTACACCAAAAATTGAAAAAAAAAAGATACTACATCGAGTTTTTTGATAGGTAAAGATTAACATTTTTGTTTTAAGGTTGGTATTTTCCTTCCTAATTTCTGTATAATATATGTATTATCACCATGGGTCCGTAGTACTCATGTACATATATATATATATATATATATATATATATATATATATATATATATATATATATATATAGATATATAAATATAGACATATATATATATATATATATATATATATATATATATATATATATATATATATATATATATACATATATATATATATATATATATACATATATATATATATATATATATATATATATATATATATATATATACATATATATATATATATATATATACATATATATATATATATATATATATATATATATATATATATATATATATATATATATATATATATATATATATATATATATATATATATATATATATATATATATATATATATAAATATATATCCTTGGGCGACTATTAATCTCGCAATGGGTTAGATCGATCAAACATACTCACATGGTTTGCATCCAACACATACTGAGCCGCTACCACTACAGGTGGTATTCTGCTCACGTCTACAGTGGTCAAATGATAATTCATTCCCAGTACAGTAAAACTGTTCCTTCATCAGCGGTCTTGGAAAGTAAGATCCACAGTGAGCTTCGAACTCTGTAATTACAATGAAAGATATTGATCATGCGTTTCGCTTGGAAGTCTGTCATATATATAATTTATTCCCAGTGCAGTAAAACTGTTCCTTCATTATAGGTCATGGAAAGTAAGAGGCACAGTGACTTTCAACTCTGTAAAAACAAAGAACAGTATTGATTATGCATTTCGCTTTGAAGTCTGCCATTTCATGAGTTAAAATTTCTTTAGAATTGTGTGAGGCGGTGATTAGATGTCTTTACTTTTTTATATTCCATTCCTAAATGGAATTTCAAAGCTAACATAAAAGGGGCTAATTACTAGTGGTCCTTCTAAATGAACTACTACAGGAACTGTAAGTTACTGTCTTCGCATGAATGTCTCATTTCAGCTAGAAGAAAATATGGATTTATAACCTTACCACATCCTACCCCACAAATAAAAGCCCTCGTCTGATATAAATTATTACTAATTTGTAACATATTTAGCAAGCATTTACTTATAACACCTTCAGACGTATAACATTTGACACATTAGTATCATTGAGGAAGGACTGGTGATACTAAACTATAATTACATAACAAGGATTGTTACCTCATACTGTTATAAACAGGAAGGATACGCTATCATAAAAGTATCATATATATACATATATATATATATATATATATATATATATATATATATATATATATATATATATATATATACATATTTATATATATATATATATATATATATATATATATATATATATATATATATATATATATTTATATATATATATATATATATATATATATATATATATATATATATATATATATATATATATATATATATATATATATATATATATATATATATATATATATATTATGTATCCATAATTACAAGAGCTCCTTCAAACTTGATATATCTTTAATGATACAATTTATATGGATTAAATAACTACTTTAATATACAGGTGAGTCTTAATTAAGGGAGATATGTTTGAATAAATATCATGAGCCAACAAGTAACATTAGCTGCATATATCGCAAAAACATTTAATTTGTGCTTTTACCTTTCATTCCCTTCTGTCGACAGGCAACACGTGCAAGGGGCACATTTACACGGTTCAATGAGCCAAGTGGACATACACCTTTCCAAATGCCTTTATCATACATCTCCAACTGTCCTATTGTGTTAGATTCACGCAGGTAACTTCCCCACAAGCGTACTGCTCTATCCTGATTAGGTACTACAATGAGAAAATTTACTTATTCATTTAATATCCTGTTTTTTGCCCATTCTGCGAGAAATGATATCATACAGGTATATATATAGATGTTTTGATAAATAAAGTTCAATACACAAATATTAAGTTTTAAAACATTAGAGAAATAAAAACAGCAAACTTTATATGTTAATCCGACAATTACACATGATAAAAACACCCAAATGCGAATGATGACATAAACACAACAGAGGTGTGAGTATCTACATTTCATGGCCCTGTCTTGTCCCTGTACATTTCAAGACATCTTCTTCTTAAGCAGCCAGTCAAAACATGATCCTAACCTCACACGCTTTCCAACTAAGAGGTGTGACTATTGAAACATTTCTATTTAAAAAAGAAAATATTCATTTTTCTGTATGCCAAATTCATACGGCCAAATTGTACAATTCTGAGATTTACTCAGCAGCAGTGTTACAATCATATTTTATGTTTACATAGTCATAATAGTAAAGATCTCTTATCCCATGTACAAAAGTATGTTCTTACTAAAATGTTATTATACAAAATAAAATATCTTGTTCGTTTTCATTATTCCATCTCTTCAAAATATTCAATGGCAATACCCCATCTTTCCTCAAATTGATCTTCTTAGCCTCGAATTCGATATCTTAGACGTTCATGATTAAAGATGATTTTAACTTGTTTTTTAACAGCATGAAAATTAGGTATAGAAACATACTGAAATTTAAAGATACTTATGTAGGTCTAACACTACGATAGTGTGTATAGAAGTTTGTATTTTTGCTTCTCTTTGTCTTTAATGCATGCATGCTATGGAATTCTCTGAGAATGCATCATCAGTGCTCATCGATTTTCATTGCAAAACTTTGAATAAAGAAAGTGTCTGTAATAGAGTTGTATGGTTTTTGGATTATTTATTCTATTCAAGACTATTCACAAATACTCAAAATGTCAGAGGAATGTCAAAACTATTATTATCGTTATTATTAGTATTATCATTATTATTATTATTATCATTATTATTATTACTATTATTATTATTATTATCATTATTATTATTATTGTTATTACTAGTATTATTATTATCATAATTACTATTTTTCATTATTATTATAATTATTATTATTGTTATTAATATTATTATTATTATCATTATTATTATCATCATTATTATTATTATTATTATTATCATCATTATTAGTATTGTTATTATTATTCTTAGATGTAATAGTAGTAGTAGCAGTAGTAGCAGTAGTAGTAGTAGTAGTATCACCATTGAATGACTGTATAATATGAAGTATTAGCCAATTATATGAAGGCTTCCAGACACCGTAAGTACGACATGATGTGTCCAGCCTTTGAACTTTGAATCAGACGAAGTTGCAAAACTCCATTTATTGTCTTCTGTGTTTTAAATGAAACCAAAATCAAATTATAAAGCATGGAACCCAGCAGAAAATACAGAAAAGCTTTCGTTAAGGCACACAAGAAAAGAGCGGATTTAACAGCTTCTGCACTAACATTTTTAATCTCAAACTGAGCCATTGGTGTAAATGAAATCATCGACTTTATAGATAGCTTTTACTTCATCATGTAAACTTATGTATATAGAAATGTTTTTTTGATGCAACGTTGCAAGTGAAAGAGTGAAATTTACATTAAACGTTTAGTATGCTTACGTGAGAGTTTCAGGTTAATGATAGTTTGTTTTATTGTTAGGGTAAAATTCAGTGCTTCTTTTAAATCATAATACACATACCAAAGAATAAACTGGATCTTGGTTTACTATCAAAAAGTTATTTTGGAGGGTTATTACGAATTGTTGCAGGTTTGTTTGTTCTTATTGCCTTCATTTCTTGATCCAGCAAAGGTAGGAAGGAGTAGCATGCTGCTCTATACACAAAACCGCTAAAATATGTCTAGAGCCCTCCCCATACAGCGACATAAGAACTGTACGGTCCATACCTTAGTCAGTATTAGACAAAACTCAGCTCATGCCAGTTCTGAATATTTGTTTTAGGCTAAAATGGACAAATTTTAAATGAGTAAAATTAAAATGCCACAAATTTGATTTCCTTTCTTACATGAACCGGGTTGTTATACAAATCCAAATATAGCCTTTGTAAACCCACTTTACCTTTTCAACTAACATTCAAAGTAGTATTTTATTAAGAAAATTTAGTAGTATCACTGTTGTTAATGTTGTAGCTTTTATATCCAAGTATATACCATGTGTGTAAGATACTGGCAATTTTTTCATGTGTCCCGTCTAGCATTCAAACACATGCAGTGTTGAGGGGTAGGGAGCAGTAGGTGGCAACGCCTTAGCTTATTCAGCTATCATGACAAATAGTTTTCTGTTTTACAAGATGTTCAAGGATTTAATACTTTGCTACTTTGCCAGTTTTTATTATGCCATAGGTGTTGTGCAAATATGCCTTTTTCTTGCATCATTGACATTTCATTCAAAATGATATAGTGTAACAAAAAATGTATAAAATGGACGAACATGCTTTATGTACTTTTTAAAAATCCAAGGGCACTGGAACAGATTTTCTTAACAAGCATAAAATAGTGGCAAAAAATACTTACTGGCGTCTGCACAGTAAGGTACATCACATAACTGCTCTGTATAATTTCCGCTGGCGTCCTTGACAACACACCATGGTCCTTTCTTTGCAATGGAGTAAGAGAGTCTAGTATACTCCCTAGGTTGACGGCAGTAATCTGATTTAGGTATTTCGTCACTACGTCTCCTGAAAATCGATCTCACAGTATCACTTACATTGTACGCTAAAATCCAGGGTATGCAGACATTGCCCTCTTTAGTTATATTTATGCTACCTTGGTAGTCCTGTCCATTCGTCGACCTCTTACAGTGTTCGGTGCATGTAAACGAGTGGTTGTCATATCCATGGATTACAGGTGAACAGATTGAGTACTTGGGACAAGGTCCAGAGTGGCAAGGATTTATATCTGTTAGGAAAAATTTAAAAGA
>OZ012694.1:5617187-5624687 GCA_963942565.1 Maea johnstoni
TATATATATATATATATATATATATATATATATATATATATATATATATTATATATGGGTATATCTATATATCTATATATATATCTATATATCTATATCTATATATATATATATATATATATATATATATATAATATATATATATATATATATATATATATATGTATATTTATATAAATATATATATATATATATATATATATATATATATATAGAGAGAGAGAGAGAGAGAGAGAGAGAGAGAGAGAGAGAGAGAGAGAGAGAGAGAGAGAGAGAGAGAGAGAGAGAGAAGAGAGAGAGAGAGAGAGAGAGATATGAGTGTGTGTGTCATATCTTGTGTGGTTACACTGCACTCTTTCACGTAGAGTATACTACAAAGAAGAAAAGAATTATATTGTTGATTGCCGAAACAAAACATTTTAGTTGACTCATCCCTAACCTTACGTAATGTCGCGAGTTATGTAAGAAAATCCCCCTGTCTTTCCATTGAACAACATCCGTATATGTGTACATACATATAAGCAGTTGTGGGGTCATTTTTGTGACTCGTTTTTTCCATTACCCTGATCATATTTGACTATTCAAACTACAACAATCGCGTATACCCCAGATGATAACCTGTTGGGAATGATATTAAGCTTCATCAATCATCGTAAGAGTACCCTCCCAACGGGGTGTAAAGTTTGAGGGATTACAGACTGAAAATAACATGCTTGGTGCTTCAAACGGGTCTCCCATCCACATTAACATTTTAGACTGAATGAACTAAGTACGGTTACACTATCAATGAATCATCAAAGACGTTTACCTGGATGACACGCCACATGTAGATATTTTCCTTTGCAGTATGTTTTAGTGCCATTCAAACATTCTCTGATGTTTTCCTCAGTGCCCTTACAGTTGACTAGTGGGACATAAGGTGAAGAACCACCTGCGCCATCTCCTTCCAACCCACTCGCTAGATAAAAGGAAAAGCATTACAGCAGTTACAAATTAGGGACAAAGAGTTACCCCTTCATTAATATACACAGGATTTCCAGCTCACATGACGCAGTTTTGGCATGGTATCGATATTTGTCATGTGACTGGAGTTTGTGACCTTCACAGCAATATGACAGTTGACTATATAATTTATAAGCATAGCATATGATATAATACTGTATAGAAAAAGGGCGTGGTAGCAAAATGATTTACATCAATTGGCGATTCAGAATTATTTTTTCTAGACGGATAGGGAGATGCCTTAATACTACAAAAACAGTATTTTTACTATTAATAAAACAGGGCCTCTCTTGTTTAACCCTAAACTTGCAATTATCAATAATCTGATATATTTTGTTTGAGTTCAATATTGACATGCGTCTGCTACCCATGTATACCACATGACAAGCCAAACATGATTTTTTTATTATTGTAAAGGCGTGGAAGATATTTCTTTGTTATGTTAAATATGCAGTGTAGATATGTTTCCAATATGTCTTTCATAAGTAAAGTTATCTCCAAAAGAGTTTTTATCAATTTGATATTAAGGAAGTCACCTTTACTGAAGCTTAGCCCCAGTTCCCTGCAGACTAGTTGAGCCGTAAAAGTCAGGTCATACCCTGGCGTGCAAAAGGGTTTCCAGTTATCATCAAGGTACTGCTCTGCTCTGCCGGAAGTGGCATTTTCCCCCTCCACCAGGCGGAGTTGGTGCATTTTTGGTGGGGCTGTATATTGGACAAAACATTTAAACAGTATAAGAATGACAACTGATGGTAGACACAAGAACGTTTTCGTTGGATGCAGAATACTGTATAACTGGTTAATTTGGCGTGGTTTTTAATTTGGCGTTTTTTGGCGAATGCCCATCAACGCCAAATTAGAGATCGCATAAAAATGTGTCTACATAAAGATGGCGTTGTTCTGACTGCTCTAGATGCCAAAGTAAATACAGGGAAATTACTTTTTTGAAAAAAAACGCCAACTTAAGTACACGCCAAATTAACCAGTTATACAGTATTTTCGAATACAAACTGCTACAGCACAAAGAGGCCTCAAATTCTAAACGCTGTACGCTAACAATAAGTTTGTTCAATTTTCATCACATTAAATTGAGAAGCAGAAGTCCATCAACTACAGATATCACAGGCACTGCCAACCTTTTAGTTTATATACAACAGGAGATTATCTAGATAAATTGTCAGTGGTTAAAATATACGTAATCGCCCAAGACTAGTTTAGAGGAGGGAATACAGTACTTACCGCATTTAACACGAACCACTGTGGAGCATGGTTCTTCTTCCGCAAAGGTCAAATGGCATTGTTGTAGATCTTGTTCGTGGCCAGCACAATGAACAGCAGACACCATTGTCTGTGGACGACTGGGTGAAACTGAAGATTATATATATATATATATATATATATATATATATATATATATATATATATATATATATATATATATATATATATATATATATATATATATATATATATGTATATATATATATATATATATATATATATATATATATATATATATATATATATATATATATATATATATATATATATATATATATATATAGAGAGAGAGAGAGAGAGAGAGAGAGAGAGAGAGAGAGAGAGAGAGAGAGAGAGAGAGAGAGAGAGAGAGAGAGAGAGATGCACATATATGTGTGTGTGTTTGTATGAATGTATGTAGGTATATACGTATGTATGTATGTATGTATCTATGGACGTATGTGAGTGCAGTTGTGTATGTATAGGTTTGTATATCAGTGTATCAGTAGGCAAACCATCCTTAATAACCTTTGATCAAATAATATTTTCCTAATTACTGAAGCCACTGCAAAATGAATTTTGCATTTTTGCATCGGTAATGCATTAAATCATAATGAGTATCATCCCAAATTCGTAATAGCACTACATCATATACATTCTATTTAACCTAAGCAAATGAGCTGTATTTGACCATTTTGTAGGAAATGAAGTGTACCGGTAAATATTTCAATTAAAAGAAAAGAATACATAGTTAATTAATGTCTAATTACATAAGAGGATAAAGTTTTTGAAATAAGTATTAATGCTCACGACCCCTACCATACACTTTTCGGTTACATTTTATACCTCCCAAAAAATCAATGGTCAGCATTTTAAAGAGGTGGTTAGGATATGGTAGTCGATGACATGGTTGGAAACTTAAAGTTCACTTACGCATAGGGATGATCATAAAACTCCCTGTGCCTAGTCCAAGCTGTCTACATACGACGTCTGACTCCGCTGCCGACCATCCATTAACACAGACAGGATAAAAGGTCTCATTGTAAGACATGAACAAGTTACCACTATAGGCGTCACCATCCCTCAATTCTATTCCACCGTCAGGTACTGTAAACAAAAGAAGGAAAAAGTGACTCTTTCTATATTTACATTAACTTTAAAACTTTTCAATCATATATTGAATTTCTCTTTAATGAGTTTTTATTCTTTAAATCAATTGGTGTCTAACGTCCATGTGTCTCTACCATTGCAAATTTAGAGACATAAAAAGCAAAGTGGACAGTTATGTTATCAGACTGCCAGGCTTAGGAGCACGAGCAAGGTAAGGCTGGTAAATATAAAAGCAATCTAGGTTTGGTCTCTTAAATGGATATGGATAATAAATACTTACCTGCAATCACTGGAAGCTATCTTCAGGACTTGCTCCTAAACCCAAAAGGAACCACTTGTTTTTAAAGGCCTATCCTAAGGAAAAGGCATCGCTAATGATCCCTAGGTTAGGGCTATAAGAATTAGTCTTAAAAACTTCAAAGAGCGCCAATTCACAGTTACTCCACTAAGGGCAGCATCTGTGTCCAGCTCCTGATGTGAGCGGTTGACGCATGCGCATATCCTTTTCTCATGAGGGTGATCACCACTCCAGCATTGTTGCCTGATCCAGGTAGATCGACACATGTAATTGGGACATGTGAAGTCCAATATTGACCCTAGAAACCTCTTGTTGTTGGGTGTGTGTTAGCTGAGACATCTTCTTATCCACCGGGAAGCCTAGCCTAGTGATACACATTAGGGCCAGGTCCCGGTGTCATTTAATCACATTGACAAGTCCTTTCCCAACAATTATCCAGATACTGGTGCATATCTACTCCCAGCACCTTGAGGAAGGTCCCTATCGTCCAGACTATCAGCGTGAACACCCTGGGCGCCGTAGAGAGGCCAAAGGGAAGTACCTGGAAATTGTTTCACACAAGCCATAGGTACTACGTCTGTTCATGTGCCATGGGGACTTAAAATCATGCATCTTAGATTGATAGAGACCGCACACAACTCTGATATGCTGGATTACCTCAAATATTAAGGTATTCCACCATCTTTGATTCGCCTCCCCAATGCAACCCAACACAGTCTGAAGAGTCTCCATCAAAATGGATGCCTAGATATTTCGGATGAAGTGCCATCCGTCCAATACCCTGGCTACTAGGAAGCTCCCGAAATACAATCCCTCTTCATCTGCAGACAGAGTTGAGTTTGAACAATAAGGGACAGGAAACACTGCATCATTAGGGAAAGTCCCTGGAGTTGGTCTTTTTATGTTGACACCGCCCCTCAGTTAGAGATCGTTGCAAAGGCAGGCAAGGCAATCCCCTGCAACTCATATTCCAGATCGGACCTATTTCAGCCTGTGGCATATCCAATGGTGAAACCTTTCCATATCCTCTGCCTGCTCTTCCTCTTCCCTGTGAGACTGGTCAGAGGCCCCTTCATGACATGTGGGAGGAGCACTAGGACCTAGATCCAGCTGGCAAATTGGACCTAGATCTTGAAAGAAGTCTCTTACCTGGAGGGGAGAGAGTGTTGGGGAAAGAGAAGGACAGGGAGACCAAATCTTCTTATGGGCCCTCCAGGGAGGTGCCCTCACCTCCTCGCCAACATTCATTGGTTTTCTGAGAGGCTTGCCAAACTGTGCAAGATTGTAAGAAAGGACTACACCATCCCGAAGGAAGGTTCCTGTCTCAGTTAAGGTTGAGGGGTTACCTCTCGTAGAGCTGCCATGAGTATTGGCAGGTGGATTCACGGCCTCTGCTCCCTCTCAAGGATGGAGGAGAAAACATCTCCCGATCATGTGGAATTAGATCTCCTCTCCTACTGTTTGCCTGAGGAAGTTGTCCAGCTCCTTTATATTTTCTTTTTCGCCATCCATATATTCATCCTCCACATTTTCCCCGAACAACTCATCCAGGGTCTATATCCCTATGGGATCAAACATGGGATGCGAGGGGGTCGTCTGTCCACATCCACCTCAATGGGATGGACCATTGGCTTATCAAACAATTTGAGCATCCCTTGGGCAAGGCCTTTGCTCTTGTGTCGGCAGTTGCAAAGTCCGCACTAGAGACCACCACAGCCCTAGCTGCACTACTCTTAGTAGTGAATCTGTTTGCAGCAGGGTATCAGGGTAGCCACCGCTACCCAATACTGCCACTCTTTCCCTTTTCTAACAGAAGTGGTGCAGGTAGACCTTGTCTAAGCTTAGCTTTGCTTTTCCCTGCAATATCTGCAGGTGCCTGCAACTTCATACTTGTCAACTCTTCTGATTTTAGACCCCAAAATTGCTTTATACTGATTGAGCACCTTATTTGAAGAAATCTACTGATTAGCTACTGATTTTGCTGACTCTGAAAATCCTCCATCTATTTATCAGGAAGTAGGTCAGTCTGCTATCCCGTGGTACAATCGTTCTATCCACGTGACCTAATTACTTTGTGTAGTAACTGATTCATATCAGTAGGTATTCATTGCTAATCCCTTGCTAATTGGAATTATCATGTAGCCATGTATCTTTCTAGGAGATTGAGAGGGAAAGATGCATTGTGGACTAGCATCATCAGATAGCATCTCAAGAAAAATCTGCAATGGCTGACAAGGAAAATTCACCACTTCTTTGTAAAACACACTATCTGTGCAAATTAAATGACAAAATCACTCGAGATTATTCTGAAGTTAGGAGGAGCAAAAAAGGGTGAGTCTTTTACTTATTGTGTGACTTATAGTGTGGATATATCTATAGGAGATGGAGGAAAAACATTAAAATACTTCCTGACAATTTGTTTTTATTTTAACCAAAACAAACCTACTTTCCTTCAAATACCTTGTCCATAAATGTTTAATTTTAAAGTTATTTCCAAATGTCTCATGAGTCCAGACTGTTTTACAAGATGATATCTAAAACATAAATGGGCAAAAGAGTTGGCCTTTTTTAAACTATCATGAGGAATCAGTATATCTAGTAAATTTATCCCAAATCATACAATTTCATATTTACTTGATAAATATAGAGCAACTGATTAATAGTGTCATATTTAGATTATTGTAAATCTTTGTGTAAAAATTAAAAAGAGTAGCCAAATAAGGGAAATTAGTTTTCAGTCTTCAAAAAAAAAAAAAAGCTTTATGATATACTGGAAATAGAAGTATTTGATCTTGGAAGTATACATAATACGTAAAAATAATGATGATATACAACAGTTTGACTTCATATTATGGAAAAGGAACGTACTTGTGTAACATATGACTCCAGCATCCTCACTATGCCCACAATCTTCATCGCCCCACATTTTGCCGCTACAGTCTGAAAGTCTTTCTTCATCACCGCTGCAATCAACCTCATCTAGCCATGTGGGCAGAGAGGAAGAAGCCCTGCCAAAATGTGCCCGCAACACAGCTGTACCGCCTAAAACAGTGCATATTCAACGTTATATTTTTGAAATGCATGTAAAAATATGCACAGAGTAACATGGTACTATCACTTATATATTGTTATATACTATTATTAAAACTGTTATTATTATCATTATTATTATCATTATTATTAATATCATTATTATTATTATTATTATCATAATTATTTAAGTAATTTTAAGTATTCAAATAGATACATTTATCTCTATCATATTTTTTTTTGGTAGTAGCAGTAGTAGTAGAAGTAGTAGTAGTCGCAGTAGTAGAAGTAGTAGTAGTAGTAGTAGTAGTAGTAGTAGTAGTAGTAGTACTACTACTACTACTACTACTACTACTACTACTATTACTACTACTACTACTACTAGCAGCATTCCTTATTATTATCTTCGTAAGATTAAGGTTGATTACCTTGATAGCCAAGCTGTCTGCACACGACTTTTGCATCAGCCTCATCCCAGTTATCATCACATACCGATCCCCAACTCCACTCATGGAAGATCATTACACGGCCTGATGTAGTATTGTGGCCATTGACTAGCTTGATGGTGCCTTCATCCGGAAACTCTGTATATAAAACATAAGATTTCAAATTGGAATAACCTTAGCAGCATTGATCTTGGAGCATAGCCTAAGTAAATCATTACCCTTTTTGAAACTTGGGAGACGTCAATCGCATCTCAGTTACATTGATAGTGACACATCAAACCTTTAGACCTTTCATTCATCGGCAGTGTAAAGTTACGACCAAAAACTGAAAGCTCGAGACTGAATATCCTAGTT
>OZ012694.1:5629687-5632187 GCA_963942565.1 Maea johnstoni
ATGCCTTTCACTTCAACTCCTTTCTCAAATCGCTTCATGGAGTGGCACCGAAAAAGGCAGAAGGGGAATTTTCGCTGATTCGCTACTTCCCATGGGAGGTTCTGTTAATGATTTTATTCCCAGAGAGTTTAGTTCTGTTGCCTTTGCTGCTACAAGGGATATTTTATTATGACAAGTGTCTCCCCCTGGATTGCCCATGGGGTGAACATCTTAGATGATTTTTCATTTGCTGGGAAATCTTCCCAACATTGCGATATTTATCTAAATAAATTTCTAAACACTTGTAAGGACTTTGGTGAACTGATCGCTCATGAGAAAAACGTACCTACTGGCTATAATTATATCCTTTGTGTGCCTTGAGGTTGATACTTTGGAAATGACCGTTAAACTACTTTAGAGAGAAGGTGACACTTAAATTCAAGAAGCAGTAGGCTTCCTCAAATTTGCATGCACGGTAGTATACCCAGGTAGGACTTTCTTAAAGGCATCTTATGGATCTCACTTGCAAAGTCTCTCAACCCGGACACCATCTTCTAATAAATAGAGAACATAAAGATGACTTTTAAATGTGGTTCGTTTTCCTACACAATATTAATGGCAGATCTGTATTTCTCAATGAAAAATGGAGGTCGTCCAGGGGTTTTCCAAAATGCACACTGATGCATCAGGATCCTTGGGATATGGGGCCATCATGGATCTAAAATGGTTTAACGGCACTTGGCCAGAAATCTGGAAGGCTTACCACATCACAATTTTAGACATTTTTTTCCATTGTGGTAGGTATGGTTATTTGAGCAAAAAATTTAAGTAACCAATTTGTTGTATTCTTAACAAATAACACTGCAGTAATTGAAACCGTAGATAAACAGACCAATAAAGACAAACAAGTTATGTGCCTTTTACGTAAATAAGAAATTAATACATAAAATTTTGTTTAAGGCAAAATCCTTCCCTGACAAACATGATATCTCTGCTGACCTACTATCTCTCTTACAGGTGGAAGACTTCCACATAATCAATCCGGTGTCTCGAGCAACCCCAGTCCATTTCCCCGAGGATATACTACCACAAAATTGGTAGCTACCGTCCAAACATTTATGTCAGCAGCTATAAGTCACAGTACAGTCTGATATATAATAGGGCATGGAAATTATTTCTGATGTACTTTATTGCATGTATTGGAGGTTCACCTACCATTCCCATTTCAGTATAACGTTTACACCAGTTCATAGCTTGGCTATGTCAGAAAGGGGTATGCCTCCTCAACTATCACAACAAACTTCTCTGCTCTGGGGTACCATCACGCAATACAGGGTCTTGGCAATCTGTCACAATCATTTTTTGCTCAAAATCTCCTAACGGGTGCCTGACTTTGTCTCCCAGAACTTGAAATGCATACCACTGAGTGAGGTGATGCTAGCTACCTTGGTAGTCAAACAAGTCAGTTTCCGTTGTCCAAATATAGAGCTACATTGTTCATATATGTGGTTCAGATTAATGGAAGGTGCAGTTATGTAATATGCGCAATAATCTCTACTGTCCAATTGTGACCATATATTTATATATATATATATATATATATATATATATATATATATATATATATATATATATATATATATATATATATATATATATATATATATATGGATAGATAGATATATAGGTATAGATATAGATGTAGATAGCTAAATAGCTAGATGGATAGATATTGATATATAAATATATAGATGTATGTATGTATATATTGTATGGCAGAATTCTCACCTTGGCTGAATATCCCTCGCATATCTCCAACTATGTAAAACAGCTTCCTCGTCAAAGGCAGTGCCGGTTGTCTGGTGGCAGGCTACACTGCCAGCTTTGGAATAGCTAGGCATGTCACTTGCGCAGATCTCTCCCAGCGATCTTCGTGGTAGATAGTCACTAAACTAGTAACGTTGCGCCCTGTTCCTCTCAGACTAACTGCACCTTCTGGGGCTGAAATAAAGCAAGACACGCATGAATTCGTTCAGTTCTGTTATGTCGTTTTCACTTTTAAAAATCTCTGACACTCAAAAGAGAAATTGATTCATTTCTTTTGTATCTGCAAAATAATATTTCTCGGAAAATCTTTTCATCTTTGCCAGTTTACATCAATCAAACTAAACATCAGGAATGTATACTTAACTTTCTCCATGTATGATTCTGCCGTGCTATGCTCGGTGATGATAAATAACAAACGGAATTGAATTTCTACCACTATGAGGCAAAAAAATATATTTGGGGTAAATTCCCAATGGCTATTGGGTAACAATAGCCATTGAAAATGATTTTTGGTTCCATGTATAGGTAAAATGGCCATATTTGGTTCACCCAATGATATAAAACATACACAGTATGCAGTGCCAGGTAGGCGTCATTGTTGTCCTATTCATATGTGTGTGTGTGTGTGTGTGTGTGTATATGTATACATCTTCTTGAATATATGTCAGGATTAATATCATGAAGCAAAAAAAAT
>OZ012694.1:5637187-5639687 GCA_963942565.1 Maea johnstoni
GTTGGCCATAATAATTGCTAAGGTTACCTTCACTTACCAAATCATTTCGTTAGCTTTTAACATCCCTTAAGATGTTATGCCATTACAATTTAATTTTAGTGAACCCCACATAGTTAGTCCTAATAGTAATGTAAATAGAAGCGAAGAATGGAATTCAAAATTTTATCTATCGCTATTTCTTCCGCCATTTTGAATGTTTTGTCGTGAATAACAATTAATTAAAGCCGATTGATATCTGGAAACCCAGAGAAAACTATTCCAATCTTCTCATAGACCAACATCAGGATTCCAACCCGGGCAGTCGTAAATGAAGAACAATAAGAAAATGTTATCGGAATGACCATACGTCTAGTGTAGACAGTATCAGAACTAAAGTGCATGATAGTCAAAAAAGTAAATGAATGTTTTGGTGTTTTCGAAATACGACACCATACAAATACAACGCAAGCTTTGGTTTCACTACATTTGCTTTAAATGTGAATAGATGCTATAGACCACACCTTTCTACTTAGTTGAAGTAAGTCTACTTCATAAAAATGACAACAACTTTGGAAATAAAAATAAAAAAAGGTTTATCCAAACTAGTTTTGCAAAAATAAAAAAAAGTTTATCCAAACTAGTATTGCAGAAATAAAAAAAGGTTTATCCAAACTAGTTTTGCAGAAATTAAAAAAAAAGTTTATCCGAACTAGTTTTGCAGAAATAGAAAAAAGTTTATCCAAACTAGTATTGCAGAAATAAAAAAGGTTATTCAAACTAAGCTAAAATGTATTTGGAACATGATGAATGTAAATTGATTAATTGTGAAATCGTGCACATTCGTACCGTACATTACCTTTTTAAATGTTTGGTTGAAAATGCTTCAATGTATTGGTTTAAATGCTAATTTGTTAGTAAAGCGGTGTCATCTACATGTTGTTTTTCGTAAAGTGTCTGGAACGAACATTTGGTAAACTCATAAGGTCAGAATTGATAGTAACATAAAATTTTGGGATAGATGCTTAAGAGGCATGCATATGTAAGTTGTACTTATGTATTGTACATATGCACTGGGTGAATACATTCGAACAATATAAAAGGAATTCTGAAAGGAAATTTTTGTTGGTCGAAACAAAATGTTTTTCATGCATTCATAATGTCACTTACTACAACCTTATGTTTTAAACTCATTTGCACAAAAAATGTCAATTTAGGAATTATACGCTGCATATGATATACCATGTATTAGTCTTAGTACTTACCATGGCACAGTTCAGAAAATGATAGGTGGGTTTCTCATACGTAGAAAAGACCTAATGTCGTTTTTATGTATGTGTGTTTTTGTGTGAATGTGAAATGAATCCATCGATCGAAATACGTTTTCCAATTAATCGAAAAAGAAAAGCCCATAGTTATGTCAATTAATCGATTGAACAGTTAACACATTTTTCTCGGCCTTTTACACCATTTGTTTGCCATTTTTAGTCAACACTAATAAGTATCTCGAATAGAAACTCAAGTATTCAATCAAAAATCTGGAGAAAACCTTCATTTTCTTCACATTGTGAGAAATTTAGGATCCTAGCAACAAAAACATAGTGTGGATTGTGTGAACATATTCTATTAATGCAGTTCCTCAAAATCGAATCGAAATAATCAGAATCGAAAATGATCGAATTGAAAAAAATGGATGTCAATGACAGCTCTAGTGAATGTGTATGTATGTGTGTTAATATTTAGTGAAGTTTAATGGTAATACTAAAAGTTTTAATGTCTGTACTTACGTGGTTAGAGACACGATCTCCAGGCTCTAGTCCAGGCACCTACCAGCAAGCGGTAGACTGCTGTAAATGGGAACAAACATACACTTGCCAATTGGGGACGTGTCCACCAATTATGTCTTAATTACCGCAACTGCCAATCACCCAATCCATCTCTCTCATCAGATAATGAATAACCAACAGCCCGTTTATGTATGTTTTACATTGAAGAATTACAGAATTTATAGATTCACCGAACATTTATACTTACGAATGCATATGCACCTTTACAAGAATTGCAAATTTACCGTTTCGACATAGCATCGTCATTTTCAAGGCTTGTCAATTCACTGTATGATAATTATTATGATGACAACGATGAGGTTTACGATGATGATGATATTAATAATATTACTACTACTACTACTACTACTACTACTACTACTACTACTACTACTACTACTACTACTACTACTACCTATATTGATGATACTAATAAATATAAATGTAATAATAATAATAATAATAATAATAATAATAATAATAATAATAATAATGATAATGATAATGATACTACTACTACTACTACTACTACTACTACTACTACTACTACTACTACTACTACTACTACTACTACTACTACTAATGATAACAATAACAATAATAATAATAATAATAATAATAATAATAATAATAATAATAATAATAATAATAATAATAATAATAATAATGATAATAACAAAAATAATAATAATAATAAT
>OZ012694.1:5644687-5687187 GCA_963942565.1 Maea johnstoni
TCGGGTTGGTTTTTCCGTTTTCTCTACTGGTTGTGTTCAATGCACTCATTATTTACGCACTTGCAAAGCATAAAAAGACAAGCGTTGGGAATCAAAGTGTTGATAGCAAAGTGGGCAATTTGACCACTATGCTTCTGGCAGTTAGTGTCGTCTTTCTTGTTTTAAATCTGCCAACGAATATCAATCTTTTGTTAGGTTTCACTAATTTTTCCAAGGGTGAGGGAGGAAGGTTGGAAGGTAGTGGTAGTAGAGAACTATTGTTTGCGATCAGTACTATTTTACAGTCTCTAAACCATGCCATCAACTTTGTTGTCTATGCTGCCAGTGGCCCAAGGTTCCGATTTCAACTTCGAGCCCTTGTTTGTAAAACACCTCGTGTTGAACCTGATAGTAGTGTCATTAGGTGTAACACTGATAGGCACTTCTAGCCATGCATATGCACCACAGCTCGATATCACTGTAGAGATGCTGATACCATGGCAGAGTTCATTGCTCGGGTTTTACATATCCATTAGCATTAACATTGAACGTATATAACCAGGTGCTCACCTCTAATACCTGAGCAAGGTTGCAGCCTTTTTTATACACAGCAACACAAGGACAGAAAGGGCGCTTAAGCGATATTAGTATATATATATATATATTAATATATATATATATATATATATATATATATATATATATATATATATATATATATATATATATATATATATATATATATATATATATATATATATATATATATATATATATATATATATATATATATATATATATATATATATTATATATATATATATATATATATATATATATATATATATATATATATAAATATATATATATATATATATATATATATATATATATATATATATATATATATATATATTTATATATATATATATATATATATATATATATATATATATATATATAAATATTAATATATATATATATATATATATATATATATATATATATATATATATATAAATATATATATATATATATATATATATATATATATATATATATATATATATATATATATATATTTATACATATATATATATATATATATATATATATATATATATATATATATATATATATATAAATATATATATATATATATATATATATATATATATATAATATATATATATATATATATATATATATATATATATATATATATATATATATATATATATATACAGTCAAACCTGACCGAGAGACCACCTCCAAACAAGGACCCCCTGTGAACAAAAACCGCTCAAAATCCCTCCGAGAGAAAGTACTCTATATCTACCCTCTGAATAGAGCCCCCCAGTCAACAAAGACCAGAGACCGCCCTTTTTCTTCCAAAGGACCACATTTCCCCTCATAACAAAGACCATTCCTGGAAATAGACATTCTCAAGTCTCATTGTTGTCAGAAATTTCTCAATCTGATTTTCAGTAAATCAGAAACATAACTTTTTCTGTGAGGGGATTAAAGGGATACATACCATACACAAGCAGGGGTGGGATACAATTGTAATTTAGCCAAAGCCTGGGTGGGGACCAGTGTACCAGTGCAATATAACCTAAGCCAGCTAACGGTCTATTACAATTTTGTCAACCGTAATAAAAAAGGAGGGTACATGTCTTTAGTTTGCTTTGAGATTTTGTGTAGCACAGCCGATAACACAGGTATAGATGCCACCTAAAAGAAAGTTTCTTAGCTAGGTAGAAAGAGTAAAAGTAATAGAGATCAACAATAAGAACCGAAGTGCTTGTCAGATAGCTGGGGACTTTGGAGTTGGTAAAACCCAGGTTCAGAACATTTTGAAGAGAAAAGCAGAAGTGCTGCATGAGTACAAAAACAACATTTCTTGGGCACTGGGTATTAACTTTGCTATAGCATTGGGTATAGATTTTGATGGAGATAAAATGAAAGACATTTCTGAGATAAACATACAGTTTAAGCTTCAAGCTATGACAAATATCACAAAAACCTGACGCTGTATGGAAAAGTACCAGTTATAAAAAGCTTGGTGATGTCAAAAATTACCCACCTTCTCTGGGCTCTACCATGCCCAGACAAAAATATGGTTTAAGACATTTAAAATTTTGTGTTTGACTTCATATGGAGAGGTAATTAAACCCCTCGATTCAGAAAGGAAATAATAGAGGCAGAGATAAAAGATGGAGGTATGAAACTTCACAACCTCATGCTTTTATTGAATTGTCTCGAAATTTTATGGTTGAGAAGACTTGTAATAAGTAGAGGTAACTGGACTAAAATTCCTCAGGATATTGGTATAGACAGAAGTCTCTTTCTAAGATGCGGTTATGCCAAATTTATTAAAAGAGTAACCAACCCATTCTGGAAATGCATCCTAGAATCGGTCATTCAAATACAAATGAATATCACACAAGATGATAAATGTAGCTTCTGTGGTGAAGTAGAAACTTTAGAACATTTGATATACAAGTGTATAAAAGCAGACTCTTTCCGGCTGGATATACTAACATGGATAAAAACATTAGGTTTTGATAATTATATACTGGATGGCAAAACTATTAGCCTGGGAGAACTAAGAGGAAAATACAAGTTGCGCAATATAATTATTCTGGCAACTAAAATGGTGATATATTCCAACAGAAATAAAACCAGTAGATTGATGCGAGATCAAGTAAAACTTGTCCTTAGAGACTTGTTCCACATAGAGAAATACTGGGCTGAAACCAATGACAAATTACCAAACTTTCTAGGGCTTTGGCATCCACTATATAATAAGCTTATCAACTTATGAACATAAAGTGTATTGAAAGTAGGTGTTCTTTTTGTCAACAACTTATATTCCATATAAAATTGCTGTATCAACTGTATCCATTGCTGGATACATACTGTGTTTGTTGGACTTTTGAGACAATAAAAAACCATTTCAAACAAAAAAAAGAAAAAACATTTCTGGGGCCAGAAAGCGTCCGTACAGAACTTCAGAAAATGATTGTGTAAATGAAGTGTCTAAACTGGTTTCAAGATGCTACTAAACGTTGCATGCCTGTCAGTGGGCCATTGATCCAGCAACAGGCTATGAAATTCGCAATAGATCTGAACAATGACGCTTTTAAAGCATCTAATGGATGGCTTGATTTATTACTTAAAAGAAACAACATAGTGTTTAGAACAATTACTGTTGAGAGGGGTGATGTTGATACAATCACTTTTGATGACTGGGAGAAAAACCTTCCTGCACTATGTTAGGGGTACAGACCTGAAGACATTTTTAATATGGATGAAATAGGATTGTTTTTTTAGTGAAACGACCAAAAGATGTTTTCATACCAAAGGAGAGGAGTGTGCTAGTGGAAAACATTCCAAGGAGAGGATTACTGTAGCACTAACTGCCAGTATGATGGATAAGAAACTCAAGCCCTTGGTCATTGGAAAGGCACAGAAACCAAGGTGCTTTGCCTTCAATTTGTGCTTTATTTTTAAATAGATAAAACAGTGAAAAAATGTATATATATATATATATATATATATATATATATATATATATATATATATATATATATATATATATATATATATATTTATATATATATATATATATACATACATATATGTATGTATATATATACTTATATACATATATATGCCACTGACTTCTAGTTGTCTCCCACTAATGCTTGGGTTCTTCTTAACCCGGACAAGGCATGTGAAAAAGTTGGCAGTAACTTGGAGTTAGGCGGTGGGCTTAGCTAGGTACTCCTGTTCTCTCCACCCGTCTCAACTGGCTAGTCTCGACTTAGCCACAATATGTAGAACATGTTTGTAAAATGAGGATTACAATGAATCTGTTTTTATACGTAATTACTTGTTTGCTTACTAGTCTGAATAAATGCGACTGGTACATATCAAATGATGTATTGTAATAAGTTAACAAGGAATATATCGAATATAAAAGGAAAATGGTAATATGTACACATAATATGTCACATATGTATGTGAAAAGAACTGTACATTACGCCATTGTTTATTCTTAGGTCTATA
The DNA here is from genome assembly GCA_963942565.1 of Maea johnstoni. Taxonomy (NCBI): domain Eukaryota; kingdom Metazoa; phylum Annelida; class Polychaeta; order Spionida; family Magelonidae; genus Maea; species Maea johnstoni. The sequence goes on from OZ012694.1 coordinate 5,648,741, forward strand.
TTGTTTTGAATACTAGTATATACTTATGAAAGAGCAATAACTACGTCTCCGAACAGTTTGCAACGATAAAGCAATTGTAGGATACATGTACTATTAACCATCTCCATTGACCCGCGAGGGTTTTGCCAGACATGGGATAGTGCGATCTTGTGACAGACAGACAGATTTGCAATGAGGTAGAACCCCTTCCACCCCTCTGAATGTCACCCGACGACTATTGAATGTTAACCCTTACGCAGCTTGTGGCTAATTTGGGCAATACAAAATGATGCACAAAACCGGAAAAATTACTGAAACTCTGGCACAAGGGTACTTATCTGAGAGTACTCTGAGAGAAGCTCATCTGAGTTCATCAATGAATACCAACATGACAGGGTTTAGATGTTATTCAAATCTCCGCGAAAGCTTTCTTTTAATGCTACGCGTACAAAGCTGCTTGACCAACTTTCTCATTTCAATGAAAAATATCATACAAAGAGTGTGTTTGTTTATCTTTCGGTATGCAACATAGAAACGTGAAACTTTGAAGAAACACAACACAGGAACCATGTGAACGTACATGCACATTACTTGGCAGCAGCGAGTTAGATTAAGGATCATTAATGCAAGTCGAAAATCGATGTATTCATTATCTTGATGTATAGTCTCCCTCGTTTGTAATACATCACACATTTTATCTTTGTTTCAATAAAGATTTTCTTCATTCTCTTGAACTGTTATCTCTGTTTGTAATGCTTCAAATGTTTCCGGGCAGATTGTATGATATAAGCAGTAATTAGTCAATTGGTAGATACGCGTGTACTAAATTTATACATTTCCTTGGAGCTATTTACCCCGTTTCTAGGTTTCTGTTGGAAGCATATAAAGAAATGCAGCTATACAGCAACATATGCAAGTTGTTAAAACACCACACAAAGTGCCAAGATACTTATCTAAAATACATACACTTTAGAACTCTTCATAAAAGATTCTACACCATTGAAAAATTATCTAAATTGGGATTGAAAACTTCAACCTAGTGATTTATTTGTAATTGATACATATATATTGTTTAACACATGATTTTTCTTTGCAACGAATCATGAAATTCATAGTCAAATATTTAGGACTGGATTATAGAACTTTTTTTCTGACTTAATCCTTACTAAGAATACAATTCTCACTGTGTATTTGCAAAGTTTATTTGATATTATAGGCATTTTTCTCTTAACAAAAACGGTTATCTATAATTGTTTGAAAAGGCAAGAAAACACACATAGCAGCTGTGAAGTGTGAAATGGAAAACCTTTATTTCAAAAAGAAATATACGTAATGTTGAAAGGTAGAAAAAGACAATTTGAAGAAATGTACTCATTCTTAGAAAAGAACTGAATACATGTACACAAATGTTAATATTTAACTTTCGATACACTCTATCAACTATATTCATTTACATTTCACACAGTCGGCTGTTCTTATTGACATATTACTGTACTTTGTATCCTGTTTATTGACATGTTGAAAAATAAATAATCCTTTTTCAAATAAAAAGTTGTTAAAAAACTTATACTGCAGTGTCTGTACTAATGACCTGGTATTCTAAGACGTTGTCACTGACTGCTTGCTGTCTCTCACCACTGGCAGGATTCGAAATCCGGTCGGGGCAGGTGTAAACGTAAGGTCAGTGACTTGGGGTAAGTTGGCTGATTTCGCCGGGTACCCCAGTTCCCTCCACCACTTATAACTCTCTAGGCACGAATACGCCTAGAGAAGGCATAAAAAGTGACTACTATCAAAATTCCAAGAGAAAAATGCCTAGCCGATCGAATGTACTTACATGTACACGTGACTGTATGCGCATGTATACATGCTTTTTTCTCTATCTTCACAATGGGCCATATGGTAATTGGTCTCTTGCGACCAATCCATATTCTCTTCATCTAAGATATTGTATTCCTTTGTTTCTTTGGGCAGGCATTGGCTTACGTATATACTGCAATATAAACATGAGTTCATTTTACCGTTGCCTTTCCTTTACATAAAACAGCCGTTATGAAAAGGGTTGTTTGATCAAGCCTAACCAGCTGTCAAATACAGAAAACACCACCGTACCACCATTAGCAATTAGCTATATAATTAGTTTCATATATAAAACACATGTACACCATCCGGAGTTAAGTATGCGGTGTACCAGGGCACTAATTGTCCGGGTAAAGCTATTGACCTGTCAGTTTGTTCTGTAATACCATTAAGACTCATCCACTTGAAAGTGGCGCCCTCTGACTACAAAGCAGAGAACTAAAATCATGAATCGTGCCGTGCCGCACTTGAACAATACCAAAGCGTTTAACCTTATCATACAACATACGTATCATCTTATCCATTGACAACGTATTCCATTATATATGGCTGAATAAAGCCACCTCAAATTCACGATTTGATAGATTAATTGCCATCTGGTTCTGGATCGGCATGTTAACAATTCATCCTCACGGCTGGTATTTCTTATAGAAATAAAAGAAAAAGATACGAAGTTGCATAATATGATTGTCATTGTAAAGATTCTGAATTGAAAAGCAACTTATACCATTTGCACCACATCGGCACGTTACTGGAATACATACGTTTGTGATTAACCCATTAATGCTTATTACAGTCAAAACATCCTAACAATTTTGATGAATTATTGCAGGCAAAAGCATAATAAGGAAAATATTGATGGAGAAATATTAATTACAGCATTGTCACCAAATCTCATTCAAAAAGTATGTAAGATCATTTTTAATTCCGTAGTTATTGCCAAAAGCAGCATAACTTCAGACGACAATTTCTGGAGGAACTCTTTAAGTATTAATGGTACTGAGAGGGAAGGTTCACTGCAGAAATTAAGCATAATTATACCCTGACTCTATGTATAATTATTTGTGAAGGGAAGTATAGTGATCATTGTACTGGATTTGTAGGTACAGTACAGCCATTTAATTCCTGCACCAGTCGACCGGACGTCTGCTAATACCTGGTTGCACAAACACCCATGGATAACATATCAACACTTAGTCAGGTACATCAATGACCCACGTTCCTTGCGAATCAAGGCTACGTTCATTTAGGAGGTCATACATGCATTTATGTCCATGAAAATGAGTGGCAATCAGGCGAGCGGTCGTGTAATCTAGCCGAGCTGCCGACGCATTAAATGCAGGAATTAAATACTGGCAATGTAGCCTATAGGTGAAATCGTACATATTATGTCTGACCTGGCATTATCGCATATTACACAACAAACTATAAATATGTATACATTTTATTTGGATATATACAAACATCTATTCAACAGAAATAAATTAAGTACATTCAATAATCTGAATTAGCCAGTTTATGAACTTTATTCACATGTAGATATTTGCTAATTTCCAATTATACCTCTGGTGAACTTGTTTTTATTCATCAATCCTTGGGTTAATATCCGCATTGAAATACTTCGGCTATTTATCAGTAATATTGTGGTTGATGCTGTTACTAATTGCGCCAAGCTAATATCGCAATTGAAACCATTACCGTACCAACTACAAACTGTGATAATCCTATGGAATGCTAAACTTTATAGAATATCATAACATCACCAATTCATAACATTATACATGTTCTGTTCTTAAGTGATAAGGGTTTCTGCATGAAAAACATCCACATTTTCACTATATAATGCTTATTTCAAAACGGTGTTGTCAATGTGGTCAAGCCTGCAATGACGTCATAGGCCAAATATAGTGGGATCTACTTGTTGACTGTGGCGACACCAATCAAACTGATGTATGACTAAAATGTATGATTCTTTTCAAAAGTGCGTCCATTTCTCTTTTGAAAGCAGGCATTCGTAAATCATTGATAGGATACTGTACTCTATCATTTTGATGATATCTCAACTATTTCAAATAGGTAAAACACACTGATATTCCTAAATCTATTGTCATTTTATATATTTTGAAATTTGTGTAGTTGTCTTACATCAAAAGGGCCATCATAATAAATGTCTCCAATAATGCTTACAACTTAAACCATTTCTGTAATATCTGAACCACTCAATAGATGACGCTGTTGTTCTAAATGATTGTTATTTCCATACACGGAGGTCAAACTGTATTCAAGACACATGCATGATGAGTCGATACGATCTGGCAACTAGCTTTGTCTGATACCGTAATACGATTACATAAACATTTTAACCTTCTTGTTTAGATGAATATTCACATGACGTAAAGGTTTTGTTTAAACAGCTGTAGAACTTTCTCAATAAGTAGCACAAAAGCCCGATATTGACTACTAATATTTAAATAAACCATGAATACTCAATAAGCATAGGTAAGCTTACTATTTGAGTAAAACTTTTACATATACATTTTACCCATCTTGACGATGAAAGGCATATTTGGAACACACAAGATCTTGGTCTTGTAGGAACTAGATGCTTACCCACGAAACCTAAAATCACGCGAAGGGTCATCTTAGAAAATAATTGCTTATAAAACTTTCGATTTCAAACAGGAAGTTTCATAACGTCTTTAGCGTTTAAATGTTTAGATTTATCACCCCATCTCAGTTAAACATGGTCAAGGTTTAAGTCCCATCCAACATGCAGCGCCACCTATCAAGTGAGTTAGTAACTTAATAGTCATGAGTTTAGAAATAAGTCCAGGGTTGGAAATATAAGGCTGGGTCTAGGTTAAGGGATTAGGGGTAGAGTCAGGTCATTCTAATAGTTTTCATCGTTAGATATTTATGCTTTAGAAATTCCTAGTAAATACCTTATTATTTTTTTCCGAGGGATTTGGATTATCGATGGAGTCTTCACGTTATATTTTCTTTTACTAAAACCCCTTTTTATGAAAGCAAGGAACATTTAAAATATTCAACGATTGACAAAAGCTGACTCTACAAAGCATGTATTGATCAGTATCTAACAAAAGAGAAGTGATATGTTTATGATCAAATCTGCAAGCTTCTACTTTAATTCAATCTATACATTTGGTATGCGATTACAGTATCATATTAACATGATAACCAAATTTGTATAAATAATCTCATGAAACAGTGACACGCATATGTATACAACAATAACAACTATGGTGTCCTAATGCTAATTATATATTTAGATACATCTACATATAGATAAACATGTATATTGGTGTAGTTATATACTGCTTTTGACTTTCAAATTCAAGCAAGGATGTGCCCCTCTATATCCGAGGGAACTGTTAGTCAAACAAGCCAATACAAGGACTCTAAGATCAAACACTAAAAACTTATTACAGATACCACATACTAATCTGAAAAGGTTTGGTGACGGAGCATTCTGTGCCTATGCGCCAAGTCGCCTTTGGAATGAGCTCCCTGAAAACACCAAGTCGGCTGATAGTGTGCAAAACTTCAAGAAACAGCTGAAGACATTGCTATGAACATTGGTCCACTGACTATTATTTAAGGCGCCTTTGAACATTATAGATGTAAAGGGCGCTATATCAAATATCAATTATCATTATTATTAGAAAACAATTGCACCTGCATACCACATATAAGCCATATATCTATTGTACGATTCATCAGTACAGCTGTTTGTAATACACTGAGTAGAGAAGAACTAGCCTGAATATAACAGAAAAAGTGACGCTAAGCAAAATTCCAAGTTCCATATTCCTCTACTATGACTCTACGACCACCTATGCTGGGCTGCACACATTGAACTGCTGTTATGTTATTCAATGTGTCAAAATGTTATTCACCAAACTAGCGGTCCGAGTTCATTGTATGTATGTATGTTATTGGCTATAGCTACAGCTATAAAATTACGATACATCAAATTAGTGAAATAATAAGTATACAAAATAATACCATAACATACATAAAATATACAGAAATGTTAGGATGAGAACATACATGAATTAACTCAACGGGTGTTATTAAATTGAGATAATAAAATGCAGTCCGTTTTTGTTTCACTGTGCCTTAACAATAAACATGAACTTCACACTTCATTTAGCAGATTTATATTTGGCTGCAGCACATTAAAGCGCATACCTATGTTAGAGCCCTACCCTTTGGAGACAGATTGTTTAGTGGAGTACCTTTCATGTTATCGACTTGTGCGCTGCACATCAACCGTATGCTCACGCTTGAGCGCCACCTTTTAGAGCACTATGAAACTGCTAAGCAGTGTACATTAACGTTTTTTATCAAAGAGTATCATTTTAACAAAGTGGAATGACGAATTAAAGAAAATCGTATACAGAAATATTTTCCGGTCCTCTAATCAAAAGCTTACTCTGTCTTTGTGTTAAAAATCTATTCTTAGTATGCATTATAACTTGTACTATATTTTTCTTTTGAGACGGAGGATCTTAGACAATTATTGAAGATCAATACAGTAATCCCTTGCTTCTTATACATCACATATTATGTCGACACCCATTTAGTGCACATATATACGTACATGAATCTAGGTTGGGCTATTTCACTGCATCTAATTGACGATTATCAGTGAACATAGAGACAACACAAAGAAGACGAGTTCAAAAGAATATTGGAAATGTACATGACAAGATCAGGACAAGATCATGCAAGCAGAAAATTAAAGGGGGTGCATCAGGTGCAGCCATGGCAAAAAGGGTATTGCCAAAGGAATGCAGTCTAATGATAATGATTACAGTATAATACGAACCAAACATATTACTTACCTGACCATAAACCTAACAAACTAACTGATCAATGGAAGTTATACAGGACTTTTCTTTATATATATAGAGTTGACCGGCGGGACTAGTCCAGTTACCAATACAAACCCTCATAATCTTCATCATGCTCTTACTATGCATGACTGTTGAGCACGTTTTGTGCATATCATGCAATAAAATGTCGACACATTATACTTCATGAAACAAAGGTTATTGCCTGACTAACAAAACCGTTTAAAATTAGATATCAAAAATTTGTTCATTTTTATACTTACTTTTGTTATTCTGTTATGGATGACAGGAATCTTAAATTTTCTGATACCAATACATGATGGAAAGTTTTACTGACTAAGATATCGAGACCCTTTTTGTCAAAACGTATTTAACAGATGGTTGCCACTACTATTTCTTCTACTACTACTACTACTACTACTACTACTACTACTACTACTACTACTACTACTACTACTACTACTACTACTACTCTCTCTCTTTCTCTCTCTCTCTGTCTCACACACTCACACACACACACACACACACTCACACACACCAGCGCAACATACAAGCAGAACGGTCTATATCAGCAGGATGCCGCGTACACAGATTAACACGAGTGAATGACGTATATCACGCTTGTCATGTGAATTGTATTCATGCATAAGTATATCGAACACAATTCTTGCATGCGTCACTAAACACGGGTTGTTAACTTATTTATGCTTGCATGGGCCATAAAGGATTTTACAATTCTAGTAATATTTTTGAGACCAGAGCATTTTTCAGAGAATCTTTGAAGGAGCAATGTTGTTTTCGACCAAACGTACCTCTTCCTGTGAAATGTTTCGTAACGTTAAACTGAATTTCATTTTAAGTAACCTAAGTGTAATATATTACGGTGGCCATAACGCCGTTCAGTGGACATGCTGATTGGCAACTGTTATATATATATGTATATATATATATATATATATATATATATATATATATATATATATATATATATATATATATATATATATATATATATATATATATATATATATATATATATATATATTATATATATATATATATATATATTATATATATATATATATATATATGTATATATATATATATATATATATATATATATATATATATATATATATATATATATATATATATATATATATATATATATATATATATATATATATATATATATGTGTGTGTTTGTTTGTATTTATTATGTATGTATATAAATCTAATATATATATATATATATATATATATATATATATATATATATATATATATATATATATATATATATATATATATATATATATATATATATATATATATATATATATATATATACATATAAACATATATATGTATATATATATATAAATATATATATATATATATATATATATATATATATATATATATATATATATATATATATATATATATATATATATATATATATATATATATATATATATATATATATATATATATATATATATATATATATATATATATATATATATATATATGCAACTTTAATTGCGTTTTAATTGCGAATTAGACATCATTAGGAACTTTTACTTAAATAGCACAATAATTCATTTGCAAAGACAAATAAGCAAACATTTAGTAGTAATCACTAACCTAAAACTAAATTTTCTATAGTATCTACATCGTACCTCCATCGAGGGTTATGCTGGTCTCCCACATACGAATCTAATGTGCGAACATACACGATCTCAAGTCTACGATTAAAGCCACGAATTGACTATAAAATTGGTGTTTTCCACAATCGTTAGATATGTACGTTCAACCACGAAATTATACGACATCCCACGACAGCATATACGATTGATGTACGACTACAACATCATGTGTGCGACATTGTACGTTTTCTATCGAAATTATTCGTGAGTAGGCGAACACATTCCAAGTTGGGTACGAATATGAAGGTGCGTATGTATGCGAATGTGTGCGAATACGCACGCCATAAATACGACTAACTACGACATACATACGCATATATACGCCAGGTCTACGTCTACTTACGACAATGTTCGACTAATTACGTATATGTTCAAACTAAAAATAACAAAATTCGTGAGTATACTACGATTTGTAGTGAAATCACCGTCAATTCGTGGCTTGGTAGGAAAAATTTTGGCCAATTACCTATTTTTCCATTCTGAAGTAGGTCATGTATATAGTTGCACCTTTTCGTACCTTGAATGAGTGTACGCAAATGTACGTGAATGTACGATTACATACGACAGTGTACAACATATTACGACACGATGTTCAACCATGTACAACGATGTTCGACAATGTACGACAAAAATGACTTCCTTACGACAGTATTTTTGTCGCACCCAAAAGTTTTACATGGAAATTTTTTTTTTTAATTCGCAGCATTGCCTACGAAAACCTAAGACTCACTGCGAACAACCGCGAGAACCCACGAAAACCTACGAAAGACTACGACTTTTTAATTCGCACCTTGTCGCACCTTAAAATTCGTATGTGGGAGAGCAGCATAAGGGTTAGCTTTTATATTCACTGCCATACGTCTAATTCCCCCTTCACTACTCAGTGCCCATTTTTCCATAACAGCGATGATCGCTTGTATAGAACAACACTTCCAGTTGCCAAAGACCACAAACAGAAACTCATTGATGGCAAGGTCACTAGAAAATAAACCCTCACAAAAGCTAATTGAGTTGTATGTATTTACCAGAAAGAGTTATCAAATCACCATACATAAAGGTATCGGTTAAATGCTATAACATAATTTGGTATGTTTAAATGCTAATTTCACAAAATGGTTGAGCTACCATCATCGATTCTCTCCATGCCTGTTTGTTACCCTCTATATTAAAAACACATTTTCAGAAGAAGTCACTGGTTCCTGCTGACTCTTCTCCAGTCATTTTAGTTATGCTTGAAATGAGATGAAGAACCAGCCTTTAACATTTCCCAACAAAAGTATTACATTACAACAGTTATCAACACTTTAATAGATAGATAAAAATAGTATACCACTAACTAACTTCAAATGTGTTTTTATATCGTGGCATACGCAAAGTAAATAATTTTCGAAAATGTGACCCAATCACGGTCGACGAATGACAAATGCGGGACTGTGCTCTATTAATAGCCATGAGCGGCGATAAAACAAGATGCGAATACACCCACAGAGGTGTAAAAGGTACCTAATTCGGTAATGTGACAAAACTTTGAATATTTCTTTCAATAGAAATATTCCAAACTATTTACAATTTCGATAAAGTTAAAGTTAAACAGTTTTATTCAATCAAATAACTTGCAAAAGTTAATTTGGTCAACTACTCTAAGCACATTACTATACTCCAATCTACTTATATAAGTAGCATCATTGGCACTATTAGGGCAAGCACAACCGATGGTTGTTGCGCTTTCCTGGTCTCCCTCCCGATTTGTCATCAGATCGGGAGCGCGAGGGGAATGCTAATTGTGGGTGGAGGGTGTGTCGGTGGCTCGCCCCGATACCCTCCACTGGCCTTGACCGTGGCCTGCCGTGTGGACTACGGCGTTGCCAATGACTGCTAGCTATCTCTCGACCCTGTCCGAATTTGAGTCCCTGCTGGGGCATGAAAGATTGATACCTTAGACTTAAAACCAAGCGGCGGATTGGTTTCCCTACCATCCACACCTACTTACATGCGCCCTAGCAGCAACTAGGCAGAAAAACTGACCAAAAATGAAAATTCCAAATTTAAGTTTTAGCGTGTTCCTGCGCGGCAGCGTAAGCAGGGTCTACCAACTGCAAGATCGCATTAGCATGCGATACCTTCACTACCCTAACCCCGAGAATACTCGTAGCATTAAGAAATTACGAACAAATATGTAAACTTAACTGAATGACCAAAGTTCGCGGAGAATAACTAGGACGACTGCAAATGACATGAGCTTCAGTCGGTTTAACATCTCATTTATCAATTTCATATCTGTTAATCGAGCTTTTTGAACTTTTGGTACATAAGTAAGGTAGCCCTAAGTGTGTGGTCGCAGGGATATCTGTGTGCTCTAATATTTATTTCATTAGAAGAATTGCCAAACGAAAAAAAAAGGATTTCTCTAATTCCTCCACCTGTTACAACTGCCGAAATACGCCCTAGCCGCAATTTGGCAGAAAAACTGACAAAAAATGAAAATTCCAAATTCTAGTCTCAACGTGCACAGGCAGGGTCTACCAACTGCAAGATCGTTACAACTGTTACAACTGCCGAAATACGCCCTAGCCGCAATTTGGCAGAAAAAAAACTGACAAAAAAATGAAAATTCCAAATTCTGGTCTCAACCTGTTCCTGAGCGGTAGCATAGGCAGGGTCTACCAACTGCAAGATCGTAGTTTGTGTAGAATGCGGTACCTTCACTACCCTACCATCGAGAATACTCGTAGCGTTATGAAATTACGAACTAATATGTAAATTTTACTGAATGACCAGAGTTTGTGGAGAATAACAGGGCTGGTATTTTCCAGTTAATTACAAATTTATAAATCAATAGTTGTTGTTTTGTTTTTATTTTTGCATTTCCACCATTTGAAATTCGCCCAAAGTATGCCTTTATTAGGCAGATATTACATGCACCTGGATGGTAGGGCCTTTTTGTGACTACTGTGAAAGCTTTGACATGTCCAGGGCATCATGTTTGATTGTTAACCAACATTAACCACCTACAATAACCAATGATTAAGATAATTGGTTTTGCATCGTTTTTCTAGGGTTGTCCTGCCACTGAAGAATCAGTGATATTAATATTTCATATTTTCCTTTGAATATATACTCCATTCTCTGAGTGCAATTTAACTGCCAGCAGACTCCCCACAGGGCTTGTGTTTTAAAACATCATCCCATTACAATGGCGCCATTACCGTATCAGAATATGTAATAGAGAGGAAATGTAGAGCAAAGTGGGGCACCCTGTTTTTGTAAATACAGCCGTGTAGCTTACTCTCGAGAATATAATTAAGCTTCCTCATTGCTGATTACATTGCCATATATATATATATATATATATATATATATATATATATATATATATATATATATATATATATATATATATATATATATATATATATATATATATACATAAATATATATATATATATATATATATATATATATATATATATATATATATATATATATATATATATATATATATATATATATATATATATATATGTGTGTGTGTGTGTGTGTGTATATATAAAGGAGTGGTAGCTGACGGCAAAGGAGTCATTAGCGGCTGCCTTACTGCTAGGTATATTGGAAGATTACCATGCACAGCGCAAATACAAATGTGTCTAAAAACCTCCATTAATCTTCTATCACAAATATACTGTTACCTTGATGTATAATTTATCAACAGCGCATGCGTAATGCTAACCAACCTCATGTTTAATCGTTAAAACATTTCAGAGAAAAGTAGCACCTGTCATCAGAAAAACGAGTGGAAGAGAATAGGATAAACTGTTGCACAATTAAAGCATATCGCACCGATACTTGTTGAAAAACGACACATTTCTACGGTGCTTATTCCAACACACAAATGAATTCAACCGAATTCGCTTTGGACCCCATGCAGAGGAGAGCACACGCATTGGCCAGAATGCTAATTGTTACGTGTTCGTTGCCTATAGTCATTCTAGGCACGGTCGGGAACTTACTAAGCATAGTGGTGATCATTAAGGGAAAGCTTTCCAAGTTGGCCGTTGCGCCCTTTCTGGTGTGTTTAGGAATTGCTGATACAATTACTCTCTACACAGGAATACTGTTTCACTGGTATCGTTACACCTTTGGAGAGGATACGCTGGAAAACTCCGTCGTACTATGTCGGTTCCTCATGTTTAGCTTCGTTGCTTTCCGGTGGACGTCGGCTTGGATCGTCGTTGCCATGACGGCACAACGGTTGGGCGCCATCTTGTTTCCGATCAAAGCAAGACTCGCGATAACATGGCGAGTTTCCTTGATAGCATCTCTGGCCATTTGGTTGCTATCCTGCATCTCAGCGTTGCATATATTATGTGCAACATATCCAAACAGCGACGGGAAACAAAACCAACTATTTATCACCTGCGCGAAAGTTCACATGTTATACGTATCGGACATCTTGTCATATTTTGAACTGATCATCGGGTTGGTTTTTCCGTTTTCTCTACTGGTTGTGTTCAATGCACTCATTATTTACGCACTTGCAAAGCATAAAAAGACAAGCGTTGGGAATCAAAGTGTTGATAGCAAAGTGGGCAATTTGACCACTATGCTTCTGGCAGTTAGTGTCGTCTTTCTTGTTTTAAATCTGCCAACGAATATCAATCTTTTGTTAGGTTTCACTAATTTTTCCAAGGGTGAGGGAGGAAGGTTGGAAGGTAGTGGTAGTAGAGAACTATTGTTTGCGATCAGTACTATTTTACAGTCTCTAAACCATGCCATCAACTTTGTTGTCTATGCTGCCAGTGGCCCAAGGTTCCGATTTCAACTTCGAGCCCTTGTTTGTAAAACACCTCGTGTTGAACCTGATAGTAGTGTCATTAGGTGTAACACTGAAAGGCACTTCTAGCCATGCATATGCACAGCTCGATATCACTGTAGAGATGCTGATACCATGGCAGAGTTCATTGCTCGGGTTTTACATATCCATTAGCATTAACATTGAACGTACATAACCAGGTGCTCACCTCTAATACCTGAGCAAGGTTGCAGCCTTTTTTATACACAGCAACACAAGGACAGAAAGGGCGCTTAAGCGATATTAGTATATATATATAAATATTAATATATATATATATATATATATATATATATATATATATATATATATATATATATATATATATATATATATATATTTATACATATATATATATATATAAATATATATATATATATATATATATATATATATATATATATATATATATATATATATATATATATATATACAGTCAAACCTGACCGAGAGACCACCTCTAAACAAGTACTCTATATCTACCCTCTGAATAGAGCCCCCCTGTCAACAAAGACCAGAGACCGCCCTTTTTCTTCCAAAGGACCACATTTCCCCTCATAACAAAGACCATTCCTGGAAATAGACATTCTGAAGTCTCATTGTTTTCAGAAATTTCTCAATCTGATTTTCAGTAAATCAGAAACATAACTTTTTCTGTGAGGGGATTAAAGGGATACATACCATACACAAGCAGGGGTGGGATACAATTGTAATTTAGCCAAAGCCTGAGTGGGGACCAGTGTACCAGTGCAATATAACCTAAGCCAGCTAGCGGTCTATTACAATTTTGTCAACCGTAATAAAAAAGGAGGGTACATGTCTTTAGTTTGCTTTGAGATTTTGTGTAGCACAGCTGATAACACAGGTATAGATGCCACCTAAAAGAAAGTTTCTTAGCTAGGTAGAAAGAGTAAAAGTAATAGAGATCAACAATAAGAACCGAAGTGCTTGTCAGATAGCCGGGGACTTTGGAGTTGGTAAAACCCAGGTTCAGAACATTTTGAAGAGAAAAGCAGAAGTGCTGCATGAGTACAAAAACAACATTTCTTGGGCACTGGGTATTAACTTTGCTATAGCATTGGGTATAGATTTTGATGGAGATAAAATGAAAGACATTTCTGAGATAAACATACAGTTTAAGCTTCAAGCTATGACAAATATCACAAAAACCTGGAAAGGTAGATCCCTGACGCTGTATGGAAAAGTAGCAGTTATAAAAAGCTTGGTGATGTCAAAAATTACCCACCTTCTCTGGGCTCTACCATGCCCAGACAAAAATATGGTTTAAGACATTTAAAATTTTGTGTTTGACTTCATATGGAGAGGTAAACCCCTCGATTCAGAAAGGAAATAATAGAGGCAGATATAAAAGAGGGAGGTATGAAACTTCACAACCTCATGCTTTTATTGAATTGTCTCGAAATTTTATGGTTGAGAAGATTTGTAACAAGTAGATGTAACTTAACCAGAATTCCACAGGATATCGGTATTGGCAAATGTCTCGTTCTATGATGCGGTTATGCCAAAGAACTAAGAGTAACCAACCTATTCTGGAAATGCATCCTAGAATCGGTCATTCAAATACAATCCGTGATTAAATGTAAGTGATGAGGACCTGGTCCAGTTACCACTATGGTCAAAGGTTTATAAACATGAAGGTAAGCAACTGCAGTCCATTTTTCCTCCAGTGTGTGGCTGGTAAGATCTATAAATAGAAGCCCTGTTAAGGCCATGCGGCTGCTTATCATATGTTTTCTCATTAATGGTGCCGGGACTACATCGCACCCCATACTCGATACTGATAAGACAAGTGGCTAATGTTGTTAAAAGACAATAAAAGTCCCGCTGGGGTGTTCTATATTTATCCTTTAAAAGAATATGCTTGTGGATATAGGGAATGATAGCCATTTCCCCGGAGATGGACACCTTTACTATTATAAACCTTTGCTATGGTATAATAAAGACTTAGATGATTTGAATTTCTTAATCTCTTAATCTCAGATGTTTTAACTGAAGAAGGTATAATGCTCGACCAAAAAGGCATTGAAAATATATATAGTCTAAAAACAAATTTCTTAGAATTTGGAATATTCAAACACAGGGTAGGAAATTATCTTAATGGTTTTGTTAATCTTAATTTACAACTAAGACCAATAAATTCCTTTTTTAATAGCATCATTTACATAGACAGAAAGGGGGCCAACACATTTTACAAAATTCTAAACAGTAATGAGGGTAATATTTGTCTGGATCTGTCCAATAAATGGAAACATAAGACTGAAATACAAATCGAAGTGGATGAATTAATAAATGCCTTTATTGTTAATCACAGAACAAATGTCAACATGTATATGAGATATATACAATACAGAATACTTCACTATAGAATATCTACAAATCGAGAACTAGTTAAAATGAATACCACACACGATGATAAATGTAGCTTCTGTGGTGAAGTAGAAACTTTAGAACATTTAGTATACAAGTGTATAAAAGCAGACTCTTTCTGGCTGGATATAACATGGATAAAAACATTAGGTTTTGATAATTATATACTGGATGCCAAAACTATTACTCTGGGAGAACTAAGAGGAAAATACAAGTTGCTCAATATAATTATTCTGGCAACTAAAATGGTAATATATTCCAACTGAAAAAACATGAGACTGATACGAGATCAAGTAAAACTACTGGGCTGAAACCAATGACAAATTACCAAACTTTCTAGGGCTTTGGCATCCACTATATAATGAGCTTATCAACTTATGAACCTAAAGTGTATTGAAAGTAGGTGTTCTTTTTTGTCAACAACTTATATTCCATATTGAATTGATGTATCAACTGTATCCATTGCTGTTTACATACTGTGTTTGTTGGACTTTTGAGACAATAGAAAACCATATCAAACCAAAAAAAAAGAAAAAACATTTCTAGGGCCAGAAAGCGTCAGTGCAGAATTTCAGAAAATGATGGTGTAAATGAAGTGTCTAAACTGGTTTCAAGATGCTACCAAACGCTGCATGGCTGTCAGTGGGCCATTAGTCCAGCAACAGGCTATGACATTCGCAATAGATCTGAACAATGACGCTTTTAAAGCATCTAATGGATGGCTTGATTTATTATCCAAAAGGAACAACATAGTGTTTAGAACAATTACTGTTGAGAGGGGTGATGTTGATACAACCACTTTTGATGAATGGGAGAAAAACCTTCCTGCATTATGTTAGGGGTACAGACCTGAAGACATTTTTAATATGGATGAATTTAGGATTTTTTTTTTAGTGTTTTCATACCAGAGGAGAGGAGTGTGCTAGCGGAAAACATTCCAAGGAGAGGATTACTGTAGCACTAACTGCCAGTATGATGGGTGAGAAACTCAAGCCCTTGGTCATTGGGAAGGCACAGAAACCAAGGTGCTTTGCCTTCAATTTGTGCTTTATTTTTAAATAGATAAAACAGTGAAAAAATGTATATATATATATATATATATATATATATATATATATATATATATATATATATATATATATACATATATGTATGTATATATATACATATATATGCCACTGACTTCTAGTTGTTTCCCACTTATGCCTTGGTTCTATTTAACCCGGACAAGGCATGTGAGAAAGTTGGCAGTAACTTGGAGTTAGGCGGTGGGTTTAGCTAGGTACTCCTATTCTCTCCACCTGTTACAACTGGCTAGTCTCAACTTAGCCACAATGTGTAGAATATGTTTGTAAAATGAGGTTGACAATGAATCTGTTTTTATACGTAATTACTTGGTTGCTTACTAGTCTGAATAAATGCGACTGGTACATATCAAATGATGTATTGTAATAGGTTAACAAGGAATATATCGAATATAAAAGGAAAATGGTAATATGTACATATATGTATGTGTATTGTGAAAAACTGTATATAAAGCCATTGTTTATTTTTGTTTCTATATTGTTTTGAACATATAGTTATGAAAGAGAAATAACGACGTCTCCGAACAGTTTGCAACGATAAAGCAATTGTAGGATACATGTACTATTAACCATCTCCATTGACCCACGAGGGGTTTGCCACACATGGGATAGTGCAATCTGGTGACAGACAGTGTTTGGCAATGGGGTAGAACCCCTTTCAACCCCTCTGAATGTCACCCGACGACTATTGAATGTTAACCCTTACGCAGCTTGTGGCTAATTTGGGCAATACAAAATGATGCACAAAACCGGAAAAATTACTGAAACTCTGGCACAAGGGTACTTATCTGAGAGTACTCTGAGAGAAGCTCATCTGAGCTCATCAATGAATACCAACATGACAGGGTTTAGATGGTTTTCAAATCTCCGCGAAAGCTTTCTTTTAATGCTATAAGCGTACACAGCTGCTTGACAATCGTTCTCATTTCAATGAAAAATATCATACAAAGAGTGTGTTTGTTTATCTTTCGGTATGCAACATAGAAACGTGAAACTTTGAAGAAACACAACACAGGAACCATGTGAACGTACATGCACATTACTTGGCAGCAGCGAGTTAGATTAAGGATCATTAATGCAAGTCGAAAATCGATGTATTCATTATCTTGATTTATAGTCTCCCTCGTTTGTAATACATCACACATTTTATCTTTGTTTCAATAAAGATTTTCTTCATTCTCTTGAACTGTTATCTCTTTGTAATGCGTCAAGTGTTTCCAGGCAGCTTGTATGATATAAGCAGTAATAAGTCAATTGGTAGATACGCGTGTACTGAATTGATACATTTCCTTGGAGCTATTTACCCGGTTTCTAGGTTTCTGTTGGAAACATCTAAAGAAATGCAGCTATACAGCAGTGTAGGCAAGTTGTTAAAACACCACACAAAATGTCAAGATACTTATCTAAAATACATACAGTTTAGAACCCTTTATAAAAGATTCTACACTAATGACAAATTATCTAAATTGGGATTGAAAACTTCAAACTAGTGATTTATTTGTAATTGATACATAGATATTGTTTACCACCTGATTTTTCTTTGCAACGAATCAAGAAATTCATGGTCAAATATGTAGGACTGGATTATAGAACTTTTTTCTGACTTAATCCTTACTAACAATACATTTCTCACTGTGTATTTGCAAAGTTTACTTGATATTATAGGCATTTTTCTCTTAACAAAAAAGGTTATCTATAATTGTTTGAAAAGGCAAGAAAACACCCATAGCAGCTGTGAAGTGTGAAGTGGAAAACCTTTTTTTCAAAAGGAAATATACGTAGTGTTGAAAGGTAGAAAAAGACAATTTGAAGAAATGTACTCATACTTAGAAAAGAACTGAATACACAAATGTTAAAATATAACTTTCTATACACTCTATCAACTATATTCATTTACATTTCATATTACTGTACTCTGTATCCTGTTTATTGGCATGTTGAAAAATGAATAATCTTTTTCAAATAAACAGTTGTTGAAACACTTATACTGCAGTGTCTGTACTAATGACCTGGTATTCAAAGACGTTTTCATTGACTGCTTGCTGTCTCTCATCACTGGTCGGATTCGAAATCCAGTCGGGGCAGGTGTAAACGTAAGGTCAGTGACTTGGGGGTAAGTTGGCTGATTTCGCCCGGTACCTCAGTTCCCTCCACCACTTACAACTCTCTAGTCACGAATACGCCGAGAGAAGGCAGAAAAAGTGACTACTATCAAGATTCCAAGAGAAAAATGCCCGGAAAAATGCCTAGCCGATCGAATGTACGTACATGTACACGTGTGTATGCGCATGTATACATGCGTTTTTTCTCTATCTTCACAATGGGCCATATGGTAATTGGTCTCTTGCGACCAATCCATGTTCTCTTTATCTAAGATATTGTATTCCTTTGCTTCCTTGGGCAGGCATTGGCTTACGTATATGCTGCATTGTACTGCAATGTAAACAGGAGTTCATTTTACCGTTGCCTTTCCTTTACATAAAACAGCCGTTATGAAAAGGGTTGTTCGATCATGACTAACCAGCTGTCAAATGGAGAAAACATCGGGTTACCACCATTAGCAATTAGCTATATAATTAGTTCTATATAAAACGCATGTAAACCATCCGGAGTTAAGTATGCGGTGTACCAGGGCACTAATTGTACGGGTAAAGCTATTGGCCTGTCAGTTTGTTCTGTAATAGCATTGAGACTCATCCACTTGAAAGTGGCGCCATCTGACGACAA
This sequence comes from Maea johnstoni, assembly GCA_963942565.1. NCBI lineage: Eukaryota > Metazoa > Annelida > Polychaeta > Spionida > Magelonidae > Maea > Maea johnstoni. The sequence goes on from OZ012694.1 coordinate 5,668,218, forward strand.
AGTAGATAACTGAAATCATGAATCGTACCGTACCCGCATTTGAACAATACTGAAACGATTAAACCGTATAATTTAGCATACATGTTATCCTATCCATTGTAAGTAAAGCTATGAATGCTGAATAAAGCCACCTCAAATTCATGATTTGATAGATTGATAGCCATTCGGTTCTGGATCTGTATGTAAACAATATATCCTAGTATTTCTTATAGAAATGAAAAAATACAAAGTTGTATGTATGATTGCCATTGTAAAAATTCTTTAATTGAAAAGCAACTAAATACGATTTGCACCATATCTGCAAATAGGTACGTTTGTGATTAACCCATTAATACTTACTAGAGTCAAAACAGCCTAACAATCTTGATGAATTATTGCAGGCAAAAGCATAGGAAAATATTTGATTGAAAAATATTAATTACAACATTGCCACCAACTCTCCTTCAAATAATATGTGAATTCATTCTTAATTCCGAAGTTAGCGCGGCAAAAGTAGCATAACTTCAGACGACAATTTCTGGAGGAACTCTTTAAGCATTAATGGGTTAAACACGTAAGCCACTAATACACCCTTTCTTTGACCCCATACTGAGAGGGTAGGTTCACTGAGCAGAAATTAAACATCATTATACCCTGACTCTGTGTACAATTATTTGTGAAGGGAAGTATATAGTGATCATTGTACTGGATTTCTAGGTACAGTACAGCCTTTTAATTCCTGCACCAGTCGATCGGACGTCTGCTAATGCCTGGTTGCACAAACACCCATGGATAACATATCAAAACTAAGCCAAGCACATCGATGACCAACGTTCCTTGCGAATCAAGGCTACGTTCATTTATGAGGTCATACATGCATCCATGTACAAGAAAATGGGTGGCAATCAGGCGTGCGATCGTGCTACCCGAGCTGCCGACGCATTAAATGTAGGAATTAAATACTGGAACTGTAGCCTATGGCCGAAATCGTACATATCATGTCTGACCTGATACATGATTGCATATCATATAACGCACTATAAATATTTATACATTTATTTGGATATATACAAACATCTATTCAACAGAAATAACGTACATTCACTATTCTGAATTGGTCAGTTTATGAACTTTATTCACATGCAGGTATTTGCTAATTTCCAATCATATATCTGGTGAGCCTGTTTTTATCCATCAATCCTTGGGGCTGAATTCCGCATTGGAATACTTTGGCTATTTATCGGTCGTATTGTGGTTGATGATTTTACTTAATTATTGCAATAGCTTAAACATGAAAGGGAACTTAACTTATATTGTCCAGTAAATCATTCACTGTACCTTCTACAAAATTTAATAATTATATGGAATGCTAAAACTTACAGAAATATCATAACATCATCAATGTATGACATTATACATGTTTTGTTCTTAAACTATAAGGCTTTCTAAATGAAACATCCACATTTTCACTACGTAATGCTTATCTCCGATGGGTGTGACGTAATGGGTTAAATATAGTGGAATATACTTGTTGGATATGGCGTCACCAATCAAGCTGATGTATATCTAAAATGTATGATTCTTTTCAAACGTGCGTCGATTTCTCTTTTGGAAGCGCGCATTCGTAAATCATTGATAGGATACTGTACTCTATTATTTTGATAATATCTAACCTATTTCAAATTAGGTAAAACACACTGATATACATAAATCTATTGTCATTTTATAAATTTTGAAATTTGTCTAGTTGATCTACATCAAAAAGGCCATTATATTGAATTTCTCTATAAATGCCAACAACTTGAACCTTTTCTGTAATATCTGAACCACTCAATAGATGACGTGGTTGTTCTAAGTGATTGCCATTTCCATTAACACAACTATAACTTTGCTCAGGACACACGGTCAGTCATCACGATTTGGTAATTTGCTCTTTGTGTAATAAGATTATATAAACATTTTAACCCTCTTGCTGTAGATAAGTTTATCAACATTACGTAAGGGTTTTGTTTAAATAGATGTAGAAATTTCTCAATAAGTAGCACAAAAGCCCGATATAGACTACTAATATTTAGATAAACCAAGAATACTCAATAATCATTGGTAAGTGTACTATTTGAGTAACCTGTGAACTGTACTACTTTACCTATCTTGTTACTGAAAAGGCACAATAAAATAATGAAATAAATGATATTGTTGAACTTTAATTTTCCTAAATTGTTTATTCTTAAAATATTAATGAAGAAATTTCAACAAACGCTGCTAAACATAACAACCTCGGTAATACCTGGTCACTGTTGGAAAATCTTTTTTTTTTCATAACCTCGCCCAGACCCTCGACCCCGTTTTAAGAGACCACCTCTTTAGAAGACCACTTTTGACATATTCCTTGGAGGTCGCTTAATAGAGGTTTTGTCTGTATTTGAAATTCATTAGATTTTAGCCTTGTGTGAACGGGATGCTAACCCACGAAACCTAAAATCGCACGAAGGGTCATCTCAGAAGATAATTGCATATAAAACTTTTGATTTCAAACAGTAAGTTTCAAAACGTCTTTACCGTTTAAATATTTATATATAACCCCATCTCAGTTAAACATGGTCAAGGTTTAAGTCCCATCCAACATACAGCGCCACCTATGAAGTGATTTAGTAACTTAATAGTCATAAGTTAAGCAATAAGTCTAGGGTTGGAAATATAAGGATGGGTCTAAGTTTAGGGATTAGGGGTAGAGTAAGGTCATTCTAATAGTTTTCATCGTTAGATATTTATGCTTTAGAAATTCCTAGTAAATACCTTATTATTTTTTTCCGAGGGATTTGGATTATCTATGGAGTCTTCACGTTATATTTTCTTTTACTAAAACCCCTTTTTATGAAAGCAAGGAACATTTAAAATATTCAACGATTGACAAAAGCTGACTCTTAACAAAGCATGTATTGATCAGTATCTAACAAAAGAGAAGTGATATGTTTTATGATCAAATCTGCAAGCTTCTACTTTAATTCCATCTATACATTGGTACGCGATTACAGCATCATATTAACATGATAACCAAATGTGTATAAATATTCTCATGAAACAGTGACACGCATATGTATACAACAATAACAACTATGGTGTCCTAATGCTAATTATGTATTTAGATACATCTACATATAGATACATATGTATATTGGTGTAGTTATATACTGGTTAATATATTTTGTCTTGAAATAAATATGCTAGCCATTGTGACTTTGCAAGATGTGATGGTCATAGCCCACATATAATCGGAGAAAAAAAATATTTTTAGAGAGAAAAAAGTCATCATGTTATAGGCTTGAACAGTATGTTCAAAGATGGAACACTCCATGACTCCTCAGGTTCCTCAAAACAATAATCTTAGTAACAATTATGGTGATGAAGATAACATATAATTTAAAACCTTTAAGTTCCTTAGTTCACCTGTGTGAACAGGGTGAATACGCCTGGGATCCCCACGCAAGGCGGGGGGGGGGGGGGGGGGTTCCGATGCTTGAGCCGTGTGCAAAATAATTTCTTCGATGAAAGCTCTTAAGCTCGGCCGTGGCCTCGTAAAAAGCACAAACTTTCATTGGTCTATTTTCGAGACTGAAATTTGGGCGTTCCCACACAAGGAAACTGCTCGTAGTATATGTTTAGGTCGTCTGCTACACTGTGGGCAAATTGATCCCCGATGATCCCTGCGCGCATTCGATAACATGCAATATTTTGCACACGGCACAAGCATCGGAACCCCCCCCTGATCCCCACGAGTTAGGTCGCAGGTTCAAGTATCTGCTGGATCCCCATGTGCGGGTTGTTATGGTCAGTACTGTAAATCACTTAAATATGGCGTGAACATTATATAGCGTAATTACGGTACTGCCCTGGATAGCGTGATCTAAGTATTGCGGTGAACGGGAACAGCAGCAGCAAGTTCTATTAAGAATTTAATAAAGACGGGGAGTTTATAATAGCGCATATGTTCCCGCTATATTTAAGTGATTTACAGTATATAAATGTGCGGCGTTGTTTGGGGCTGTCTGTGATGCCTCTACAACTAAGATACCCATTGCAACTATTCGTTAAGGGAAGGGAATTTCTTCGCTGTTCTGGGTATGACTTAAGCTGTTAAGGACTACGCGGAAAAAGATCTTCACTGGCTGCCCATCAGGAAAAGGATTGAGTTCAAGATTCTGCTTTTGACTTTCAAATGCAAGCAAGGATTTTCCCCTCTATACCCGAAGGAACTGTTAGTCAAACAAGCCAATACAAGGACTCTAAGATCAAATCCAAAAAATTATTACAGATACCACATACTAATCTGAAAAGGTTTGGTGACAGAGCATTCTGTGCCTTATATGCGCCTCGCCTTGGGAATGAGCTCCCTGAAAACACCAAGTCGGCTGATAGTGTGCAAAACTTCAAGAAACAGCCGAAGACATTGCTATGAACATTTGTTCACTGACTATTATTTAAGGCGCCGTTGAACATTATAGATGAAAGGGCGCTATATCAAATATCAATTATCATTATAATTAGAAGACAATTGCACCCGCATACCACACATAAGCCATATACCTATTGTATGATTCATCAGTACAGCTGTTTGTAATACACTGAGTAGAGAAGAACTAGCCTGAATATAACAGAAAAAGTGACGGTAAGCAAAATTCCAAGTTTCATATTCCTCTACTATGACTCTATGACCACCTATGCTGGGCTGCAAACATTGAACTGCTGTTACGTTATTCAATGTGTCAAAATGTTATTCACCAAACTAGCGATCAGAGTTCATTGTATGTATGTATTTTATTGGCTATAGCTACAGCTATAAAATTACGATACATCAAAATAGTGAAATAATAAGTATACAAAATAATAGCATAACATACATAAAATATACAGAAATGTTAGGATGAGAACATAAATGAATTAACTCAACGGGTGTTATTAAATTGAGATAAAAAAATGCAGTCCGTTTTTGTTTCACTGTGCCTTAACAATAAACATGAACTTCACACTTCATTTAGCAGATTTGTATTTGGCTGCAGCACATTAAAGCGCATACCTATGTTAGAGCCCTACCTTTTGGAGACAGATTGTTTAGTGGTATACCTTTCATGTTATCGACTTGTGCGCTGCACATCAACCGTATGCTCACGCTTGAGCGCCACCTTTTAGGGCACTATGAAACTGCTAAGCAGTGTACATTAACGTTATTTTATCAAAGAGTATCATTTTAACAAAGTGGAGTGACGAATTAAAGAAAATCGTATAAAGAAATATTTTCCGGTCCCCTAAACAAAGGCTTATTCTGTCTTTGTGTTACATATTTATTCTTAGAATACATTGATTACAGTTAATAAACATACTACAATTATAACTTCCACCATATCTTACTTTTGAGACGGAGGATCTTAGACGATTATTGAAGATCAATACAGTAATCCCTTGCTTCTTATACATCACATAGTATGTGGACACCCATTTAGTGCACATCTATACGTACATGAATGTAGGTTGGACTATTTCACTGCATCTTCATGTAATTGACGATTATCAGTGAGCATAGAGACAACACAAATGAATATTGGAACTATACATGAAAGGATCAGGAAAAAATGCAAGCAGAAAATTAAAGGGGTTGCATCAGGTGCAGTTATGGCAAAAAGGGTATTGCCAAAGGAATGCAGTCTAATATTTCTACTACTACTACTACTACTACTACTACTACTACTACTACTACTACTACTACTACAACTACTACTACTACTACTACTACTACTACTACTACTACTACTTCTACTACTACTACTACAACTACTACTACTACTACTACTACTACTACTACTACTACTTCTACTACTACTACCACTACGACTACTCTCTGTCTCTCTCTCTCTTTCTCTCTCTCTCTCTCTCTCTCACACACTCACACACACACACACACACACACACACACCAGTGCAACATACAGACAGGGAGGTCTATATCAGCATGATGCCACCTACATAGATTAGCATGTGTGAATGACGTATATTACGCTTGCCATGTGTATTATATTCATGCATTAGTATATCGAACACAATTCTTGCATGCATCACTTAACACGGGTTGTTTACTAATTCATGCTTGCATGTGCCAAGAAGGTTTTTACAATTTTGGTAATATTTTTGAGACCAAAGCATTTTTCAGAGAATTTTTGGAGAAGCAGTGTTGATTGCAAAATAAATGCTTTGTACATTTAAACTCAACTTCACTTGTCAAGGAGAATATTCTTACGCTGGTGAGAAACCCAAAACATTGTGCAGAGATGAGACTGGGCTGCCATGTAGCGATTATCATGCAACATTTACGCTGTGATGAGGTGATGGCCTTTCATATATGATGTTTATAGAAGTGTAATATTATCGTGAAGATCAATAGACATTTCATGGCAAAGGCTTTTCTCATGACAATATCTATGTGTACACTTTGTTATAACGCTGCATAAGGTTTGGGGCTCAACTGGCATCTAGGGAATAAGAAAAGTTGGAATTGCTATGAATTGACCAATGGCTTTCTCAGACTATTTATTTCGTAATCACATTGCCATTCTATTTCTAAATACCGAAACATATTACTTTTATGTCAGGAGTTTAGTTTTGGAAAAATCGGGTTTCGCTTGTTATGAGTTATAAGGTAAAAACAGGTAGAATCCTGCATGCTGTATGGTTTTACATGTATATGTTACCTGCGTGATAACTTCTGTATTCCTGAGTAACGGCATTCACGGATATGGTGGCTGTAGTGACGTCATCAATTTCTGCTGCAACATTGGTGTAGTTTGTACTCGATTTGTGTTCCTTTGTCTTCTCCGAATTTGTCATGAGTAGATTTGATGATGTCTCTGTAAAAACATGCTTATCATCAATTATATTATAATTACATAATACAATCCAAGAACTCCAAGAATACACAACGGCATATGCTACCCTGAAAACAGCACCGAAGTTTAAAGTCACAGGGGCATTAAATGAAAAGCATTTTCATTGCGTTGTCATATGATAAAAGTGCCTATATTGAAATACAATTTAAGTAGGATTAGCCTTTACTTGATACTTGTAACAAGATGGAAATACAAGTACATTTTTCTTCAGGAATATTTTGATATGATTATTGTTTTGCATAAATGTAACACAGCAAAAGATTTAATTTTCAAAATTTGACATTTATCTAAAATTAAGTCATATTAGTATACTGATTTGATAACTTAGAAAATATTCTTAATGATAATAAAAGAGAAGTTTCAATGGGCGAAAATGTTGTAATATTAGTAGGACCCAGATGTGCTGATGTTGCAGGTTTGGTCGACAGCTCCGTTGTCCTAGTGGTACTCTGCTTCAAACTTTGCGAGGTCTTCGTTTGCATATCTGTTGCTGTTGTACTCTGTGTAACACCAAATGAAGTCATTTCAGGGGATGCCGATGTCATACGTGTCTCCACCGTTTGCATATCCGTTGCTGTTGTACTCTGAGTAACACCAAATGAAGTCAGTTCATGAGATGCGGTTGTCACAGGTGTCTCCACCGTTTGCATCTCCGTTGCTGTTTTACTCTGCGTAACACCAAATGAAGTCAGTTCATGAGATGCGGATGTCACATGAGTCTCCACTGTTTGCATGTCCGTTGCTGTTGTACTCTGTGTAACACCAAATGAAGTCATTTCAGGAGATGCCGATGTCACATGTGTCTCTACCGTTTTCATGTCCGTTTCTGTTGTACTCTGCGTAATACCAAATGAAGTCATTTCAGGAGGTGCGGATGCCACGTGCGTCTCCATCGTCATCATGTCCGTTGGTGTTGTACTCTGTGTAACACCAAATGAAGTCATTTCTGAAGATGTCACAGTAGATGTAGTTTCCACCGTTGAGATAAAGTGTGTTTTGTCTGTTTGTGGAGCTGTGATCATCATCGTTGGCAAGTGATTTGTAGTCGTTGGAGAGGTCGAGGTATCACCTTGAAATAAAGCATGTTAGATGATTTTTAAAATTCTAGTTTATTGTTCAAATTTTGATGCTTTTATCATGTGAAATAGTTGGTTGCATTGAGGTTCTAATATCAGATATACATATATTTAAATTAAAAAGTGTATATTCGATATTAAACATTCAATTTTAAGACTTGTACATGATGACTCCCCACCAAGCGACATATAGTTTGCTGCAGTTGTCAGTGATCGAGAAGTCAGCCTTTTCATTTAAACATTTAAAAGACATCCATTTGGTGTTAAAACATCATCAAAACACTAAAATCCTTCTTCATTCACCAATACCAGACTTAACTATCCTGATACATAACATGTTGCATAAAAGGCTGTTGACTGTATTGGTAAAGGAAGTTTTTTGGAAACTAACTACCAGCATGATGGAATGCTAATTAATATGTGGCCAGATCATAAGGACTGCTCCAATGGCTGAGTAGTCTAAGGCATTACACACTACATGGTCGATATGTCTACTAACTTGACAAGAAATAAGATATAATTTGGGTAATATGATATCATGTTTTAGGATAATAATCCTTCCACTAAGTGCTACACTATTTATGCTTGCCTGATAAAAATGCCTAGTGTGTAGTTATAACTTTTTGCATGGTAGGCCAGGCGAAATATCTGATTTGTAGGAAATTACGCACAAAATACTACACATATCTAGCCTATGACCTTACCCTTTTGATAAGAAACACAAACCTAAAGCAGTTGAAGTAATGTCATCATTAAACAAAGATATCGCTTACCTTGTATCAATCTCAACTGGAAGTGCTGAATTGTAGATGTGCTGTAGAGCTTAATCCAAATATTTCCGAAGAGATTTATAGCCAGAGAATAGGTAGGAAGATTGAAAGGTGTGAACCGGATGCCACTAGAGTCGTGTACCTCTTTAAAAGAGGCGTCCTTTTTAAAAAGTGTTGTGTTCTCATAGAGATGTGACCAACACAAGAAACTGCTGTGGCGAATGTAGTAGTTCCTGCTTGAAGCGGATTGAAAGGATACGTATTCATCGTTTTCCCCAGTTAGGCCAGGAACGATGTAGAACCAGCTATTTGAATCTTGCTCAGCTTTGAGTTGGTCACCGGAAATGGTCCAAAATCGTCCATCCTCTACGAACTGGATTTTCCTAAGCCGAACTTGTAGAAATAAGACAGAAACAAAATTGAGTTTATGGCCATCTGATTTCTTTTGCAACATGTTCAAAATAGCTTTTGCAAATTTCATTCATTCATGGCATTTTGTGGATTTATATCCAAAGGTAGAACACACATGAACAAAGGTACCGGCTTATTGCTATTGTGAGTGATGAAAACCACAAACCTGAAAAACACGACTCATTCTTTTACGAGGAGAAGTTTTAATTTGTTTGTTTATGGTTTGTTTTGACATTGTGGACAAAGAGAATAAGTGTATTGCTACCTGTAGAAACGATGTGACATTGATTTCCACCTCTACATTATGCACGGCATTATCATACAACTGTTATGTTTTATGTTGTTTTGTTGATAATGGTTCATTCTCAAGTTGAATTTTTCATCCTTGATATTTTTAGAGATAAAACTGTACATGTTAAAGGGACAATTATAATATATGTTTTTGAACTTTTGCACCACTGCCAAAACTTATGTTAAGGAAATAAGCACTGTTACATTTGCAGTCACGGTTTGAGAAATCATAGCTGTATTGACGGAGGATATTTACATCTAGTGTTCTTCTCGTTATAAAACGTAACAATACAAATATATATTTATTGCCCTTACCTTCAAGGGCTGATGAGTTCCAAAGATAAATGCACACCATACACAAACGAAACAAGACCTATGAAAAAATAATGATATAAACATTTTAAATTCAAGGTAAGAAGTCCAACTCTACAATTCCTGCACTAAATGCGTGGGCAGCCCGGTCATAATACACGACCGCATGTCCAATTGCTACCAATTTCCTGGGCATTGATGCGACCACAGGTTCCTGACTTAGCAGCTGAATGTAGTTTGATTCGCAAGCAATGGATCATTGCTATGCTTGGCTTATTTTTGGACATTTTATTCATGGATGTCTGTACAACCAGGTACAAGAATATTCTTTGTGAGGATGATTCAATCAACTACAGGAAGCTATCATTGCTGTAGTAGAGCCTCAGACTTGAGGAGGTATACCCCCCACTCTTCAGGTTACAGGGATTAATTGATTGATTGATTTTATATAGTTGAGAAAAGGCTGGTAGAAACATATCGCTATCAGTCCTAGTAGGCAGACTCTAAAAAAATAAAAAATAAATAAAAAAGTCATATTTTTCAACTTTTTTTTTATTCCAAAATGGCTCATTTCCTACCTCCTGAGCTCGTTCGACAAGTTAATAAATTGGAGTGGCCTAAGGTGGAAACTATTTTCTTGTATGTTAGGGTATAAAATAGTGAGTTTCATTCTCAAAGTCAATGTTTTCTCATCATGAATGATCTAGGTTCTAGTGATTACTATTTTCTGTTTTCTGTGTTCGATTTGAATCTCTGCTGCCAAAACAGCAATCGGAACAAAATGGCAAGTTTTTTTTTTTTTTGCATTTTACCTGCTTTTGACCTATGTCAAGTTCTTAAGGATAGCAATTCTGTATTCACATGGCAAGGAATGAACTTAGGCCCCGTGGTCAATTGTCATTTTTCTCTCACCCATAATTGTTTAAGTCTTCTCTATACCCATGGATATATGAGTGATATCACGGGATCATTTCTGATAGCACTTAAAATCGTTGCATAAACGCAGAGTAGTTTGTATGGAATGATGTATTCTATAAATGCAGAAAGCCATAACGTGATGTCAACCGTATTTAATTGGTTTATGTGTGTATTGTTCATGTGTCGTTAATTAATGATGTTAAGTATCAGAGCATTGAAGCGTTTGTCGTTATATCAAATTTCAATGGTACTACTTTCCAAATTATCATGTCTATGTAGTTTATGAATCTTTCATCTTAGATAGAGCACATCCCTCCAGCACTTTGGACATGTAATGCCCAAGTACCTATTGAGTGTGCTATTTGACTAAGTAAAACACTTCTTGTCCCGTCTACCTTTCTGTATTTTGTTTTCATGTTATAAGCGTACTATATGAGAAAAGACAATGTATCTACCATGAATCTGTGCCTATATCAGGAACAGTTAATAGAAATACAGTACAATAGAACTGTGCAGGGCTGTCTATGGTGATTCTGCAACTGAAAGACCCATTGGAACTATTCGTGAAGAGAATGGAGTTTCTTCCCTGATACTTCTTAAGTTAGCTTTCTATTTCTATAATATGTGTTGATAGTTCGGATGTTTTGATTTTGTTTTCCTGATACCACGCTGTACACCATTTGATTTGGTAAAGCATGATTTACTGTAAATTCTAATACGATATAATAATTTTACAATATAATCTCATAAGGTCACGGTGTTTTGTCCAATTCGGCAGCCACACGAGTATTGGGAACACATATTCGCTGATATTTCTTAAATTAAATTACCATTTCTATAATATGTGTTGATAAATCTGATGTATTATTCGTTAATTCATTAATTGTACCGTACACCATTTGGTGATGCTTAAATTACTGTTAATAAAAATACTATACAATAATGTTACAATCAAATCTCAAATGGTTACCAGTCCTTCATCAATTTTGGCAGCCACAGAAGCAATGGGGAGAATGTGATGAAAATAACAAAGGTTTTCACGTACGCGACAGATCTCAGCCAGATTTCGGAAAGCCATTCGTCAGATTATTCCGGCTCAGTTGTTGACTCTGAAAAGTGCGACTAGGTTCCGTTGATTCCAGAAGATGATAAGGTAAGTTCCCGTAACAATCTGCCACGCTAACCTGATACCGCTACCAAGACTATGCTCGGGGAGGTGTGAACGGTTGTTATCTTTGCAGTCATCGGCTGCATCGCTGCCTTGATCATACTACTGAGGCCTATCTGTTGTTGAGGCAAACAATACGTCACATAACGAGCGTAGGGTACGCTCAATATGATCTCTCTCTCTCTCTCTCTCTCTCTCTCTCTCTCTCTCTCTCTCTCTCTCTCTCTCTCTCTCTGTATGAGTATGTATGTATGTATGTATGTATATATATATATATATATATATATATATATATATATATATATATATATATATATATATATATATATACATACATATATATGTGTGTGTGTGTATAGATAGATAGATAGATAGATAGATAGATAGATAGATAGGTAGGTAGGTCGATAGGTAGGTAGGTAGGTAGGTCGAAAGATAGATAGATAGATAGATAGATAGATAGATAAATAAATAGATAGATAGTAGTAGATAGATAGATAGTATTGATCAAATTTCTAGTTGTAGCCCTGTATCTCGTGGAGAAGTTGTCAACCAAAATGAGGATGAACCGGTACCTAGTATTTATCTCCTGGACTTGTCCATATTTCATTATATGGATTATAACTACGTATACAACGGTAAATGAAAAACGAAGTGATGGTATATATAGGCAACTCAAACTAGCTTTTAGCTTGACTGTCAGGCTGCGTGAAGAATTGGCAATTGAATGCTAACCCTGTCTACGTCGTTCCTACAATCCTACGTTCTACGTGGCAACAATGGGTTGCCAAGGTTATGCATCAAGCAAATGAATGATTGATCTGTTGCTATAAGACGTTGCAATAAGGTCACGTAAAAATGGTTGTTATAAGTGTGACACATTTAGTCTGGCAGCTTATGTAGTTTCCGTGGGAAGTTCATGTTAATTGTTGGAGACATGGTGTGTCTAGACCAATTTTGGATGAGGACTTCAAAAAATATATCTCCAATTTTTTCGAAAATTATTAAATGGTCAAATGTCAAGGTCAAAGTTCTAAATCCTTATAATGCCTTGTTTAGACGTGAAACAAGCTGCATTTGATAGGAAACTCGATTTTTAGGCTGAAATACACCCAATAAGTGAATTCTTTACAAAAAGATTTAATATTATTCACATCAAAGTTTAAATCTGAGGTCAATAGGTACATTTTTTAATAAAGGTCAAAGGTCAAATCAGTGAAAAATAAGCTGCATTTGATTAAAGTTGGTTAGAAACCAGATTTTATGATGAGATACACTTTTCCAGTAAAATTCATTAAAGCACACTTCATATTTTCCATCTCAAAGATTATATCTAAGGTCAATGAGTCCATTCAAAGGTCAAGATCAACAGTCAAAATGCAGGAAAATGCTGTACATTTACTGGATACAAGCTGCATTTGATTCAATTCGGTTAGAAACCAGCTGTTTAGGATGAAATACACTTAATGATAAGTGAATTTCATACATAAAGCTTCAGTATTTTACTCAGTAAAGTTTAAATCTGAGGTCAATAAGTCCATTTTTAAGTAAAGGTCAAAGGTAAAATGATTGAAAAAGCCTTGTAATGACAGGAAATGAGCTGCATTTGATAACAGTTGATTAGAAACCAGATTTTATGGTGAGATACACTTTTCCAGTAAAATTTTTATTACACTTAATATTTTCCACTTCAAAGATTATATCTAAGGTCAATGAGTTCATTCAAAGGTCAAGATCAACTGTCAAAATGTAGGAAAATGTCTTGCATGAATTGCATACAAGCTGCATTTGATACAATTTGGTTAGAAACCAGCTGTTTAGGATGAAATACACTTTTCCAGTAAAACTATATCTACGCACACTTAGTATTGTCCAGAGTATTGAATCAAGGGTCAAAGACCAGCTAAAATGTGAAACAACACTGGAAAAAGATCATTATCAATCTCTTATAGATTTTATTCACTGAGGAGAAGACTAAAATCGTTATTTATGAAAAGTTCTTATTTAAGAAACAAGTTCAACTTTGCAATCATTCTGTTTACAGTGCTGCCTTCATAGCACTAGTATAACCAATATCAAATGGTGGCAAGGAAATCCACGTTTAATGTTTGATATGTAGGTTAGAACCCAGCAAAATATTTTGTATGAGCACTTTCTTGAAGTTATACTGGCCTGACACATTTATCACCTTCCCTGAAAAAGGTACATGGATGCCCTTGATTGGAAATGCTACCATGCTCTGCAGCATCTAGCGCTGAGATACCCGCCACATCTGCATAATTGATAGCGAGCGAAGCTCGAAAGGCCGTAGGCCTTTCGCGAAGCCTCGCAATCCGTCAATTGAGCGTGTGTGTATATGAGTGTATATGACGTCACTATCACTATAAGAAATACATACACGGACCCAGAAAGTTGTCACCGTCCCACGTGCGGGACAACAATATCGTCCAACGTGCGAGGCAACGTGCGGACGACTTCCGTTCTGGAGGAATCTTGAGTAGGTTTTAAAAGTAACGACCGATTTCATTGGTCGACAATGACGTAATGTGCAGTACAACAATACCAAACACTTACATTTCATCCCATTGGATGAAATGCATCAATGCACGTGCGTGAATGAAAGTGGCCGCTTCTACATGTATATCCACGTTAAAACTTAATTTCTCGCCCGTCCGTGGCTCAATTCTAATGCAGTTTAGAACCGCCTGAATTCATTCTACTGACCATTGCGGTTTAGATCGATAGAACCGCCAGAATTCATTGTACTGGCCATTGAATTCTCGTCAAAATCAGTTGCGAAATATGAATGCAATTCAATTCTAATGCAGTTTAGAACCGCCTGAATTCATTCTACTGACCATTGCGGTTTAGATCGATAGAACCGCCAGAATTCATTGTACTGGCCATTGAATTCTCGTCAAAATCAGTTGCGAAATATGAATGAAAGTGGCCGCTACTACATGTATATCCACGTTAAAACTGAATTTCTCGCCCGTCCGTGGCTCAATTCTCGGCTCGCTTCCTGGTCATACCACGCCGTGGCCGCTACTATATCCAAGTTAAAACTGAATTTCTAGCCTGTCCATGGGTCAATTTTAATGCGGTTTAGATCGATAGAGCCGCCAGAATTCATTCTACTGGAAATCGAATTCTCGTCAAAATCAGTTGCGAAATATAAATTTTAAGACAGTTTAAAATCGTAATGTTTTGTATGCCATTAATTTACGGTCAATCAATGCTGTATTTTGGTCAGAAGTTAAAAAAATGATCATCCAAAGCTTCGCTCGCTTCCTGGCCATGCCAGCGTCATATTATCCAGACTACTCAAACCAGCCTCTCTTCTTAGTACAATGGATATCACTTACCTAGCCATATTTTTGGCGGATATCTTGGCGGTATTACCACCCACCCATTTTCCTCACAGATGAAAGTGACATTTCTGTTTGTTCCATACAGATAACAAATTAACTGTGTCCTTTCTATAATGGTTTCACAATGGAGACAAAGTAGTTGGTTAGGTGTTGGACTAATAATCAGTAGGTCACTGGTTCAATTCCCTACCTGGGCACTATGGCCTGTCCTTGGGCAAGACAGTTTATTCTATATTGCCTCAGTCTATCCAGCTGCAAAATGGGTACGTTGCATTAACAAGGCAGTGCTTAGAGCTTGCATGCTATATAGGCTGCCAGCTGCTCAAGGATATCCCTCGGGGGATTGAAATGGTTTTTGTGTGTACAGGCCTGCTAGGGAAGGAAGGTTGTGTGAACATTTTGGTGGATACAAGGCTATAAACCGAATACCTTTACCTTTAAAGCTAAAGTTTTACAGTAGAAAAAGAAAGGTTTGATTTCATTTGAGCAATAATATCTCTGAAGTTACTTAATGAAATCATACTTGCCATGTAAGACAAACACAATCTGATTTTCACCTGCCCTTCCATCTTGAATTTTTTTACTTGTCCCAGGCCCTTTATGTCGATCCCTGTTACTGACAGAATTCCAGGAAGAAAATTGGCTGGTCTTGGTCAAAATTCCCTTTCTGCGAGTTGCAGCTTTGAAAATCTTGCACATGAATAGACCACAATAATGAAGTATGTCCCCATAGTGCTGTTAGAATACCAATCGGTTTCCTGAATCACAGTGACTGGTGCATAAGGTTTGTCAAGTTTGACCATGATTTTGTCTTAGATTCAATCACTACTGTTGAATGGAGGAATTGAATAACTTCAAGAAAGTGCCAATATAGGACATTTTTGCTAGATTTTGACCTACATATCAAACGTTTAACGTGGCTTTCCTTAGCACCATTTGGTATTGGATATACTAGTGCTACGAAATCACCATTGTAAACAGAATGATTGCAAAGTTGAAGTTGTTTCTTAAATAAAAACTTTTCATAAGTAACGATTATAGTCTTCCCGTCATGCAGTAAATGAAATCTATAAAAGACTGATAATGGTCTTTTTTCTAGGGTTGTATCACATTTGACCTGGACTTTGACCCTTGATTCAATTCTCTGGACAACACTAAGTGTGTGTGTGGATGTAGTTTTACTGTGATCGCTTCGGTGGATGCAGTTTGACTGTTGAATATTCTTGACTTTTTAATGTATTCATTAACCTCCGGCCTTAGATATAATCATTGATATGAAAATATAAAGTGTAATGAAATTTACTGGAAAAGTAAAAAATCTCATTTAAAATCTGGTTTCTAACCAATCCTTATCAAATGCAGCTCATTTCCTGCCATTACAAGGCGTTTTCAATGATTTGACCTTGACCTTCACATGTACTTATTGACCTCAGATTCAAACTTTACTGAGTAAAATACTGAAGCTTTATGTACGAAATTCACTCATTATCAAATGTGTCAGGCCGGTATAACTTCAAGAAAGTGCCCAAACAAAATATTTTGCTGGGTTCTAACCTACATATCAAACATTAAACGTGGCTTTCCTTGCCACCATTTGATATTGGTTATAATAGTGCTATGAAGGCAGCACTGTAAACAGAATGATTGCAAAGTAGAACTTGTTTATTAAATAAGAACTTTTCATAAATAACGATTATAGTCTTCTCCTCAGTGAATGAAATCTATAAAAGATTGATAATGGTCTTTTTTCCAGTGTTGTTTCACATTTTAGCTGGTCTTTGACCCTTGATTCAATACTCTGGACAATACTAAGTGTGTGTGGATGTAGTTTTACTGGAAAAGTGTATTTCATCCTTAACAGCTGGTTTCTCACCAAATTGTATCAAATGCAGCTTGTATCCGGTGCATGTAAGGCATTTTCCTGCATTTTGACTTTTGAATGTACTCATTGACCTTAGATGTAATCTTTGAGGTGGGAAATATGAAGTGTGCTTTAATGAAATTTACTGAAAAAGTGGGACTCATCATAAAATCTGGTTTCTAACAAACTTTCATCAAATGCAGCTAATTTTTTGTCCATACAAGGCATTTTTCACTGATTTAACCTTTGACCTTTATTTGAAATGTACTTATTGACCTCAGATTTAAACTTTACTGTGGAAAATACTAAATCTTTGTGTATAGAATTCACTTATTGAGTGTATTTCACCCTAAAATCGTGTTTCTTATCAAATGCAGCTTGTTTCAGGTCCAAACAAGGCATTTTAAGGATTTTGAACTTTGAACTTGACGTTTGACCTTGAAAAATTTGTCGAAAAAACTGGAGACATATTTTTTTGAAGTCCTCATCCAAAATCGGTCTAGAAAAACTATATCTCCAACAATTAACATGAGTTTCCCACGGACCCCCTTTTTTCCTACATAAGCTGCCTGACTAATTGTTGCTACGGGTTTGGGCTTTTTAAAGAGGGCGTAATAGGCGGGAACAATGGTATTTTGTTCTTACGGGACTGGATGGGTTTCCTTTTGTTTGAACATATAAATTCTAATTTTGAATTGCATCAAGCATCTTTAATTAAGATATCAGACTGGCTGTTGTATTTGTATTGTCAGTAGTCCGTGGTTAGGGTTTGTATATAAATGCCCCTTAGGTACAGTGCAGACATTTACTTTCTGCACTAAACGCGTTGGCTGCCCAGGCGAAATAGCACGACCTCACACAAGATTGTCACCTAGTTTTTTGGGCAGAGATGCATGGATGACCTCACAACGGAACGTAGCTATAATTCGTGTGCTGCGTGGGTCATTGATGTACCTGGGTTCTCTTTTTTTGACATGTTATCCATGGGTGTTTGTACAACCAAGCGTGAATTGTAGTGTAGTTGGACGTAATTATATCAAGTGTAGTGCGACATTTGTGAGAAGCTAATAATGAGAACCACGCAGACTGGGTTTACGTGATTTAATCGACATAAGATCTGAGGGACCATTATACATATAAATGAAGTGATAATGTTACCTACGTCTGGTTTGGATGTAGTAGGACCAGAGTAGTTTAGACAGGAAAGAAGATAAAACTATTAGAATGAGGTACGGCCGATCTTAGCTGCTCATTTGGATAACGTTTGGAGGCCGGATAAGTTGTCTGAATATAGTTTGTTTGTCACATTCTAAATAGTGATGTGTAATCTGGACACGTCAGTATTGTGTGTTGTGTATAACTATGTGTATATATCCAGATAATTAATGTATTTTTGTGTCTTTTGCAGATATTTCTGTGCCGACACTATATGCATAGAACATATCAGATACGTCCAGCAAAACTTGACTGTGATCGGCATATCAAGAAGTGACTTTGAGTTAGATTACGGTAAATCTTCGATTTGTGCCGTGTCTGTGGTATCAGGAACGATATATGATAGGGACCAGTAAGGAGGCTAAACTAAATTCCATCTCTAGAACTTGCTACACAGCCGACAACAGTCCCGCAGAACATAATAGACTGTCCTAAATGAGCCTGTTTCAATTAAAACTCTGCTTCACGGGCACGACAAGATATGTAATTTGGTTTGAATTTACAAAGGCATATACCATGTAAACATAATTGCAATGCATGCACAGCAGCAGACGCCATGCAATAGCAATGTATTATTCAGTGATAATACAGTCAACACTATGATATTGCAATTGAACCTATACGTGCAATAGGCAATATCCCCCCTTTCTTACATGTATACACA
>OZ012694.1:5697029-5728863 GCA_963942565.1 Maea johnstoni
CCACTTTGTTAAAATGATACTCTTTGATAAAAAAAACGTTAATGTACACTGCTTAGCAGTTTCATAGTGCTCTAAAAGGTGGCGCTCAAGCGTGAGTATACGGTTGAATGTGCAGCGGCACAAGTCGATAACATGAAAGGTACACCACTAAACAATCTGTCTCCAAAGGGTAGGGCTCTAACATAGGTATGCGCTTTAATGTGCTGCAGCCAAATATAAATCTGCTGAATGAAGTGTGAAGTTCATGTTTATTGTTAAAGGCACAGTGAAACAAAAACGGACTGCATTTTTTTATCTCAATTTAATAACACCCGTTGAGTTAATTCATTTATGTTCTCATCCTAACATTTCTGTATATTTTATGTATGGTATGCTATTATTTTGTATACTTATTATTTCACTATTTTAATGTATCGTAATTTTATAGCTGTAGCTATAGCCAATAAAATACATACATACAATGAACTCAGACCGCTAGTTTGGTGAATAGCATTTTGACACATTGAATAACGTAACAGCAGTTCAATGTTTGCAGCCCAGGTGGTCATAGAGTCATAGTAGAGGAATATGAAACTTGGAATTTTGCTTACCGTCACTTTTTCTGTTATATTCAGGCTAGCTATTCTCTACTCAGTGTATTACAAACAGCTGTACTGATGAATCTTACAATAGATATATGGCTTATGTGTGGTATGCGGGTGCAATAGTCTTCTAATAATAATGATAATTGATATTTGATATAGCGCCCTTTTAATCTATAATGTTCAAAGGCGCCTTAAATAATAGTCAGTGGACCGATGTTCATAGCAAATGTTTTCAGCTGTTTCTTGACGTTTTGCACACTATCAGCCGACTTGGTGTTTTCAAGGAGCTCATTCCTGCATTTAATGCGTCAGCAGCTCGGGCAGCACGATCGCACGCCTGATTGCCACCCATTTTATTGTACATGGATGCATGTATGACCTCATAAATGAACGTAGCCTTGATTCGCAAGGAATGTGGGTCATCGATGTGCTTCAGGCTTAGTTTTGATATGTTATCCATGGGTGTTTGTGCAACCAGGCATTAGCAGACGTCCGGTCGACTGGTGCAGGAATTAAATTGCTGTACTGTACCTACAAATCCAGTGCAATGATCTTACATACTTTTTGAATGAGATTTGGTGACAATGCTGTAATTAATATTTCTCCATCAAATATTTTCCTTACTATGCTTTTGCCTGCAATAATTCATCAAAATTGTTAGGCTGTTTTGACTGCAATAAGCATTAATGGGTTAATCACAAACGTACGTATTCCAGTAACGTGCCGATGTGGTGCAAATGGTATTAGTTGCTTTTCAATTCAGAATCTTTACAATGACAATCATAGTATGCAACTTCGTATCGTTTTTATTTCTATAAGAAATACCAGCCGTGAGGATGAATTGTTAACATGCCGATCCAGAACCAAATGGCAATCAATCTATCAAATCGTGAATTTGAGGTGGCTTTATTCAGCCCTATATAATGGAATACTAACTCAAAGGATAAGATGATACGTATGTTGTATGATAAGGTTAAACGCTTAGGTATTGTTCAAGTGCGGCACGGCACGATTCATGATTTTAGTTCTCTGCTTTGTAGTCAGAGGGCGCCACTTTCAAGTGGATGAGTCTTAATGGTATTACAGAACAAACTGACAGGTCAATAGCTTTACCCGGACAATTAGTGCCCTGGTACACCGCATACTTAACTCCGGATGGTGTACATGTGTTTTATATATGAAACTAATTATATAGCTAATTGCTAATGGTGGTACGGTGGTGTTTTCTGTATTTGACAGCTGGTTAGTCTTGATCAAACAACCCTTTTCATAACGGCTGTTTTATGTAAAGGAAAGGCAACGGTAAAATGAACTCATGTTTATATTGCAGTATATACGTAAGCCAATGCCTGCCCAAAGAAACAAAGGAATACAATATCTTAGATGAAGAGAATATGGATTGGTCGCAAGAGACCAATTACCATATTGCCCATTGTGAAGATAGAGAAAAAAGCATGTATACATGCGCATACAGTCACGTGTACATGTACGTACATTCGATCGGCTAGAAATTTTTCTATTGTAATTTTGATAGTAGTCACTTTTTCTGCCTTCTCTAGGCGTATTCGTGCCTAGAGAGTTGTAAATGGTGGAGGGAACTGGGGTACCCGTCGAAATCAGCCAACTTACCCCAAGTCACTGACCTTACGTTTACACCTGCCACGACCGGATTTCGAATCCGGCTAGTGGTGAGAGACAGCAAGCAGTCAGTGACAACGTCTTGGAATACCAGGTCATTAAGAAAGATACTGCAGTATAAGTTTTTTAACAACTTTTATTTGAAAAATGATTATTTATTTTCAATAAACAATATTCAATAAACAGGATACAAAGTACAGTAATATGTCAATAAGAACAGCCGACTGTGTGAAATGTGAAATGTAAATGAATATAGTTGATAGAGTGTATCGAAAGTTAAATATTAACATTTGTGTACATGTATTCAGTTCTTTTCTAAGAATGAGTACATTTCTTCAAATTGTCTTTTTCTACCTTTCAACATTACGTATATTTTATTTTAAAATAAAGGTTTTCCATTTCGCACTTTACAGCTGCTAATTGTGTGTTTTCTTGCCTTTTTCAAAAAATTATAGATAACCTTTTTTGTTAGGAGAAAAATGCCTATAATATCAAATAAACTTTGCAAATACACAGTGAGAATTGTATTCTGAGTAAGGATTAAGTCAGAAAAAAAGTTCTATAATCCAGTCCTAAATATTTGACTATGAATTTCATGATTCGTTGCAAAGAAAAATCATGTGTTAAACAATATATATGTATCAATTACAAATAAATCACTAGTTTGAAGTTTTAAATCCCAATTTAGATAATTTGTCATTAGTGTAGAAACTTTTACGAAGAGTTCTAAACTGTATGTATTTTAGATAAGTATCTTGGCATCGTGTGTGGTGTTTTAACAACTTGCCTATGCTGCTGTAAAGCTTCAACAGAAACCTAGAAACCGGGTAAATAGCTCCAAGAAATGTATTGTTTTAATACACACTTCGGTACCATATGACTAGTTACTGCTTATAATCATACAAGCTGCCTGGGAACGTTTGACGCCGAACCAACTGAATTAACAATATAAGCATAGAAAATGAAGATAATCTTTATTGAAACAAAGATAAAATGTGTGATGTATTACAAACGAGAGAGACTATCAATCAAGATAATGAATACATCGATTTTCGACTCTAATATATTTTACTTGCATTAATGATCCTTAATCTAACTCGCTGGTGCCAAGTAACGTGCATGTACGTTCACATGGTTCCTGTATTGTTGTTTTTCAAAGTTTCACGTTTCTATGCTGCATACCGTAAGATAAACAAACACACTCTTTATATGATATTTTTCATTGAAATGAGAAAGTTGGTCAAGCAGCTGTGTATGCGTAGTATAGGTGGCTTTCGCGGAGATATTTGAAAACCATCTAAACCCTGTCATGTTGGTATTCATTGATAAGCTCTTA
Source organism: Maea johnstoni (assembly GCA_963942565.1). NCBI lineage: Eukaryota > Metazoa > Annelida > Polychaeta > Spionida > Magelonidae > Maea > Maea johnstoni. The sequence continues at coordinate 5,700,588 of OZ012694.1, forward strand.
CTGACTTCTCTCAGAGTACCCTCAGATGAGTAACCATGTGCCAAGGTTTCAGTCACTTTTCAGGTTTTGTGCATCATTTTGTATTGGCTAAATTACAGTACTGGCCACATGCTGCGTAAGTGTTAACATTCAACAGTCGTCGGGTGACATTCAGAGGGTGGGAGGGGTTGTACCCCTTTGCAAAACACTGTCTGTCACCAGATTGCCCATCTCAAGTTTGGCAAAAACCTCGTGGGTCAATGGTGATGGTTAATAGTACAAGTATCCTACAATTGCTTTATCGTTGCAAACTGTTCGGAGACGTAGTTATTGCTCTTTCATAACTATATATTCAAAACAATATAGACCTAAAAATAAACAATGGCGTAATGTACAGTTCTTTTCCACAATACACATACATATGTGTACATATTACCATTTTCCTTTTATATTCGATATATTCCTTGTTAACTTATTACAATACATCATATGATACGTACCAATCGCATTTATTCAGACTAGTAAGCAAACAAGTAATTACGTATAAAAACAGATTCATTGTGAACCTCATTTTACAAACATGTTCTACATATTGTGGCTAAGTCGAGACTAGCCAGTTGAGACGGGTGGAGAGAACAGGAGTACCTAGCTAAGCCCACCGCCTAACTCCAACTCCATACATGAATACATGAATATATATATATATATATATATATATATATATATATATATATATATATATATATATATATATATATATATATATATATATATATATATATATATAAATATATATATATATATATATATATATATATATATATATATATATAAATATATATATATATATATATATATATATATATATATATATATATATATATATATATATACTAATATATATATATATATATATATATATATATATATATATATATATATATATATATATAGAGAGAGAGAGAGAGAGAGAGAGAGAGAGAGAGAGAGAGAGAGAGAGAGAGAGAGAGAGAGAGAGAGAGGTATATGTATATATACAGTCAAACTTGCGAATAAAGACCACCCTTGGGAAGAGCAAAATACGGTCTTTGTTCACAGGTGGACTTTGTTCGGAGGTTTGAGTACTGATGCTATTTTCATAAGGGTGCATAGACTGCATACCATTTTTTCACTGTTTTATCTATTTAAAAGCAAAGCACAAATTGAAGGCAAAGCACCTTGGTTTCTGTGCCTTCCCAATGACCAAGGGCTTGAGTTTCTCACCCATCATACTGACAGTTAGTGCTAGAGTAATCCTCTCCTTGGAATGTTTTCCACTAGCACACTCCTCTCCTTTGGTATGAAAACTTTTTTTGGTCGTTTCACTATAAAGAACAAGCCTATTTCATCCATATTGAAAATATCTTCAATTCTGTACCCCTTACATAGCATTACAGGATATGGCCACAGTACCAACCGTCCGGGCCACCACGGTACCGTGGTTGGGAGCAATGCTTCCTGTCATACGCACTCCCTAGAGAACGCTACCCACCTGGCCGGCACTGGCGTGCAGGTCCTTATCTATATGGGTCAAATGCAGCCAGCTAGTAGCAGTATACGATGGAGTGTTGACGCTAGATGTGACAGCCATACAGATTTCACTTGCAGCAGAAAATTGAGTATAAAAGCGGTTTTCATGGAATGACTACAAGAAAGTGGTATATTTAGTTTAGGAAGTATACGATACTCTGGCGTGCAGCTTAATATAGGAGTTTTAGCATGCTCTTGAGGGTTGAAAGTTGTAACAAGTGACTTTAAAAAGTTCTGTGTGACCATATCCTGTCATGAGTGCAGGAAGGTTTTTCTCCCAGTCATCAAAAGTGGTTGTATCAACATCACCCCTCTCAACAGTAATTGTTCTAATCACTATGTTGTTTCTTTTAAGTAATAAATCAAGCCATCCATTAGATGCTTTAAAAGCGTCATTGTACAGATCTATTGCGAATTTCATAGCCTGTTGCTGGATCAATGGCCCACTGACAGGCATGCAGCTTTTGGTAGCATCTTGAAACCAGTTTGGACACATCATTTACATCCTCATTTTCTGAAGTTCTGCACAGACGCTTTCTGGCCACAGAATTGTTGTTTTCATACTCCTCAAGCACCTCTGCTTTTCTCTTTAAAATGTTCTGAACCTGGGTTTTACCAACTCCAAAGTCCCCGGCTATCTACCAAGCACTTCAATTCTTATTGTTGATCTCTATTACCTTTACTCTTTCTACCTAGCTAAGGAAAATCTCAACGCAAACTAAAGACATGTACCCTCCTTTTTCATTAAGACAAAGGATGACAAAATTGTAACAGAACGTTAGCTGGCTTGGGTTAAATTGCACTTACACTGGTCCCCACCCGGCTTTGGTTATTTTACAATTGCATCCCACCCCTGCTTGTGTGTGGTATGTATCCCTTTAATCCCCTCACAGAAAAAGTAAAGTTTATGATTTACTGAGAATCAGATTGAGAAATTTCTGACAACAATGAGACTTGAGAATGTTTATATTCAGGAATGGTCATTGTTCACAGGGGAAATGTGGTCCTTTGGAAGAAAAAGGGCAATCTCTGGTATTTGTTGACAGGGGGTCTCTATAGGGAGGGTAGATATAGAGTAATTTCTCTCGGGGGGATTTTGAGCGTTTTTTGTCCACAGCGGGTCCTTGTTCGGAGGTGGTCTCTCGGTCAGGTTTGACTGTATACATGTATATAATATATATATATATATATATATATATATATATATATATATATATATATATATATATATATATATATATATAGTGCATATACTAATATCGCTTAACCGCCCTTTCTGTCCTTGTGTTGCTGTGTATAAAAAAGGCTGCAACCTTGCTCAGGTATTAGAGGTGAGCACCTGGTTATATACGTTCAATGTTAATGCTAATGGATATGTAAAACCCGAGCAATGAACTCTGCCATGGTATCAGCATCTCTACAGTGATATCGAGCTGTGCATATGCATGGCTAGAAGTGCCTATCAGTGTTACACCTAATGACACTACTATCAGGTTCAACACGAGGTGTTTTACAAACAAGGGCTCGAAGTTGAAATCGGAACCTTGGGCCACTGGCAGCATAGACAACAAAGTTGATGGCATGGTTTAGAGACTGTAAAATAGTACTGATCGCAAACAACAGTTCTCTACTACCACTACCTTCCAACCTTCCTCCCTCACCCTTGGAAAAATTAGTGAAACCTAACAAAAGATTGATATTCGTTGGCAGATTTAAAACAAGAAAGACGACACTAACTGCCAGAAGCATAGTGGTCAAATTGCTTACTTTGCTATCAACACTTTGATTCCCAACGCTTGTCTTTTTATGCTTTGCAAGTGCGTAAATAATGAGTGCATTGAACACAACCAGTAGAGAAAACGGAAAAACCAACCCGATGATCAGTTCAAAATATGACAAGATGTCCGATACGTATAACATGTGAACTTTCGCGCAGGTGATAAATAGTTGGTTTTGTTTCCCGTCGCTGTTTGGATATGTTGCACATAATATATGCAACGCTGAGATGCAGGATAGCAACCAAATGGCCAGAGATGCTATCAAGGAAACTCGCCATGTTATCGCGAGTCTTGCTTTGATCGGAAACAAGATGGCGCCCAACCGTTGCGCCGTCATGGCAACGACGATCCAAGCCGACGTCCACCGGAAAGCAACAAAGCTAAACATAAGAAACCGACATAGTACGACGGAGTTTTCCAGCTTATCCTCTCCAAAGGTGTAACGATACCAGTGAAACAATATTCCTGTGTAGAGAGTAATTGTATCAGCAATTCCTAAACACACCAGAAAGGGCGCAACGGCCAACTTGGAAAGCTTTCCCTTAATGATCACCACTATGCTTAGTAAGTTCCCCACCGTGCCTAGAATGACTATAGGCAACGAACACGTAACAATTAGCGTTCTGGCCAATGCGTGTGCTCTCCTCTGCATGGGATCCAAAGCGAATTCGGTTGAATTCATTTGTGTGTTGGAATAAACACTGTAGAAATTTGTCGTTTTTCACAAGTATCGGTGCGATATGCTTTAGTTGTGCAACAGTTTATCCTATTCTCTTCCACTCGTTTTTCTAATGACAGGTGCTACTTTTCTCTGAAATGTTTTAACGATTAAACATGAGGTTGGTTAGCATTACGCATGCGCTGTTGACTAATTATACATCAAGGTAACAGTATATTTGTGATAGAAGATTAATGGAGGTTTCCAGACACATTTGTATTTGCGCTGTACATGGTTATCTCCCAATATAATTCATTCCCTTCACGATTAAACAAAAGTGTGCATTACGATTGCCATGGAAACCTGGTTGGCAGATGACCAGGCACGAGTAACGGAAACTAGAAAGGTACAAATAAATATCATTGGAAAGAGCACGATGAATGATACATAGAGGAAAGTGCAATTTTAACGCCACAATGCAAATAATATGTAAACAGTTTTAATACCAAGGTACATGTTTGCCGTAGGAATAAAACAGAGGCCCAAATAGTTTCTTATGGTATTCTCCATTTAAAACCAGGTTCCCATCAGTGCCAACCTTCATACAAGAAGTATATAGCTGTTTAAACACCTTCTAATAAACACAAAATGGAGGCACTGGGGGCGGCCATTTTAGCCTGTTAATAGCCTATCTCTGCTGCTGGTGCAACTAAGTGATAAGCAGTAAGGTAGCCGCTAATGACTCCTTTGCCGTCAGCTACCTCTCCTCCATATATACACATAAATACATACATACATATATATATATATATATATATATATATATATATATATATATATATATATATATATATATATATATATATATACATATATACATATATACATATATATATATATATATATATATATATATATATATATATATATATTATATATATATATATATATATATATATATATATATATTATATATATATATATATATATATATATATATATATATATATATATATATATATATATATATATATATATATATATATATATATATAAAATATATATATATATATATATATATATATATATATATATATATATATATATATATATATATATATATATATATATGTATATATATATATATACATATATATATATATATATATATATATATATATATATATATATATATATATATATATATATATATATATATATATATATATATATATATATATATATTCATAAATGGCAATGTAATCAGCAATGAGGAAGCTTGATTATATTCTTGAGAGTAAGCTACACGGCTGTATTTACAAAAACAGGATGCTCCACTTTAAACTGACCTACATGCAACCTACTGAGGCTTTCTTATACATTTCCTCTCTATTACGTATTCTGATACGGTAATGGCACCATTGTAATGGGATGATGTTTTTAAACAACACTAACAGGCATGGAGAGAATCGATGGTGGTAGCTCGACCATATTGTGAAAATAACATTTAAACATACCAGATCATGTCATAGCATTTAACCGATACCTTTATGTATGGTGATTTGATAACTCTTTCTGGTAAATACATCCAACTCAATTAGCTTTTGTGAGGGTTTATTTTCTAGTGACCATGCCTTCAATGAGTTTCTGTTTGTGGTCTTTGGCAGCTGGTAGCGTTGTTCTATTCAAGCGATCATCGCTGTTATGGAAAAATGAGTACTGAGTAGTGAATGCGGAATTAGACGTATAACAGTAAATAATAAAAAGCTAATCCTTACCCTCGATGGAGGTAAGATGTAGATTCTATAGAAAATTTAGTTTTAGGTTAGTGATTACTACGAAATGTTTGCTTATTTGTCTTTGCAAATGAATTATTGTGCTATTTAAGTAAAAGATCCTAATGATGCCTAATTCGCAATTAACACGCAATTAAAGTTGCATATATATATATATATATATATATATATATATATATATATATATATATATATATATATATATATATATATATATAAATATATATATATATATATATATATATATATATATATATATATATATATATATATATATATATATATATATATATTCTATCACTTTTAACCCTATAACTTATAAGAAGCGGAACCCGATTTTACCAATATTCAATTCCTGACATATCAGTATTTTTTTCAGTATTTAGAAAAAGAATGGCCATGTGATTAAGGAATGAATAATCCGAAAAAGCCACTGGTCATTACATAGTAATTCCAACTTTTCACATTCCCTAGATGCCAGTTGAACCCCAAACCTTATGCAGCGTTATAACAAAGTGTACACATAACTATTGTCATGAGAAAAGCCTTTGACATGAATTGTCTATTGGTGTTCATGATAATTTTACACTTCTATAAACATCATATATGAAAGGCCATCACCTCATCACGGTATAAATGTTGCATGATATCCGCTACATGGCAGCCCAGTCTCACCTCTGCACAAGGTTCTGGGTTTCTCACCAGCTCGAGGGGCGTAGGAATATTCTCCTTGACAAGTGAAGTTGAGTTTAAATTTACAAAGCATTTATTTAGCAATCAACACTGCTTGTTCAAAAATTCTCTGAAAAATGCTCTGGTCTCAATTAATATTTCTAAAATTGTAAAATCATTTTTGGCCCATGCAAGCATAAATAAGATAACAACCCGTGTTAAGTGATGCATGCAAGAATTGTGTTCGATATACTAATGCATGAATACAATTCACATGACGTGCTTGATATACGTCATTCACTCGTGTTAATCTGTGTACGCGGCATCCTGCTGATATAGACAGCTCTGCTTGTATGTAGCGCTGGTGTGTCTGTGTGTGTGTGAGAGAGAGAGAGAGAGAGAGAGAGAGAGAGAGAGAGAGAGAGAGAGATGGTGTGTTTGTGTGTGTGTGTGAGAGAGAGAGAGAATGAGAAATGGTGTGTGTGTATGTGTGTGTGTGTGAGAGAGAGAGAGAGGGAGAGGAAGAAAGGGTGTGTGTGTGAGAGAGAGAGAGAGAGAGAGAGAGAGAGAGAGAGAGAGAGAGGGAGAGAGAGAGAGAGAGATGGTGTGTGTGTGAGACAGTAGTAGTAGTAGTAGTAGTAGTAGTAGTAGTAGTAGTAGTAGTAGTAGTAGTAGTAGTAGTAGTAGTAGTAGAAATAGTAGTGGCAAACATATGTTAAATGAAAGAAATGAAAGAAAAAATGTTGATATCTTTGTCAATAAAACTTCTTAGCATTGGAGTATATGTGCGTGCTTTCACCATCGCGTATTTGTATCAAAAATACATAAGAGAACTAAAAGTATCGAGAGCAAAATTATCAATCTTTGATATCTAGATCTAAACCTTTTTTAAGTCAAGCAATTACGTTTGATTCATGAAGTATCAAATCTCCACATAAGTGTAGCTCTTTTACTTCACGATAGACATAAAAACGTGCTTAGAGAGTCATGCATCGGATGATGATGACGACTATGACGGTTTGGATATACATAAAGAAAAGGAAAAGTCCTGTATAACTTCCATTGATCAGTTAGTTGGTTAGGTTTATGACCAGGTAAGTAATATGTTTGGTTCGTATTACACTGTAATCATTATCATTAGACTGCATTCCTTTGGCAATATCCCTTTTGCCATGGCTGCACCTGATGCACCTCCTTTAATTTTCTGCTTGCATTTTTTTCCTGATCTTGTCATGTACATTTCCAATATTCATTTGAACTTGTCTTCTTTGTGTTGTCTCTATGCTCACTGATAACCGTCAATTAGATGCAGTGAAATAGTCCAACCTACATTCATGTACGTATATATGTGCACTAAATGGGTGTCGACATACCATGTGATGTATAAGAAGCGAGGGAGTACGGTATAGATCTTCAATAATTGTCCAAGATCATCAGTCTTAAAAGAAAAATATAGTACAATTTATAATGCATTCTTAGAATAGATTTGTTACACAAAGACAAACTAACCTTTTGATCAGGGGACCGGAAAATAATTCGTTAAAAGATATTATTTAGTTCGTCATTCCCCTTTGTTAAAATGATACTCTTTGATAAAAAACGTTAATGTACACTGCTTAGCGTGAGTTTACGGTTAAATGTGCAGCAGTACGAGTCTAATATGATGCAGGGGGCCGTTTCTCGTAAGATCGTAAAATACGGACATTGTTGAAATCCGTATTTTACGATATTTCCGTTTCTTGAAAGCACTGTTTGTTCCGTATGATACGACAGGTCCGTTTCTTCAAGCCCGTCGTATCGTAACATACGGCAAAAATCGTTGATTTTCAACGACACCTCCAGAGGTGTCGTAGAAATACGATTTCTCCGGTTTCTCTGACATTTTACGTAATTTTGCTGCTATAGATAACTCTTTTAAGACTAAAATCTATAATGTAAGACGGATTAAGTGAGAAAGAGCAAATAAAAAACTTAATTTTCACTACAGTTTTTGGGCAGAGAAAATAGAGATTTATTTTTTTCGGACCAATCTAGAGACAGGTTAAATAAAACTTAATTTTTCCCGACCATGTGAAAAAGAAAACAAAAAAAATCTTTTTTCACGACCGTTTCTTGGAAAAAATTTAACTTTATTTTTTCCAGAACACTCTAGACAAAAGATAGATAAAACTTTATTTTTCACGATTATCTGAAAGCGAAAATAAAAAACAACAAATTAATTTTCACAACCTACGGAAGCCTATTAGGAACATTGAATTTTTTTTCAAAATTCCGTAGAAAACCGAAAATCTCAAAAAATCAAAAAAATCTAGGACTGTTTACGAGGACCACGGAATTTAAAAAAATGTTCCCTTAAAAATATAAAAATCTCAAAACAATCTCACTCCAGGCGCAAATACCCCCAAAGACAAACAAAAAACTCACCCTAGGCGCAAATACAAAGACATCTTACTCCATGCTCTAATAGATATACATATTAGGACTGGCAAACTATTTTGTATTTTCTCATTTCCCCTCATTCAAATGTTTAAAAAAAACTCCGTAAGCAAAAGAAGAAAAATAATCTTTACTTCAAGATCCTCATTCACAGTTTTTTTTTAAATTTTCGGATTTCTAAGGAAAAAGATAAAAATAAGAAATAACTTTTCAGTGGTCCTAATAGGCATCCGCAACAATCGTTTTTTTTGGGGGGGGGGGGAGAGAGAAAATAAAACTTCTTTCCCGACCTCTCCAGCGGGAGGGTAAATATTTATCTGCCTGTCTGTATTTCTATCTATCGATCAATCTATGTGTGAGAGCACGCACGCACACAAGCATACATACATACATACAAACATACATACCGACAGTTAGATAGATAGATAGATAGATAGATAGATAAATAGATATATGATGCAATTCATAAACTGTGTCATGATGCAGTCAAACTCAATCATACTATGTACCTGTCTGTTCGTATTTCTATCTACCCTTCCCCTGGATAAGTCAGGAAAATATGAGGGTAAATAACGTTTTTTACCCTCCCTCTGGAGAAGGAGGATGAATAGAGTGTTTTACCCTCCCTCTGTAGGAGGGTAAATAAAGTTTTATCTATCCTCCCTCTGGACTGGTCAGGAAAAATAAAATTGCATTTACCCTCCCCATGGAGTGGTCAGGAAAAAATGAAGTTTAATTTACCCTCTCCAAAAGACGGTCGTGAAAAAAAAGTTTTTTTTAATTTTCTCTCCCCCAAATAGTCTACTAGCCAGCCCTATATGCCAAGTATGTGAACCTTGCAATGTTGATTCCTGCATGGTTTTATGATGGAAATGCAATGTACATACCCTAAGAACAACGAAACTGCCGGATGCTAATTTCCAAGTGTTGGGCAATTTTTTTTATCAACCTAAATACTATTTGGTGCAAATGACCTCTCAGGATTGCAAAAAATGGTCACAATTATGGGGGTAGGGGTAACATATTTTATCATAACTTCTGTTATATTGGTTTATTTTCAACAAATGAGGCATCACCATGTATAACTTTTAATTTCGCAGGAATTAAAACCAGCCACATTCTGATTGGTCACTTGTGAAGGGTCATTTGGGGTAGACAAAGGTCAAAAAGGTCACGAGGCTGAAAACCTGCAGTATTATGATCCTGAAATAGAGGGTTTTTGGTAACATGTTTTGATCATATTTCACGTTATGCATAACCAACTTCCATAAATGAAATATCCAAATATGTACATTTTTTACCTGCACTTTTTTAAAATGCACATGTTCTGATTCATCAATACTAAGAGGTCATTTAAGGGTCAACTAAGGTCAAAAAGGTCATGATAATGTTGTGAAAATGGGTTGAATTTAGCTGTATTGGTATAGTACAGTAGGCAGCCACCCCTTTTGGGGATTCAGGTTAACCCGAGAGTTAGAAATTTTCCGTTGGTATCATGTTTAAGGCCCACACTTGGGGCATACCGCAAGGGTGAATGTAGACTTCAGAAGTGGTGCACATCTTTTTTATGGGGTCATGTCTTGAATACCCCTATATATGTAAAAAGGCCCCACGATGGTCAAAATAATATGTATAGGGATAGTGAAGGCACTTTAAAACACTCATAACTCTTAAACCAAACTTAAACTTATGCTTAAACCAAACATAAGGATGAGTGTTTGGTATCAAAATGTTAGTATGAAAGAGAAGAATCTTTTGAAATACTAAACACATGACTAACTCTATCCCATGATGTAATAAAGGTCATTCAAGGTCAAAATGGCTGCAAAATCAAGAATCTGGGATTTTCCCATATTCTATAGTTTCCATTTATAAACATCTGTTTTTTTTAAAGATATATGTATTTCATTTCTGTAGCCACTTTTTCTGAAGGAATGCTCTTTATTAGTTGTTGAACATTTTAGAAAGTTCATTGACTAGATCGAGCTTTAAGGTATAAAGTATGGTACTAAGTCCACCTGGAGATCCCAAAAAGTGCCTAAAATGATACAAATTTGAAAACCAAAATGACTGTATCTTAAGTTTTACAAGTCGGAAGGGAGCATATGATGCACCAAAATGTCAGGTTTAATTTTCCCCTCAATCTGGAAGATGATGGTAAAATAATACTAAAATTAAGGGGTCGTTGAAGGTCAAATAAAGGTCAAAATGCCATTTTTTCTCTAAAAAAATCTAATTTTGATGAAGTGATTGCGATGAAGTAGTTGTGTTTTGCCATTTTACAATTTCCAAACCAGGTTACCACAATAATTGACAGATAAATAATCTCAAATATGGTCCAACAATACATTTTTTACCATTTACCAGTGAAAATGAAGTAGTTTTAAGTCAATATGGAGTAGGTAGAATGTGGCATTTGGCTATTCCATGCTTAAATAAAGTGTTTGAGGACAGGTTGTGAGAAAGTGCTCGATACAGGACCACTGTTTAGGTCATGAAAGTTGTGAGCACCAAACATTATAGGCAGTGTTTGGTATCAATATGTTTGTTGTAAGACAATCTTTCCATTTCATGCAACGAACCTAGGGTAGGGCATTCTGTTGTGAAAATAGAGGTCATTCAAGGTCAATTAACCCCAATTTCAAGATTTAAGGCAGTTTGTCTTTGATTTTTCCATTTAGCAGCTTATGAAATGCTCCTGGGATGCATACTTTATCCTGGAAATATTTTTAGGTTAGAAATATCTTTAAAAGGGATTCTGAGACATTTTTGAGTCATTTCAAGACCCAGTCAGGACCGATCTGCAACATTCTGGGACCAAAATGCCCAAAATGTCTGATTATGGGTGCACTCACTTATTTAAGTTAAGCTGCAGAAAGTTGAAAAAACAAATCAAGTCATATTTTATGGTATGTCAGCTTTTATTTTCAATGGGGAGAAAAAGCCTATTGTGTTTGTCATGTTAGATTATAAAGGCAGTGTAAAATATAACTGAGAGTTAAGGAAAAATGAAGGTCAAATAGAGGTCGTAACGTCATTTTTCTCTAGAAAATCCAAATTTTGATGAAGAAATATTGATGAAGTAGTTCTGTTTTGTCATAACAATGAACTTCCTAAACACGTCACCACAATAATTGACAGACAGAATACCTTAAATATGTTTAACCAATACATTTTCACCCTTTACCTGTGAAAATGAAGTAGTTTTAAGTTAATATGCAGATGTTGAATGTGCTATTGGACAATTCATGCCTATATTAAGTGTTTAAGATCGAGTTGTGAGAAAATGCGAGTATGGGACCACTGTTTAGGTCATAAATGTTGTAAGCATTAAACAGTATGGGCATTGTTTGGTATCAAAATGCTTGTTGTAAGACAATCTTTCCATTTCATGCAATCAACCTAGGGTAAGGTATTCTGTTGTCATATTAGAGGCCATTCAAGGTCAAATTAACCACACTTTTATGATTAAAGACATTTTGTCATTGAATTTTCCATTAAGCAGCTTATTAAATTCTCCTGGAATGCATATTTAATCCTGCAAATATTTTAGGTGAGGTACTTCAAGACAAAGTCTGGGTCAATCTTGAATATTTAGGGGCCAAAATGACAAAACGCCTGGTTACGGGTGCATCCAAATATAAGTGAATCAGCAGAAAGTTGACATAACAGAATCATGTCTTATGGTATACCACCTTTCATTTTCACTGGGTGAAATATGCATTTTTACTTGCCTATCATGTTTTTACCATACAGGTAAAGGTAGTGTAAAATATTACTGAGATTTAAGGAAATAATGCAGGTCAAACCAAGGTCAAAAGGTCAAATAGAGTGTTCATAACTTTGTAGCAAATATCTGTAATACTGCACTTGCATCTTGTTCAAATGAGTAATTTTTATTCACCTGAAAGGAATATTTGACAATCGTGAACTAAAGAAGCAGTTAGTTTACAACTCCAGGATATTTTCTAGAAGCAACTTCAGAATTGTTCTAAAAAACAAGGTCAACATTGACTTTCAGTGTCATTCATGTCCCATACACCAAACTTTATGCACAATGTTTAAAATGCTTGTTGCATTTAAAGTCAGTGCAAAATATAGAAAGTGTAAAAGTTTAAGGTCAAACTAAGGTCGAAAAGAGTAGTTGTGACTTTGAAGCAAATATCTCAATGCTGTAGTTACACTTGGGTAAAAAAGCCAGGGTCTTTCTCCACCTGAAAGGAATATTTTGCAATCATGAAGTGCAGGAACTGAGGTAGTTTAAAACTACATTAACATTACGGAATGAGATAAGTTGCTTTTGAGTGTATTTCGAGTTCAAGTAATAGAACGTTTTATTTTTAGCCAGGAGTAAAACCTATTGATGTTTTCTTGTGAAATAAAATATGCAGAAAAAAATAAGATAGGTGGTACTAGTAAATAATCCTCAAAATGAAATCTACTGAATTAAATTAAACAAATACGTATCACAAATTTCATATAATCTCATAAATAAACAAGATATGTAACTGTCAGTTGTTCCATTTGATGATTGGAAACCATAACTGTAATGTTTAAATAGTTTGGCATTATCTAAAGTGATTTATGCATCCGCCAACCTCTTATTTCTTAAACATCTTAGGAACAGCATAACATAAGGACTATTTCCATTGAATCTGCTAAAATATGTAGTGTTGCATTTTTGCAAATAACATTTTTAGTAACAATAGAGTAAGAAATATAGTTTTATTGACATTATTGATAACCTTTTTGAAATTGTGACTCAACTGAAATGGTACAAGTTATCCCTTGACCCAAGGATGGCAGTTTCTTCGGGGGGGGGGGAGGGGGGGGGTGATTTTCCCACAATCAACATATCAGATTTAACATGATATATAGCTTTTATGTCAATCATGTGTTGCATTTAGGTTGCATTCATCAAGAGGCATTCTGTAAGCAGGCTAATCATTTTGTATTCACGATTGGTCAAGACAACCCATAATGTTACTAAAACAATCTCTTTACTGCATAAATGTTTTTTAAGGATAAAATGTTACTTTATGTATTCTTGATATGATTTATTTTGACTTTGACTGACTTACATCTTTAATAAAGGATTATAAACCCACCCCTATCCCTATGTTGACCATTGCAAATGATACATGTAGTCCAGACCTAGATTTGATACCAAACACTAAAACCCTTATTATTGGCGTATGATAATTTTTGTGGTTAAACTAACTCCTGAAATAGGGTCTTTTTCCCGATCTTTTTGCCAGTTCGAATTCCAATATGGCCACCAGTTGCCATGGCAACCAATTTAGAAGTGTACTTATATTTTCTATCTATGTTATGCTGCGCCCCTTTCAACTCTTGCTGTTCCACTGCCAGCTGACATAACTGTTAATATTATTGAATGGAATATGATATGCATTCATTTGTTTCATTAACAATAGCCCGTGGAGGTCATATTTTTGTGTAATAAGCTTAATCTTAAGTACAGCAGCTTGGTTATCATCTTGAAATCCCATTTACATGCCCCCTGATGATAACATTTATTGCAGAATTAGGTTCTGCACCCCTGAAAACCTACTTATAGACACCTAGATCATGTTTCTAGCTAATCTGGATGCTTAAATATGCAGAAATATAGCTTTCAGTAGTGGGCATTTTGAATTCCAATATAGCCGCCAGTTGCCATGGCAACCACTGTAAAAATGTATTCAGGTTACAATGTTCTAAATGTGGTTACTAAGTCTGTGTTTAACTGTGTCAATTCGAAGAAACATAGGCCCAGTTCACTAAAAGCATCTTTATCCCTTAAGTGTTCCATATGCATTTGTTTCATTACCAATAGCTTTGGAGGTCAAATTTTGTGTAATAAGCTTAATTTCAAGTATAACAGCTTGGTTGCGATCTTGGAATCCAATTTAAATGCCATCTGATGATAACAGCTATTTCAGAATGAAGTTCTGCACCCCTGAAAACCTACTTGTAGACACCAAGGTCCTGTTTCTTGCTATTCTGTATGCTTGAATATGCAGAAATGTAGCTTTTGGTAGTGCTTATTTCGAATTTCAATATGGCCGCCAGTTGCCATGGTAACCACTGTAAAAATGTATTTAGGTTACAATGTCGTAAATGTGTGGTATAAACGATTAGCAGAACAAAATGTTGCACATTTTTATACAGCATGTATAGAGTATTTGTATTACTTGAGATAGAATACAGAATAACTATCTATAACAATGTTTTCTGAGCCTTAAATCTGCACAATATCAAGCAACATGGTCATATTTTAAAGCCGTCAAATTTTTTATCCGTAGAAATTTTAATTTTTTTCAACCTAAAATATGATTCTTTACTGTCCATTTTGCCAAGAAATGCATTTTTACTGTAAAAAATATCAACTTATTTTTGGGGAAAAAATTTGCTTTCTTTGGAAGTGCAAATGGCATTAGCCCATTTTTAGCTTCGTGACCTTTTTGACCTCTGTTGACCCTAAATGACCTTTCAGAGTTGACCAATCAAAAGGTGGCTGGTCTTAAAATTTGCGGAATGACAAGTTGCAAACGTAGATGACTCATTTGTTAAAATTGCCCCAAAATAACTGAAGTTATGATAAGAATTCTTACCCCCACCTCCATATTTTAACCAAATTTGGCCACCTGATGGATTCAGTATACCATATGGTTATAGGGGTGATAAAAAAAATTGCCCAACACTTGGAGATTAGCATCCGGCAGTTTCTACCACCTGAGGATCTCTATATTGCATTTCTAACATAAAACCATGCAGGAATCAACATTGCAAGGTTCACCTTTTTGGCTAGTAGACTAAAAAAGGAGTTGAAAGTCATTTATTTTCTGTCCCAAAAAGCTGGCGTGAAGATAAAAAGTGTATATTTTCTCTTTAATACATGGTCGGTAAAAAATAGCTTTATTTTCTGTCCCTCCAAAATGGTCGTGAAAATAAAAATTTTTAAAGAATTTTCTATGCCCAAAAAACGGTTGTGAAAATTAAAAGTTTATCATTCCTCTTTCACATGGTCGGTTAAAAAGTAGTTTTATTTTCTCTCCCCCCATAACGGTTGAGAAAATTGAGTTTTGTTTTTAATTTTCTATCCCCCAAAACCGGTCGGGATAGTTTTAGTTTTTTCATTTTCTCTTTCACGTGGTCGTTAAAATTGTGTTATTTTCACTCCCCCCAAAACGTTCGTGAAATTATATTTTCTATCCCAAAACACGGTCGTGAAAATGATAAGTGTTTCATTCTCTTTTTCACATTTAATCTCTTTCCCTCTAAAACGGTCGTGAAAATAAAGTTTTTTATTTGCTATTTCACACTTGGTCCATCGTAATAAATATATATATATATATATATATATATATATATATATATATATATATATATATATATATATATATATATATATATATATATATATGTATGTACATACATACATACATACACACACACACACACACGTACGTACATACCTACATACATATTTTTTGGAGTAGACATAATATTCCTCTACACTGTCAAAGGTGATTCTGCTGGTAATTGGGCGGTTAAAATGCTTGATATCTTCTCCGTATGATACGGAAAAAGTCTCAAGACGGAAAATATACGGAACTTTAGAGAAACGCATTTTCCGAGTTCCGTTTATCGTCCGTTATTGGCGTTTTTCCGTATGATACGGAGTCGTATTTTGCGATCTTACGAGAAACGACCCCCAGCATGGCTTCGACGACGAGCGAAGCTCTAAACCCTTTCAATGCTAAAGCTACTTTCACCCAAAAAATAAGGATGCAAAGATTTTTGAATACCATCTAAACCCTGTCATGTTGGTATTTATTGGATAGTAGAGTATTCTCAGATGAGAACCTATATGCCAGGGTTGCCACTAAGTGTTCAGGTATTTTGAATGATTTTGGATTGGCGAAATTAGCAACCAGCAGCGTAAGGGTTAACATAGCTGCAATCGTCCACCCGTAGTGCCAGCATGTATTGCGAGCTATGTAGTTTAATGCTGAAAAAGACAATAGCGCGTGTGTATCACGTACGCGATTTTGGCGCCAGTTTCTAAGGAAAATAAACACTGCACGTCACAACACACACATACTACCATTGTTGAATTAGTGCATGGGCTTTACGGCAAAACGCGTGTATTTAATTTCTCTTTTTTGTCCGCTGCCGTGTGTTTTTAAAACATATCCATAGTTTATGTTTTCTAGGACAGATAACTGGGCCTGGGAATGAGCATAACAAAGCTCAGTATTTACCCATTTCACGCGGCTCTGACATCACTTCCTTTTTAACAGCAGGACCCGGTGCGGCGTGAATATTCCGAACCCATGAGACTGAGTTACCTTTGATAATGCGCAGGCGCGGAAGTTCCGGCTTCTCACGCGTACAAAATAGAATAAGTGTCCCATGGAGATGGGTTACTCCACAAATTATTCGCATCTTGGAGCATGTTATCTTCTGAACGGACACGAATAAAAATACTTTATGGCATGGAATTATGTATACTCTTTGTGGTGTAAATGGAATGATTTGGACACGAATGTTGATCACAATTCAGGCACCGTAAACTTCGCGCAAGTTTGAGGCACGCGTTCCGATCATAAGTTCAGTTTCATAAAAAGGAATACTGATAAAATGCTGTGAGTGGTATGTTATCTGTATAAATGGTGTATACAGATAACAGATTACTCAAAAAACATTTTATTTCAGTTAAACGGCACTTAATGTCGGTTTTAATTGCTTGAGGAGCATGGTCACTCATTCCTATGGGCGGAGCTAGATTTTCACTTCCGCGCCTGCGCATTATCAAAGGTTCCGATAATTCATGGGTTCCAATAACCAATAATTCACGCCACACCGGACGTACCATAAAATGGTTGATAAAAATTGAAGGCCATCGTCCTCCTGACAACACTGAGGTATCTCGCGCATTACCATTTTACGCGCTACGCTCGCTAGTTGCTTCGCAGCTTGCGAGATTCACTCGTTATAACATAAAAGGTACACTACTAACAGTTCGCCAGTTCTCCAAAAGGTAAGGCTCTAACATAAGCGTGCGCTTTAATGTACTTCAGCCAATAATAACTGTGTAAAGTAAAGTGTGAATTTAATGTCCCACCTTTGCGAAAAAAAATTACGTCAAAGCGAAACGGTCTGTTGTTCCAATTTCTTATAGTCCCTGCATAAACTTCTAGTGATTTCAGGGTGCCATATGCGTCATGTGCATTCCTCCACCTCCCCAATTAATTGTCCCTTTTTCATAAGGGATACACAAAATGGTTGCTTATGGTAACTAACATTAGGCAAGGAATGTACATTTCAGTGTGCGTTCCTTTAATAATCCATTTCTTTTTCTGAACCATATTTCCGTTCTTCGTCTCGAACAAAACATAAATCTGAGTTATTATTGAATAATGTCTCAAAATCAATACTCCAATTTTTCTGTGAACTTTAAACTTTAGACGCAAGGATGTTTTAGGATGAAACCAGGTGACTACATTGACCAACTAATAAGACTTTTTAAGTCGCAATCTGTTGTCCACTAATCGTCTGAAAATCAAATTCATTTCAAATATACTAGTAAAGACAGCACATAAGTAAACATTTTGTTCTTTAATGACTTAGCAATGACACTACCGCTAACTTCATAGCAGTGTGAAGCTTTATATTCTTTTGTTCGGCATTAATATGTATAAGGTATGTCTATAGCTTGGTATTATTTTTCTAATCTTAAAAAACGAAAAAGAGAGATGGCAGCCAATATATATATATATATATATATATATATATATATATATATATATATATATATATATATATATATATATATATATATATATATATATATACATATATATACATATATATAAATATATATATATATATATATATATATATATATATATATATATATATATATATATATATATATATATATACATATATATAAATATATATATATACATATATATATATATATATATATATATATATATATATATATATATATATATACATATATATACATATATATACATATATATATATATATATATATATATATATATATATATATATATATACATATATATATATATATATATATATATATATATATATATATATATATATATATATATATATATATATATATATATATATATTAGTTACACCCTGTTGGAAAGTGCGGTATGGCCTGATATCCACCTGAAGTCATCCATATCCCACGAGGTGGAGCCGAGTGGGATATGGATGACTGAGGGTGGATAGCAGGCCGTACCGCACTTTCCAACAGGGCGTAACGAATTTATCACCTGCTTTTTTATGGTAAGAAAAAAGAAAAAATACATCTCATACCTAAACGGCTGGCTGAAAAAAATATATATATATATTTTTTAATTTCAAATTTTGAATTTTTTTTTTTTTTTTCATATTTTTTTTTACTTGCATTTCATATTAAAGAAAAAAAATTGTTTAAATATTTTTTTTGATAAAACCTGGTTTCCTCAAGCCTGTCAGAGTGGTGATATCCAATTAAATTTGTCCTCAGAGTGGTGGTATTGAATTCTACCGTGTGGTATTGAATCTGCAATGGGTGAACGGCTCCAGATCTAACACCTATTGACCAATCAGCATCAAGAATCATAGCAGAGCAGGTAATAAATATATATATATATATATATATATATATATATATATATATATATATATATATATATATATATATATATATATATATATATATATATATATATAACACAAATAATATGTCAAATCAGTAAAGGATAGCATCGAATGAATGCATGTATATGTGTACATCTATTGAATATGGCGCTCGCCTTAAGAGACGGTACATCGAGATCAAAGAAACCTAAGAGTACACAGACATAGTACTATCAAACAAATTTATCATAAGAGTGGAATATTTCACGAAACATAAGTAATCTCGAATACTTTTCGAACCTGGCACCATATTAACTCACCGTTGTCATGAATATATATCATCTATCTTAGTTTTCTTTGTACCAATAATGGCTATTGGGCTGATGAAAATGTCAATTGTAAATTACATTTCTTCTCGTTTTGCCTACATATATAACTAACAAGAACAAAAGGAGAAGAAATCATTTACAGGAAAAAATCAACGGTGTAAAACCAATGAACATGTTTTGACGTGTAATTATAAACGTAGCCAAAGAGGTTTAATCAAAACTGTATAAATGATTGCACAATCAGATTTAGAAATCTACTTGCAATGAAAAGATAACACCATACAGCTTTTCTACACAATAACAAACTGCTTTTCCACATCACACTTTATCAAAGGCAACTATATTCCCATTATTTCTGCTTATCTCCTGGCAATCTAGTATTTCGTATGCACAGTACTCACATTTAATTCCTGCACCAGTCGACTGGTCGTTTGCAAGAGCCTGGTTGTAAAAACAATCACGGAAAACATTTAAATTAAGGACATCAATCGCAAATTAAAGCTATGTTCAGTTATGAGATCATTCATGTATCCATGCCTAGGAAACTGGGTGGCAATTGGGTGTGCGGTCGTGCATTATGCATGGGCTGTCCACGTATTTAGTGAAGGAATTAAAAGTTGGCATTGTAAATAAACATTATATTCGGTTCGTGTTTACATAATGTCTGTATGAAATCACAATTTGTTTATACACTTAAAAAGCCACTTTGACCTTCCTTTGGCGTCTGTTAATTGCTGTACAAATAACCAGCAATGCTGTGTTGCAAAAATATAATGGCTTTAAACAGTACAGACATTTAATACCTGCACCAGTCGACCGGACGTCTACCAGTGCCTGGTTGTTCAAAGACCTACTGATGATATGTCTAAGAAAGCCAAGCTCATCAATAATCCACGTAGCTTGCTAATCAAAGCTACGTTTGGTTGTGAGGTTATTCATGCTTCCAAGTTGACAAGGAAACTGTGTGACAATCGGGTGTGTGGTCGTGTATTATGCCCGGGCTGCCCATGCATTCAGTCACTGTACCAACAGGAATATCATCGATTGGCAAACAAGCACATCCTTTTTCAAAAACAAACAGGAGGTCAAACGTATTACTAGTTACTACTTAGCAGACACTCGCCATTCTCATTTGCATATGCATCAGGATTTCAGGAGCGGTCCATTCCAGTAAAGGTGTAGTCGAGGTATTGGTCGTTAAGATACAGTGAAACAAAAACTGACCGGATCTTTTTATTCTAGAAGAACTCTGAATATCAGTTTGGTAAATTGAAGTGTTGAACATTGTATAACATGAAAAACAGTACAGCTATTCTAAATTTTCAGCCCATAATAGGCGGTCATAGTAGCGGAATGTAGCGGAATATGGAATTTGAAATTTTGATTACCGTCACATTTTCTGCCATATCTAGGCTAATTCGTCACTTCTGAGAGGATTATAAACAAGTGTACTGATGAATCCTACACTAGGTGTATGGCTAATTTGTGGTTTGTCAGTGCAATTGTTTTTACATACATACATACATACATACATACATACATACATACATACATACATACATACATACATGCATGCATACATACATACATACATACATACGAACAAACAAACAAACACAAACATACATACAATCTCTTAGAACAACAGCGTCATCTTTTCAGTGGTTCAGATATTACAGAAACGGTTTTAAGTTGTTGGCATTCATTATGATGGCCTTTTTGATGTAGGTCAACTACACAAATTGCAAAATGTATAAAATGACAATAGATTTATGTATATCAGTGTGTTTTCCCTAATTTGAAATAGTTGAGATATTATCAAAATGATAATTTCCTATCAATGATTCACGGATACGCTCATGCGAAAGAGAAACGGCTCACGTTTGAAAAGAACCATATTTTATAGTTATACATCAGTTTGATAGGTGTCGCCAAAGTCAGCAATTTTACTCCACTATATATAGCCTATGACGTCATTACAGACCGCATCATATTGATAGCACCTACCGGAAATAAGCATTACGTAGTAAAAATGTGGATGTTTCATACAGATTCCATTATCACTTAAGAACAGAACATGTATAATGTTATAAATTGATGATGTTCTGATAGTTCTATACATTTTAGCATTCAATATAATTACCACATTTTGTAGTTGGTACCGGTAATGGTGTGATGGGCAATATTAGCTAAGTTCCTCTTCATGTTTTAGCCTATTGCAATAATTAAGTAATTAAGTAACAGCATCAGCCACAATACGACCGACAAATAGCCGAAGTATTCCGATGCGTAATTCAACTCAAGGATTGATGGATAAAAACAAATACACCAGGGGCATAATTGCAAATTAGCAAATACCAACATGTGAATAAAGTTCATAAACTGGCCATTTCAGAATAGTAAATGTACATTATTTCTGTTGAATAGATGTTTGTATATATCCAAATAAAATGTATACATATTTGTTGTGTAATATGCGATCTTATTACCTGCTCTGCTATGATTCTTGATGCTGATTGGTCAATAGGTGTTAGATCTGGAGCCGTTCACCCATTGCAGTTTCAATACCACACGGCAGAATTCAATACCACACGGCAGAATTCAATACCACCACTCTGAGGACAAATTTAATTTGATATCACCACTCTGACAGGTTTTATCAAAAGAAAAATGATAAATAAAAAAAGGATATGAAATAAAAAAAAAATTAAAAAAAAAATGAAATAAAAAAAAATTGAAAAAAAAATTTTGAATTTAAAAAAAAAAAAGAAATTGAAAAATTTTGAATTTTTTATTGAAAAATTAAAAAAATATATAAGAATTTTTTTTAAATTAAATAAATAAAAAAATACATGTATAGATAAAATTTAAATTAAAAAAAAAATTGATTTTTTTTTTTAATTAATTTTTTTTTTTATTATTTTTTTTTTTTAGCCAGCCGTATTGTATGAGATGTATTTGTTCTTTTTATTACCATAAAAGAGCAGGTGATAAATTCGTTACGCCCTGTTGGAAAGTGCGGTACGCCTCGTGGGATATGGATGACTTCAGGTGGATATCAGGCCATACCGCACTTTCCAACAGGGCGTAACTAATAATGTCAGGTCAGACATGATATGTACGATTTCGGCTATAGGCTACTTACAAATCAATTGCAACGATCACTATACTTCCCTTACCAAATAACTGTACATAGAGTCAGGGTATAATTATGCTTCATTTCTTCAGTGAACCTACCCTCTCAGTATGGGGTTAAAGAGAGGCTGTATTGATGGTTTATGTGTTTAACCCATTAATGCTTGAAGAGTTCCTCCAGAAATTGTCGTCTGAAGTTATGCTACTTTTGCCAATAACTTAACGGAATTAAGAATGATTTTATATATCATTTGAAGGAGAGTTCGTGGCAATGCTGTAATTAATATTTCTCCATCATATATTTTCCTATGCTTTTGCCTGCAATAACTTATCAAGATTGTAAGGCTGTTTTGACTCTAGTAAGTAGTAATGGGTTAATCACAAACGTACGTATTTGTAACGTGCAGATGTGTTGCAAAACGTATCAGTTGCTTTTCAATTTAGAATCTTTACAATGGCAATCATATGTGCAACTGTGTATTTTTTTATTTTTTTTTCTATAAGAAATACTAGGGTGTATTGTTTACATACAGATCCAGAACCGAATGGCTATCAAATCATGCATTTGAGGTGGCTTTATTCAGCATTCATAGCTTTACTTACAATGGATAGGATAACATGTATGCTAAATCATAAGGTTTAATCGTTTCGGTATTGTTCAAGCGGGACTACGGCACGATTCATGATTTCAGTTCTCTACTTTGTCGTCAGAGGGCGCCACTTTTAAGTGGATGAGTCTAAATGCTATTACGGAACAAACTGACAGGTCAATAGCTTTACCCGTGCAATAAGTGCCCTGGTACACAGCATACTTAACTCCGGATGGTGTACATATGTTTTATATAGAACTAATTATGTAGTTAACTGCTAATGGCGGTACTCCGGTGTTTTCTACATTAGACAGCTTGTTAGTCATGATCAAACAGCCCTTTTCATAACGACTGTTTTATGTAAAGGAATGGCAACGGTAAAATGAACTAATGTTTATATTGCTGTACAGTGCAGCATATACGTAAGCCAATGCCTGTCTAAAGAAACTAAGGAATGTGATACCTTAGATGTAGTGAACATGAATTTGAGTACCCGATAAAATACGCCACTTAACCCCAAGTCACTGCATACATTCTCACCTGCCCTGACTGGGGTTCGGACCTGGCTGGTTTTTGAAACAGGCAGTCAATAACAACCACTTGGGATACCAGGTCATTTAAGTACAGACACTGCGTTATGAGTATTTTAACAACTTTTTATTTGACAAAAAATATTAATTGTTCAGCATGTCAATAAATACACAGTGAGAATTGTATTTTTAGTAAGGATGAAGACTGAAAAACCGAGTTCTATAATCCAGTCCTCTATAATTGACCATGATTTTCTAGATTCGTTGCAAAGAAAAATTATGTGTTAAACAATAGCTATGTATCAATTACAAATAAATAACTAGCTTGGAGTTTTCAAACCTATTCTAAATAATTTCTCATTTGTGTAGAATCTTTTATGAAGGGTTCTTAATTGTATGTATTTTATATAAGTATCTTGGCACTTTGTGTCGTGTTTTGACAACTTGCCTATGCTGCTGTATAGCTGCATTTCTTTAGATGCTTCCGACAGAAACCTAGAAACCGGGTCATAGCTCCTAGGAAATATATCAATTCAGTACACGCATATCTACCAATTGACTAATCACTGCTTATATCATACAAGCTGCCTGGAAACATTTGACGCATATCAAACAGAGATAACAGTTCAAGAAAATGAGGAAATTCTTTACTGAAACAAAGATAAAATGTTTGATGTATTACAAACGAGAAAGACGATTAATCAAATTAATTTAATACATACATCGATTTTCGACTCTAATATATTTTACTTGCATTAGTGATCCTTAATCCGGCTCGCTGCTGCCAAGTAACGTGCATGTACCTTCACATGGTTCCTGTGTTTTTTTCAAAAGTTTCACGTTTCTTTGTTGCATATCGTAAGATAAACAAACACACTCTTTATATGATATTTTTCATTGAAATGAGAAAGTTGGTCAAGCAGCTGTGTATGCGTAGCATAGAAAGCTTTCGCGGAGATATTTGAAAGCCATCTAAACCCTGTCATGTTGGTATTCATTGATGAGCTCTCACTGAGTTCTCTCAGAGTACTCTCAGATGAATACCCTTGTGCCAAGGTTTCAGTCACTTTTCAGGATTTGTGCATCATTTTGTATTGGCCAAATAAGCCACAAGCAGCGTAAGGGTTAACATTCAATAGTCGTCGGGTGACATTCAGAGGGGTGGAAGGGGTTCTACCCCATTGCAAAACTGTCTTCTGTGTGGCAAAACCCTCTTCTTAGTGGCAAAACCCTCGTGGTTCAATGGACATGGTTAATAGTACATGTATCCTACAATTGCTTTATCGTTGCAAACTGTTCGGAGACGTCGTTATTTCTCTTTCATAACTATAAGTTCAAAACAATATAGACAAAAAAATAAACAATGGCGTTATGTACAGTTCTTTTCCACAATACACATACATTTATGTACATATTATCATTTTCTTTTTATATTCGATATATTCCTTGTTAATTTATTACAATACATCATTTGATATGTACCAGTCGCACTTATTCATAGTAGTAAGCAAACACGTAATTACGTAAAAAAACAGATTCATTGTAAACCTCATTTTACAAATATATTCTACATATTGTGGCTTAGTCGAGACCAGCCAGTTGTGACGGGTGGAGAGAATAGGAGTACCTAGCTTAACCCACCGCCTAACTCCAAGTTACTGCCAATTTTCTCACATGCCTAGTCCGTGTTAAGAGGAACCCAGGCATTAGTGGGAGACAACTAGAAGTCAGAGGCATATATATGTATATATGTATATATGTATATATACATATATATAATATATATATAAATATATATATATATATATATATATATATATATATATATATATATATATATATATATATATATATATATATATATATACTGTTTTATCTATTTAAGAATAAAGCACAAATTGAAGGCAAAGTATCTTGGTTTCTGTGCCTTCCCAATGACCAAGGGTTTGAGTTTCTCACCCATCATACTGGCAGTTAGTTCTATAGTAATCCTCTCTTTGGAATGTTTTCCACTAGCAAACTCCTCTCCTTTGGTATGAAAACCTTTTTTGGTCGTTTCAATAAAATAACAATCCTATTTCATCCATATTGAAAATGTCTTCAGGTCTGTACCCCTTAGTACAGGAAGGTTTTTCTCCCATTCATCAGAAGTGGTTGTATCAGCATCCCCCTCTCAATAGTAATTGTTCTTAACACTATGTTGTTTCTTTTAAGTAATAAATCAAGCCATCCATTAGATGCTTTAAATGCGTCATTGTTCAGATCTATTGCTAATTTCATAGCCTGTTGCTGGATCAATTGTCCACTGACAAGCATGCAGCGTTTGGTAGCATCTTGAAACCAGTTTAGACACTTCATTTACACCATCATTTTCTGAAGTTCTGCACAGACGCTTAGTGGCCCCAGAGATGCTTCTTCTTTTTTTTCTTTTTTTCTTTGTTTGAGATGGTTTATTATTGTCTCAAAAGTCCAACGAACACAGTATGTATACAGCAATGGATACAGTTGATACAGCAATTCAATATGGAATACAAGTTGTTGACAAAAAGAACACCTACTTTCAATACACTTTAGGTTCATAAGTTGATAAGCTCATTATATAGTGGATGCCAAAGCCCTAGAAAGTTTGGTAATTTGTCATTGATTTCAGCCCAGTATTTCTCTATGTGGAACAAGTCTTTAAGGACAAGTTTTGCTCGATCTCGTATCAGTCTACTGGTTTTATTTCTGTTGGAATATATCACCATTTTAGTTGCCAGAATAATTATATTGAGCAACTTGTATTTTCCTCTTAGTTCTCCAAGGATAATAGTTTTGGCATTCAGTATACAGTGCCGACATTTAATTCTTGCACTAGATGCCTGGGCAGTCCGGGCATAATACACGACCGCACACTCGGTTGAAATCCAGTTTCCTTGGCATGGATGCATAAATGACCTCCCAATTGAATGTTGCTTTGATTCACAAGGTAGGTGGGTCGTTAATGTATTTGGCTTATTGCATTGGCATGTTATCTACGGGTGTTTGTACACCCAGGCACCGGCAGACGTCTGGTCGACTGGTGCAGGAATTAAATGTCTGTACTGTATAATTATCAAAACCTAATGTTTTTATCCATGTTTGTATATCCAGCCAGAAAGAGTCTGCTTTTATACACTTGTATACTAAATGTTGTAAAGTTTCTACATCACCACAGAAGCTACATTTATCATCTTGTGCGATATTCATTTTAACTAGTTCTCGATTTGTAGCTATTCTATAATTAAGTATTCTGTATTGTATATATCTCACATACATGTTGACATTTGTTCTGTGATTAACAATAAAGGCATTTATTTATTCATCCTCTTCGATTTGTATTTCAGCCTTATATTTCCATTTATTAGACAGGTCCAGACAAATACTACCCTCATTACTGTTTAGAATTTTGTAAAGTTTGTTGGCCCCCTTTCTGCTTGTGTTAATGATGCTATTAAAAAGGAATGTATTGGTCTCTGGAAATCATACAGTTGTAAGTTAAGATTAACAAAACCATTAAGATAATTTCCTACCCTGTGTTTGAATATTCCAAATTCTAAGAAATTTGTTTTGAGACTATATATATTTCCAATGCCTTCTTGGTCGAGCATTATACCTTCTTCAGTTAAAACATCTGGGCCCGTAAGTACGAACATGGATTAAGTTAAACCTGGTTTAGCTTAATCCATGGAATAGTTAGTCCACTGTTCGTGGCTTAATTTAAACGGTATGCACAAAAGGTTGATTAGCAATGCAATGGATTAGTTAAGCCATGGATTAGTTGAATTGTGGACTAACCTTACTCCACCGATTAAAATGAAACATTGTGCTGATACAATGTTGCATTGGTGCTTATTTCTGGAAGAGTGGAAATTTCCTTGGAATCTGGGTTAAATGTACGCACCAACTTGGAATTGTACTGACCTAAATTGTCAGAATGAGTTCCACAAGCACAGCAGTATGGAAGGCCAAAGTGGACAAAAAGAGCATTTTCTAATATTAATAAATGATTTATTAATATTAATAAATGATTTATTAATATTAATAAATGATTTATTAATATTAAGAAATATTTATTAATAGTAATAAATGATTTATTAATATTAAGAAAT
>OZ012694.1:5729063-5769292 GCA_963942565.1 Maea johnstoni
GATTGCTTTCCCCTTTCTCTGTCATTCCATTTTTGTATATTCTTTGCTATGAGTTAGTCTACTTAGTATATAAACTAACAGACATAAAACGCCATATTTTGGTCTCAGGTTGATTGTTTACATTTATACAATTGTTTATGGGAAAAAATGTATGTCATTTGGCAGTTCTATGGAAAGCATATTGATGTACATGTATGTTTCTATTACCCGTTTTCAATACATTTTCTTTGCTTATTGTAATGAAAACATTGTATTGTAATAGATACATTATATCACATTTTTATTTCAATCAGTAGTTTTGTTACGATACCATGTTGCATACTTAAAATGACGTTTTTGGTTAGAACTAAGTTCCTGGGGATGACCGACATCTACCTTCAAGGGGTGCCGGTATATTTCAAAATGTTATTTTATACCGAAACTATTTCACGTTTGGTTCTTACATTGAATGAATGTTTGTAATTAGTAAAGACACGTGTAAGCTCGGATTACCATCAATAGTGTGTATAATTAAATTGCTAAAAATTCTATTACCGTTGCTCATTCAGACTCTCATTTTAATTGTTAAGTGCTCTTGTCTTCAAATGCCTTACTTGATAAAAGGAGTAATCAATAAAGTCAAAGATGGAAAAATTAAATTAGTGTTATTTTTTAATTCTTATGTTATGAAAAGCATGGTCTCTCTAAGACTGGCTTTTTGAACCCTAATCATTTAATCATCATTACACAATATAATTGACTGAGCAAAACGGTTTCTGCAATAGTTTCCCTGAGAAAAGTGCAATATTTAAGGCATGATATAAAGAAAGGAAATACAACAGAACTGATTTAGAATTTTGAATGGCGGCATAAGCATACGATTTGATAGAAACGCTTTCGGAGATATCAATGAAATCACGGCTGAGAGATATATAATCGATATAAAATTTAAAATGGAATTATATATATATATATATATATATATATATATATATATATATATATATATATATATATATATATATATATATATATATATATATATATATATATATATAAACAACTTTCTATTTGTCCAAGGCGCAGAAATCGCGCGCAAAACGCGTTAGATATTACTTACAAAGCTGACTTGACGAAGTGAATTATTCAATTGATTAATAACGTACAAACGACATTCCACAGATACTATTAATCATGTGTGGTGTTAGATTGTATATGCTTGCTATTATGAATAATTATAAGGATAGGTTGGCGCCCTGTGCATATTGTGCATATTTCAACGTTTCATATTCACTTCTAAATCCTATCAATCAGAGTGCTTTACGGCAGTTTTATACCTCGTGCACATAAATATAGAGAGATCGCGTTTTTCAAATTGACATATGGGCAAAGATTCACTATGCACATGTAAACACGACAAAAATGGCAATGGCCTCCGCTTATATGTTTCGAGTATCGATCTATATCTCTCCATGGGTTTATTGATTTATCTATCTATCTATCTATTTATCTATCTATCTATGTACTTCCATGCCTAGTATTGAAATTTAATATTTTTTATCTCGAAAAAAGTAAAATGTCCTGAGACGGTTGCTATGGCAACAATACTTTGACAAAAATGGTTGCCATGGCAACACGCAGATGGGCTCCAATTCTTTAATTAAGTAGTGTTTTATGATAGGTGGTACCACTAGATACTTTCCTCAAAATTTCAAACATATTGACACTGGAATGGATAAGATAGAGGCAGAAGACCGTAAAGGGTTGAATTATCTATGACATGTTTATTACATGTTGCAACATTGTATATCTGAATGCTACATTGATTAATTCATTTAGAATGACATTTTCCAAATATTCATGAAACTTTGAGGACTGTAAAAGATGATAGTGAAGTTTAATACTTTTACTAAGAAATAGGTTAAACATCTTGAAACGGTTGCCTTGGCAACATGAATCTGGTATAAAGGGTTGTCATGGCAACCCTCCTCGAATATTCTGTTAATTCAAAATTCTGAAGTCCCAATGCTTCTCATTCTTTAAACAACCTCATTCATTCATTTTTGGTCCTACAAACCTTATATTTTACAACTTGATTAAAACATCTTTGGGCAAGTTAAGTCAAATTCTGCAAAAATTACTAGGCAAAATTATACCATGGTGTAGGTGTGTACGGCAGAATTTTTTTTTTTTTACTTATATATATATATATATATATATATATATATGTGTGTGTGTGTGTGTGTGTGTTTGTATGTGTGCGTGTGAGCTCACACATATAGATAGATGGATAGATAGAATTACAGACAGACAGAGAGGCAAATAGATGTTAGATATTGATAGATATACACATTGGTCACCACATACCATTAAATTCAAATAATGAGTGCTCCCTTGGAAGTGGTAAAGGGAGACAGATAACCAGTTTGCACAAAGATAGTCAACAAAATATTTCAAAAAAAATTCTGCTGTTTTTGGAAAAACGGTGGAGAAAAAAATCAAAACAATTTTTTCTGCGTTTTTTTGGAAAAAAAAACGGTGGAGAAAAGAATTTAATTTTTTTCTGCTGTTTTTGGAAAAATGGTCGAGAAAATAAATTCTAATTTATTTTCCCCACCGTTTTCCAGAAGAAAACAGCGGATTTTTTTTCTGCCGTTCACACCTGTGACCATGGTAAAGTTATGACGTGCTCATGTCTTCCATGAAATATCTGAATATCAATTGTTTCACATCTGTATTGAAGCCAGGAAGCTCTTTGCATAACATATGAACTAGAATTAAACATTTCTGTCTTTTGGCCTCCTCCCCGGGAAATGGTAAAGATGTCACAAAACATGTTTGGATTATTTGACCTCTCATAATAGGGATGTCATCTTATTTTTTTGTTTTCATTTTCTATGTTTTTTATTATTTTATCTTTAAGACTTAATTGCCTTTTTAAATAGATATTTATACTTATTTATTCTTGAATATTTTATTTTTATTAAAACTAAAGAATTTGTTAAGTAAGTGTCATGCCGAGTGATAGGTGGTAATACATTTTTTTATAGTTTATACCATCTTCTTTTCATTTTTATTTGTTATTAACGATGGACCAAGTGTGAAAGACCAAATAAAAAACGTTTACTTATGGCCTGAAGCCGCACTCTCGCACGATGGTGCGACAATGCGACATTGGACACCCCTGCCCTTCGTCCAGTTGTTAATTAAGAAATCCTAAATCTGCTTTAAGTTCTAGGAGTGGACCACTTATATTTTAACATAAATGTTACCTGAAGTTTTGACACACAGAACAGTACCTCCTTACAGATGTAATCATTTATTTTTCTTTCTGCTCCTCATGATTAATTTGTTCGTTCTTATGTTCACCTGTTTTAATATTGTGTATTACTCATGATTTATTTTATCATGAATTTGATATGATTTTGTACAGATAATGAACAGTCAATAAACATTCAATTAACTTGCCCTCCATCTAGAGAGGTCGGGAAAAATAATGTGTTATTTGCTCTTTCACAGTTGGTCTATCGTAGTTATCATCAAAACGACTTATTTGCCTTTTTCCATGAATAGAAAGTAATACTTATCTAATTATTTATCATAATATTATAAAGTTATTAACATAGCACCGCAGTGCGACTTAGTGCCATACAAGGTGCGTGTCAAGGTGCGCGCAGATACACGTAACGTAGACCGTGCAGATTTTCCTGGGTTATCCTGAACGCACTTACGTGATTTTATAGAGCACGTTGATTGGCTCAATTGAAATACGCACACTTCCACGTCACAAATATTTCGCTCAATTACAAATTGAACCTACTCAAAGGCAATTTTCTTTGAATAAAAAATATTAATAAAAAATGTGCTCGGTGAATATTTTGATTGAGATGATTGGCTTCTTCATGATTCTACTTCGATATAAATTCGTGAAAAAATGAAAAATATTCTTAAGCGGTCAAAAAATGGTACAAATTTCCCGGATGTGACTATTTTCTTGGAATAAAAATCTCCAGAAATCATTTTTCAAAAGTGTCTCTTAACAGTTTTTTGAGCCCTCGGCTGATCAACAATTGAAAAGAATGGATCGGCCGTTTTAAAAATTCACCGAAGGTGAAATTTATGGCTAGAAACTTCACTACGGCAAAAGACGCTGGCCGGTACAATGATGCAATATCATGCGCGTGGCGGGGAATCCCCAATAAACTTACTAAGAGGTTTCCAGATCGCGCACTACACGTTTTTATTGCAAAATACGTATTCAAATGTTGGCACCAATTACTCATCACACATCTCTAGTATGTACATATATATAAATATATATATATATATATATATATATATATATATATATATATATATATATATATATATATATATATATATATATATATATATATATATATATATATCCCGAATTTACCGAATGGGTTTGAGACGGGAACAATAAAAACGTTATCTTTAATCATTTTTGTTGATATGGTGGGGCAGACGATGCACGTATTCAGATTGAGTAGTAAAGCCGTATATTTAAGTTATTCCCTTTCCCAGCAGATGGCGTCCTATATATTCTGAATAGTGGCGTTTTAATGCTCAAAAGTCAACAAACAATGATAGAAATTAAAACATACTTATTTGGCTAAAACAGTTATGATAGTAAGTGAGAAGTAACTCACAATAGTATCAAATAGACAGGGCAGGTTTGGGGATTGCGATACATGTTTGCAGTACTCACAAAGATTCTCAACCTGCCCACGAACCGGTCCGACTAGGTGTAATGCTGCTCTAAGTGCTATCAATGCGCAGAACAATAGTGTCAGCCATATCAGCTCAATTGAGCTGGTATGGCTTTGTTTTTCTGCACGTACACCACGGCACATTCAGTGCACAAAACATTCGTCTACACTGACAGATTCAAACCGAAATCACTCGGTAGCATTTTCGGGAAATTTAATATCAGTGCAGCCATATGCAGAACGGGAAATTTAAAAACGGGAAAAAGTCAAAATCATCAATTTTCGGGAAATAAAAGTCCCGGGAAATATACCCGTTATACAGTATATATATATATATATATATATATATATATATATATATATATATATATATATATATATATATATATATATATATATATATATATATATATATATATATGTATATATGTAGGATTACCCTTCTATCGGTGTCCAGCTGTTTACTAATGAGGATGTCTAGCCAATGGTGATTGAAGTTGAGTATGATTACACCTCATGAACTGCCTACGTGTAGCAAGACTGTAAGCACCAAGATGTCACAACAGGTAGTGAACCATCTGTTTATTGCCTATCGACACGCTGTGCTTTCAAATCCCCCTGATGTAAATTCAACCCCTTTTATTGGCTAAGCCTAAATACCACTAATTGATTCTGCAAAGACGTCTTTTCGGCATATAATTAAGTGGTATTCACGTGATAGTTTGTATTTCACTTTTGCCAGTTAGATTCT
Organism: Maea johnstoni; assembly: GCA_963942565.1. Lineage (NCBI taxonomy): Eukaryota > Metazoa > Annelida > Polychaeta > Spionida > Magelonidae > Maea > Maea johnstoni. Next base: position 5,734,527 of record OZ012694.1, read on the forward strand.
CAAATTTAAAGCAAAATTAAGAAAGACCATTTAAAATGCCTAAATACCGTGCAAGGTAGCATGACCAAGATTTTTACATCAATAAACACTATACATGATATATTTTCTCGCATAGCAGGATAACGTGTATAAAAGTGCCCTCGGTGTTACAATTACACGGATTCGAATCGTCTTCAGATGCTTTCCTATTTCCTGGGCTTGGATGTATGAATGACCTTACAACTGAACCCAGCATTTTCTTTTAATTTCTGCAAAACGCATGTTTTTTTCTAACAAAACAAACAAGCACTGAACGCAGCATTGGTTCGCAAGCTACGCGGGTCATCGATGGGTTTAAGTTATTCTTTCACATGTTTTCCATGAATGTTTTTACAACCAGGTACTTGCAGACGTCCGGTCGACAAATGCAGGAATTAAATGTCTGTACTGTAGTTTAATGAAGCTTAATAGAAATAATCACTTCTCTGTAGGGAGTGAGAAGCAATCAATCATTCAAAGGTACCAATATAAATCGTCGATTTCCCTATAATTTTGTGTCACATTGTGGGCCACCCCTGTCTTACAGTGATCATTTTATTTACGTTGCCTACTTAAACCTTCTCAAATGATATCGCGTCATTTCCTGCAGAAGTGATTTCATGCTTAGTCTAATAACTAGTCACTTAGTTTGATAGCCATCGGGGAACAGTTTAATGCGGTACAGGTGTATAAAGACAACTTTGATTTATTATGCAATTTATCAGAAAGGATCTAAATGGTGACAGATATGACGAGTAAGTTGATTTATACAATTTTCTGAAGCTACTTTTGTCTAAGGCACAAAATGACGAAACTTTTGGAGATCATCTAAAACCTGTCATGTTGGTATCCAGAAGCAAGCACAAATTCCTTTTTCTGGGGCTTTCTTTTTCTAAGGCAAAAAACGCCGAGACTTGGAAAAACATCTAAACCCTGTCATGTTGGTATTTACTGGCAAGTTCTCACTGCTAACTATCCGATGAGTACACATGTGGCAGGGTTTCATTGAATCAGTGACTGAATCATGACTGAATCAGTCATGTTCAGTTTTGTGTTGCATCATTATTTGTTGAACAAATTAAACTTCAGCGGCAAAAGGGTTAGCATATTTAAGAAATATTGTCATGGAAATAAATTAGTGTTTTATTCATAAATTTCGCCATACATTCACCATGCCTCTCAGAGTCATGCATGTGGGTATTTAATGCACAATGGATTTTTTCAATTTATATTTTCTAATTTTCGAGTGTGACAATCGCATATCAGTACTGAGTGTAGCGTAACAATGTAGTACCCATTATCGTGTTATACATATATCAACAAGTTTAAGGTGGGTCCAACACTTTTCTTACTGTCGGATAGCCAAAATTGTTTTTTGGCATTTCTAAGCTCAGGTTAAAGTTTCTCATAAGTTGGCTCAACTCAAATTATGCGATTCCCTTGCTAAGTGCCATTTTGGAAAAAAACAAACACTGAGCCATCCAAATCCAGTGTAGGCACATGGTAAGTGCCCATTTCCACGTGGGTTTATTTATTAACATCCTTGCAGGGGTTTGAGCTAATTGCCCTCTCAGCTTCTGGAGTCTGAATATATAATGAGTGAGCTACCCTTATACCCGTGAACTCTCAATAAGCATATTTACTGAATAGTACTTAGACTACCCTGAATTGTTCCTCCTCGGTGCAAATCTAACTTTGCGTGATGTTGTACTAGCCTCTACTTTTGAACAAAACTTTCTCTTTATACCTGATGCAAAAGTTATGCTTGTTTATATACTGCAGAGGAAAAATATTTGGAATAAATCATCAAAACTACATTGTGAACTAAAGCTAATTTTCATAAATGTTTATGTACATTCAATTTGATAAAATGAACTGATATTGTACTTGTCCGAATTGGTAAATATCTTGTGTGAGTGGTCTCTGTACCACTTCAGCCTCTCTCACCACAGCCCCTTTATTGTCAGCAGCAGAGCTTGAGGTAATATTACATTTCCTAGCCCTAACTTTCTTCCTATCACATTCACATTTAGAAACTTTCTCTTTAGGCATTTCTAGATAAATTGATGACTAGCTTTGACAGTAAATCCTAGTGTCAGTGTATCAAGCTAGTCAAACATGCTGGAAGGATCCCTTCAGAATTAAAGAAGAAACCATCCCTCTATTAATGAATGGCCATTCGTTCAGTCTGTGGTCTCTTGACAAGACTCTCATCACTCATGCATGAATAGCCTGTGTATTATCAACAAGCAACACAACTACGTCACTTGGAGGGAAAGTGCAGTCTAAGCTATCTTAGGATGTTCTTTCAAGTAGCTGTGATAAAACCAATCAAATCTCAGAAATGATGAAAACAATTTTGTGATTTATGATGCAGATGTCATGTCAACATCATAAAGATGTCAACTACCATGACAGAATCTACTTAACTCCTCCCATTTCCCTGTGATTGGACCATTTCCAAGTGGGGATGGAAAATTGGCTTTTCTGAAGAATTGATTCATAGCAAAAGTGGGTTGCTGTTTGATGTAACTTCTTCCCATTGAAATAGCAGACAATGACACTTTAACCCCTGTGGTCACCACCCCTAACAAACCTCCCTGACGGTGTCTTGAAGTTTCAATAGGATGCCTACTTCTTGGGATAAGTGGGGAATTAGCTAATTTCTATAGACATCCTACCCCCATTTAGCTTTAAAACTGAATACCTCCCACAGGAGTGCAAATAAAAGGAAGCCCAGACACCGTACCCTAGACACATGTGTGAACTTCAAACCAATACAAGTTAATTAGGCATTCTGCCCCTCAGCTGTAAGCTGAGAGTGATTTTATTAAAAAAAGTATATTTTTGAATTTTGCAAAAGAAACACTAAAAATACAAAAGTAAATAAATCAAAATAGCACTGTGAAGTAGCTAAGAAGGTCTTCTTTCAGAAAATATATAGTTTGATGGGTGTTACAACCCCCTAATAGCTCTTAATGAAGATAATGTTAGCTAATGTCCTATGTGCTGGACCCACCTTAACTAGAGAAACAACAGCGGACACACTGGTTATTATCTAAACTGCTAGTAGAGTTGCACGTCACGATCGGATACTGTTAATCACTTAAGTATAGCGGGAGCAATAAGATAGCGATAATAGCGCTCTGCCTATATGCGCTATTGTAAAATCTCTGTCCTTATTTAATTCTTAATTGAACTTGTTGCTGCTGTTCCGGTTAACCGCTATACTTGATTCACGCTATCCATGCCAGTACTGTAATTGCGCTATATAATGTTCACGCCCTGTTTAAGTGATTTACAGTACAGTGTGACTTCATGAGCCAGATTTAAGCTATCTATCGCCCACAGGTTCCCAAAAACTGCCCAAACCTCTGCCCTATGGGATAGAAAAATCCTACAACATAATGGTAAGTTCTAGATCATCGTATCCAAAACACTGGGATGTAGTATAGAACGTATTCTACTAACATCATTGCATTAATTAAGTGTGATACATTGGCGTGAAAATTCCATGAGACTTCTGTCATTTTTCTCATGTTAAAGTATGCATAACCAAGTATGTGAGGTTCCATAATTATTATAATAATAAGTATACGAAGAAGGAGGAGATGATGAGGAAGAAAAAGAAGAAGAATGATAATATTGATTATGATAATGATGATAATGATGATAATGATGATACTAAGAAGAAGAAAAAGAAGACGAAGGTCAGCGACATCAACAACAACAACATTAATAATACTAATAATAATACTAATAATACTAATAATAATACTAATAACACTAATAATAATAATAATAATAATAATAATAATAATAATAATAATAATAATAATAATAGTATTAATAATGATAATAATAATGATAATAATAACGATAATAATAATGATAATAAAGATAATATTCATAATAATAATAATAATAATAATAATAATAATAATAATAATAATAATAATAATAATAATAATGACAATAATGATAATACTAATAATAATAGAAATGATAATGATAACAATAGAAATAAAAATGATAATTATGATAACCGGAATTAAATTTTATATATCAATTCTCCACAGATGACTTTTCATACGTATCCCGCACTGTTTGTTCATCTAATGAAGTGAGGACGATCTGTAAGCCGGCAGCCACGTGGTGACGATAATACGCATGCGCAGAGAGCACCTAGCCAACCCAAGTAGGACTGAATGGAATTACAAGAACGATCGTGAGCACTTGCAGTCTCTGCATGCCGTGATGGGAGGCGGCAGAAGTGCGTCTAGACTGAAAACTCTACAAGTCCTACAAAACTACTTCAGAACAAGTAAGGATCTTTTCGCGTGAAGGTTATATATGATAAGCTGGCATCTGATATAGAATACACCCGTGTGATTTAAGGAAAATTGATGAAAGCGAGCCAGTGCAACTGTGTGTCCGGGAAGCGTGCAGACTCAAGTGATTATAAACAGGTGTGGTGCTTAAATCATCGGGTCATTTCGCGACGAGACAGGAACACGGAATCGGTAAGAAATTCCCTTCTTCTTTTCGACCAGAAGTGACTTGTATATATATAGTTACGATGAAAGACGCCAGACTCTCTTCTTATTGTGAATGTTTATATAGCCACCACGTTTCCTCGTTTGGAGAGAGTCCAGTGGATATGATAACAGAGATCTGACACTTGATACTATTACGTGTTATCACTTACTCGGTCAAGAGAGCTAGCTCACAACAGACCCTACCTACTTCACGACAGGTCCTCGCTAGGTCATGATGGGTCCTCGCTAGGTCGTGAAAGGTCCCCGCTAGGTCGCGTGAGCTCCTCCATAGGTCGTGACAGGTCCTCGCTAGGTCACAACAGGTCCTCAGTAGGTCGTGACAGGTCCTCGCTAGGTCGTGACAGGTTCTCGCTAGGTCGTGATATGTTCTAGCTAGTTCTTGACAAGTCTTTGATGGGATCACTCTGACGCATCACGTCATGGAAACATACGTCATACATCGAGATTGGACAACACATCCACCACACGCGATGGTGACGGATAACACGAACGTCACCAATACGTCATTGAGCACAAGGACCCAGGTGCCCGAGCCTCCACTTTACATACTTGCGGCAACCACGACAATGTACGTCCTCCTATTTTTGTCCGGCGTTTTGGGCAATTCGTTAGTTATCTTCGTAGTCTGCAGGAACAAGGACATGAGAAGTTCCACCAACTTTTTCCTGGTCAATCTGAGCGTGGCCGATCTCTTGGTAATATTAATCTGCATGCCGACTGCACTTGTTGACATCTACGCGAAGGAGGTCTGGTATCTTGGTCGATTTATGTGTGAGTATTGCCTTTTCATTTTCGTATTCCTTTCATACGTTGGACTAAGTGTGAAAGAGAACATATCTAAATATTTTTTTTCACCAGCGTTTTTTTTTCGGGGGGGGGGGGGGGGAAGAAAATATATTCAAATATATTTTCACTCCCGTTTATTGGGGAGAGAAAATGTGTTTAAATATACTTTCACTCCCGTTAATTGGGGAAAGAAAAAATATTTAAATTTATTTTCACCACCGTATTTTTTGGGGAGAAAATATATTTGAATGTATTTTCACCACCGTATTTTTGGGGGAGAAAATAAGTTTAAATTTGTTTTTCACCACCGTATTTTGGGGGAGAAAATATATTTAAAATTATTTTCTCCCCCCAAAATACGATGGTGAATTTTTTTAAAAATATTTTCTCTTTCACACTTGGTCCATCGTACTTTCACCACAATAATTCCATTAACCGGCATCCAATGCTTTCCTCCAAAGCACAAGGATGCAAAGATTTTTGATAACCAGCCAAACCCTGTCATGTTGGTATTCATTAGATAGCTCTCGCTGAGTACTCTCAAATGAGTACCCATGGGCCAATGCTTCAGTCATTATTCAGGTTCTTTGCATCATTGTGTAATGGCCAAATTAGCTACCAGCAGCATAAGGGTTAAAATTGATAGTTATCATTTCCTAAATGTTCTCTCTGACAATAGGGGTGGCTTATGTAATAGAATTTCACACATGACAAAAATCGGGTTTAAAGTGTGACTACTAGTATTGTTTTTTATGATGTAAACGTTAAGTTACTTAGCGGAAAAGTTCTTTTCGTTTCCGCCCAACAGTTAAAACACATAATTGAAAAGGTGCATCTCAGAATGGCTTTGCAAATTTAAAAACTTCAAAACTACGCCTAGTTAACTTGTATTCAAACGTCCGATTTGGGTAGAACAAATTCTGCCTTTGAACTTTTTCATCAATTAATCTGCTAAAGACAGATTTAAAAAATGATTTGCCAGTTTCTCATGGAACATTTTTAATAAAAGGTATTTCAAAACATATGTGTCCATGGAAGATTCATTAATACAAATCTAAATGTATGGGCTGCCCCAAATGCCGAGAAAACTAATGTGCGCTGAAAGGTCCATTTGTCTCAAAGCTGAGGGTGGTCGAGAACTTGATTCACAATTCAGTGCCGACATTTAATTCCTGCACTAAATGCGTGGGCACACCGGGCATGACACACTACTGCACGCCTGATTGCCACCTTGTTTCTTAGGCATTGATGCATGGGTGACTTTACTGATTGTAACTTTGATTCGCAAGCTACGCGGGTCATTGGGATGTGCTTGGCTTATCTTTGACACATTTTCCATGGGTGTTTGTATATCCAGGTCCTGGGAGACATCCGGTCGACAGGTGCAGGAATTACATGTCTGTACTGTAGAGGTTATTGATATATTTCTCCAATCAGCGTCGTCTACTGGCTATTTGGCGTTTGCGCCTTATGCTATCATAACCCATTATTGCTCCTAAATGGTCTCCATATTGCTTGAGGAATGTTAGAATTTGTTTTATTCAATTTCATTTTAAAAGGTGTTTCATTGAGTTGCTTGTACTAATGGACCCATATAGCGTTCAGACAAATTCAATTACAGATAGACAGACAATAGATTCAGTAAAAAAAGTAGTGAAAGAATACACAAGTCCAGAAACAGGTAGACAAAAATGTGTATCAATCTAAACATAGCATCATATTGTCAAGGAATTATGCTAATATCTGTTAGAAAATGTTAGAAAATATCAGCGACACATTGGCTTTGTTGATGCTGAACTGGGCACGCCGTACGAATGGTTTCATGCATGGAATTTTCATTTAATGAATAGATATGGAATTTCCATGCATGGAATTTTCATTTCATGCATAAAAATTGCCATGATTCTTTCTGAGCTATTTTAGTTATGAGATACTAGTAATACCTAGGCAACGCTGGTGGTTGAAACAGGAGATGATTGCTTCCTTATCTATGATCTGGTCTCTGCTGTGAACCCATGGGAATTGTGAGGGCGAATTTTTCATTCTGATCTATGCTGAAGTCTTCAGCTTCTTCCACTATAAAGCAATGGCTAGCCATGAATTCACCTAAAATGGCCGATTAAGTCACGATAACCACATTCCATATTTTAATGAAAGTTTTATTTAAAAGGGTATTTCAACACAAAAGCATCCATGGGAGGTTTCACTGATACAGATCTGGATGTGTGGGCTGCCCCAAATGCCGAGAAAACTAATGTGCGCTAAAAGGTCCCCTCAGATTGTCTAGTGTAGTCTTCACGTGAAAGTAAGTTAAAGGTGCTGATAAATTAATTATTCCTCTCCCTATCGATGGATACGAGTGGGCCTTGTTTTTTTGCTTCGGTGCAAAGGTTGACATGATCAGTAAGAAACTAATTCCCTAACCACTCTTACAATCGGCTTATTGTGTAAAATATGTATTGGCATCTAGACATAAGAGCCTCAAAACTAATTGGATTAGGATGACAAACTGCTGTCTTGACATCCACACTAATTGGGATTTAAGAAGGGCTATTCTAGAATTATTCTTTAAGAGGATTTCGATCATTTTACATCACCAGACTATCTTTTCTGGTAAGTCATGACATGTAATTACCACGGCTGTGTGTCGGAAGTTGCAATTTCGATTTTTCGATTATCGTCACTTTTTCTGCCATTAATTGTGGCCAAGTCATGACTCGCCATATATAATTGGTGGAGGAAACCAGAGTACCCGGCAAAACCCAACGCCTAATTTTATGTATACATGTGTAAGAACACTTAAACCTAGAGGGCCATGAACACATAAACATGTATATGTGGGTGAGGTGATAAAATTAATTTCAATAAGGCTCTGGCTTGCCAATCCTAAGGGACCACCCAACAATGCTTCAAGTGGCAAATTGGCTGTCAGAATGCTGTTTCCATCCAAGGTCTGTTTGGGAATATAAATTGACATCAGGGATGTGTGGGCAAAACTACATTGTGGAAAGGAATTTCATTTCTCCCTAGGGTTAACATCTCACATGAGGGGTTATCTAACAAGTAATTTTTTATATGAAGAGGTATGGCAACACTACCAAAATAAACATTGTAGAATAGAAATATTGGATGGAAAGACGTCTTGATATTCTACATCTCATTTGCTGGTTTTCAAAATAGAATTTGTAAGGTACAGTAAAAATAGATCATAAAGTATGGACATCTATTAACTAAATCTAGAAAGTTGCCTCTGGAAATTATTTCAGATCATTCAACAATTATTCTTTAAGATCATTTTGTATTTTATTCATCTTTTCAATTGAAACTTTTCTTGATACTTGTGACCTTTCCAAGTGTTTCTACCGAAAAGTAAATGAATAAATGCACCCTATCTGCATATCGATTTATTGTCACAAGCAGCCACTGCTATTATCATTATTATCATCATATCATTATTATTATTAGTAGAAGTAGTAGTAGTAGTAGTAGTAGTAGTAGTAGTAGTAGCAGTAGCAGTAGTAGTAGTAGTATAATTACTATTATCATTATTATCATTATCAATATTATTACTTTTATAATCATTATCATTAGTAGTAGTAGTAGTATTTTTATCATTATTATTATTATTATTATCATTATTATTATTATTATTATTATTATTATTATTATTATTATTATTATTATTATTATTATTATTATTTTTATCATTATCATTGCTGTTGTTGTTGTTGTTGTACATGCTGACAGCGACACCTTGCATTCGATAAGAAAATGTAGGCATACGAACCTAGGAAAGGCATACGTTGGATATAACATAGTCAGCTGCTTGACATTTAGTTTCCATAAAGATCAAATCTTGTCCTGATATGAACAAGGTGACACCTCAATCAAGTTATGATCAGTGAAATGGAATGAAGTGCTAGTTGAGTAAATTGGAATTGAAGGCTCGCTACGTGTACGTGTATGTGTGCTGAGCACAGCTACAATACACACTATGATAGCACAGCATTTTGTGGATCACTTCTAATTGTATTTAGTGTTAGGTATGCTAGGGATAACTAAGGTATGCACACAGCACATGTACATGTAGAGAGAACATGGCGTGAGTTGAAATGCTAATTACAAAGGAGTGAGTTATCAAATAATTGATAAAACCGAAAAATGTCCCAGAAGCATACAGTGCCGACACATAATTCCTATACTAAATGCGTGGGCAGCACGACATAATACATGACCCCACGCCCGATTGCAACCCAGTTTCCAGAGCATGAATGCATGGATGACCTCGCAACTGAACGTAGGTTTTATTCGCAAGCTATGTGGGTCATTGATGCGTTTGACGTTATCCATGGAGATTTGTACAACTAGGCGTTGGCAGACGTCCGGTTGACTGATGCAGGAATTCAATGTCTGTACCGTGCAAAAAGGGATCGTAGGGATCGTAGCAACCAGCATATGGCCAGAGACCATGGCGTGAGTTGTAACGCCTATTTACAGAGTAATACATCATTAGATAATTAATAAAATTGAAAGATGTCTCAAAATCGTAGGATGTCCAACGATCTCAATAGGATTACTAATTACAACACGTCCATGACCGTCGAAGGCAATGCATATCGAAAAAAGAGCTTCATTCAACACAACTATAACTTCCCTTAGTAGGCGATGAAAAAGGCTGTTCAGTGAAAAAAAGCTGTTCACGTATCACTTTTCTGAATATGGTGTGACGAAAAGGCTGTTCTTGTATCCCTTTCCTGAACATGAATGTTATGTGAACTGTTTTGCCATCCCCCTATTTGTTCATATTATTATAAGTCAATTAACTATGTACCAAATATTGGATTCTAAATAGTATTTCTTGTATGCAGTTTTGGACTTCATCACTACCATTTATTATTTATTACAAACACTTTTGACCCTTAGTTTAGGCATTAAAACTTGGTGTAACTGAGTTTTCCTCCCTATATTTCTTAATAACTTTGGGTTTTATTTATTAGCAGTAACGCATATCAAATGAGCATATTGTTAATATGTAGACTTGAATTTTTACTATTGGTAAAACCTTTTTTTATTTTCTGAAAAACACATGTGTTTTATTTCCTAACAGCGTACAACAATGAAAAACATACAAACACATACTGTCACATATAAAACAAAACAAATGCATCCTTTTGTACAATTTTTGTAGAATATTGAAGGATTATGGATTTAGATACAAAATTCTTAGATATTATGACCTACACTTCGTCGGATAAGATTTTCAATGTTACCCTAAAATGAGAATTAGAATTTAGCATTTTTGTTCAAATATTGGATGTTCTGATTCTGTTCATTTTGTAACTGCACTGATAGCTCAAATTTGATTTCGGCGATATTTGTCACCTTACCTCTCTGTCTGTTTTAGTATATTTTTTTTTCGTCAATAAAATCACTGTATCAATTATAGAGTTATTGTAGGCAGTACCAAAAATCTTTTCTGATCTGAAATTTTAATATCATCTCCTTGTACCATTCCCAACCAGCCCTCAACCTGTCGCCACAATGTATGTATTTTCTGACATTCAAGAAATGCATGCTCAATTGTCTCAGGTGTGTTGTTGCATAGATGACATTCGGGACTATCCACAATTTTCATATGATATAAAAGTTCATTTGTTAAAATTCTTCTATGCAATGATCTGAATTGTAAATATCGGACATATGTGCAATCAATATCTTTATCGATTTTCAAGATTGACAAAGATTTACTTCTGATATCTCTTGTAGCAGACTTTAATATTGGTAAAACCCAATAACTGAATACTGTTCACTGTAAAACCAGTCGACACAGACAATCACCACATTGATAAGCTGGTCCAGAGTTTATTGCCCTGCCAGTTTCTGCCAACCTCATGTTATTAACATGATTCCCTAAAGCTGACGCTAAGTGGTACTAATCACCAAACAAACTGCTATCCATTTCCTGTGTGTTTAGTGAAAGATATTTGATAACATCATTGAAATCAGTCCTCTCTGCTTACGCTGTGGTTCTTTGCTTATCTGTGGGACCTCAATTGATGTGTTTACTTGAAGTAGTGCTGGCAGCCAGGCAGTCAGTCATTTAAATGATTGCAGTGGGCCTAGGCACAGCTGGTTACCTGCGTAAGGTGCTTCAACCTAATTACTTAAGCACTGGACTAAACATGGGGAAATATCTGGCCATGATAAAGGATTTACGTCAAGAAAGGAGAATATATTAAGTAAATATGTAGAAAAGGGGTTTAAAAGTCTGTGAGAAAAGATATCAGAAGCAAAAATAAGAAAAGCTTTTAAAGATATCAGAAGCAAATATAAGAAAAGCTTTAAAGAAATTTGATAAGAATATTGATTGTACATATGTGAGATATTTACAATTTAGATTATTGCATAGAGAACTTTTCACTAATGAACTTTTTATACCAAATAAAAATTGTGGATAGTCCATAATATCCACTTTGCAATTATACATCTGAGCGAATTAAGCATTCATATTTTGAATATCAGAAAATACATACATTGTGTCAATAGGTTGAGTTCTGGTTAGGTATGGTACTAAAAGACAAAATCAAAATTTCAGATTCAGAATAAAAGAGTTGGTACTGCCGATAAGAACTTTGTCATTGATCTAAGTTCAAGAAACATTTAAAAACCCTACTGGAACGACGAAATGGATACCTTGAAAGTTAATAAAGTTAGAGCTTATCACCTATGGGTTTCTGCTGGAAGGCCAAGGGACTCTAATGACCAGATGTATATCGAATATAAAAAGACAAAGAAATGTTTTATGAAGAGACTTACTGCTTTAAGCAGAGAATATGAGAACGGAGAGATTCTAAACGCTGTGAGAATGGCCGAAATGGATAGAAACTTTTTTTGGAGGTTAATCAAAAAGGCCAGGAAATCTAATAGCTCTCCATCTATAGGCATTAAGAATAGTGAGGATAAAGTAGTCCATGAAATCGAAGAGGTGTTGAATGTCTGGAAGCAACACTTAGAGGACCTTGGTACCCCGAAGCTGTCAGATAAATATGATAATGATCACTTTGTGGACGTCTCTGATAGAATTAAGAGGCATCGTAGAGAACAGGATGGTGATGATAGGTTTTTAAACACTACTTTTGTATTCACTGAATTAGATACCGCAATAAAAAATCTCAATAGAAATAAAGCACCTGGTTTTGATGGCGTTACCGGTGAACATATTCAATATGCAGGTACCTCTCTACAGAAAGTTCTTCTAACGTTATATAACTATATGGTAGACCTCGAGTACGTCCCTGTATGTTGTAGGACCGGAGTACAGGTGCCCCTATACAAAGGTAAGAACGCATTTACTCTAGACCCTAACAACTACAGAGGCCTCCTATCTGTTTTTAATCAAATATTCGAAATATTAGTATGGAACAGATTGAGAGGATGGTGGGTCAAAAATGAGGTTATTTCTGATTTACAATTCGCTTCCAAGAAAGGTCTTTCCTGCACACACATTGAATGACGCCTCTGGTCTTGGAATTCGTAACAATGGCCTGACTATCTTTGCATGTTGTGTCATTTTCTGGTGGCGTGCATTGTAATACCCATAGCAACTTTCGGTTCTGAACTTTGGATCATTGATGACTTATGTCTGTTATTATTAGAATCTTTTCAAGTATATGTAGGAAGCAAAATACAAAGACTCTTCACAAAATCACCGAAAGCTATTGCATATTTTTCTCTAGGTTGGATCTGTATAGAACGTTTTTTTGAAATAAAGAAGCTACTCTTTCTTCATTCAATTTTATCTCGAGATGACGCAGATGTAACGAAAACTGTGTAACTTACGCAACGTGCCAGGAGGTATTTTGAAGATATTGAATATTGTAGTGAAAACCAACATAGAAGTACGGTCTATGATCTTCTAAATACCGTTTCTGTCTTTGGTCTGTGTAATGAGGTGAAAAATATGATAAATAGAGGGCACTTCTGGAACAGAGGACACTGGAGGAATTGATATGGAAAAGTCGATGGGAACTTGAAGACGTTTTCTGGTGCCTTAAGTCTAGATGCCACCGCAGTCTTGATATGCTTAGCAAAATATGTTCTACCACTAGGTGGCAGCTTGCTGATAGATTCTCTGATATAATTAGCAACTGTGAAGTCATGGTAAAGATTATTTGTCATGTGAGCTTACTCAAAGTCGATGATGTCAGACCTAAAAGTCTGCCAATTTCAAAATTTTGTACTCTATGTGATCATGGCTCTTTAGACGACGCGGCACATATGGTCATGCAATGTCCAGGCTACAGCCACAGCGTAGTGCTATGTTCCTTGAGATAGACGAAATTTTCGGTAATAATGGCCTAAACTAGAATGTATTGGATGATAACGTCTTCCTTAACCTAATGGGCAGGCCAGGGTTAAATATCCCTACTGAAATAATGGAAGAAATATGGATATGCCCTGCACGACTAATAGCAAGTATGTATAGATGGAAGCTTAAGCATGGAATAGGCTAATGCTTTATCATTAACCTAGGCCAGCTACTATCTAACCTCTACCCCTGCTTTAACAATATACTTCGAATAAGGCATCTTTATATTTATTTTTCTTATATGTTAACATCATGTCTTGTATAATTGATCTTATGTTCCTTTATTTGTTGTTTATTTATATCAATTCATATTTAGCATTATTATATTTGTATGATTTGTAATTTATGGCATGTCGCTATAGTCAATAAAGAACATACATACATTGATACAGTGGTTTCTTTGACTTCCAAGAAAATATATACTACTTGCAGAAATGTAGGCTAATTGCAGAAATTGAATCTAAACTATCAGAGCAGTTACTTTATGAAAAGTATTATGCAGAAATTGAGAGGAAACTTCCATGCGGAAATTGAGAGGAAACTTCCAATATCTGAACAAGAATTGTCAGAGTTAACTAAAGGTGTGTTATTGAAATATTATCTAGTGCTGAAACATGTACGAGTATTTCATTTTTAAATGGTTCTGTATAGAAATTAGCATATGATGTCTTACATGTACCAGTATGTATTCTGATGAGTGCAAATGTGTTTGCATGCTTTCATTTAGAAATATCAAACATGCATTTTGCGGAAATTTTAAAGATTGTCGAATAAGAGAAAGTTACTTTAGTAAGACTTATGGTTGGTGTTTTTCTAGTTAAGAATGACAGTCGATTTAAAAGAAAACCTTCTACGACAATGGAAACGATGACGAACGAACAAAATTACTTCCGATTAGCAAAGCTCATTTTAACTCTTTCAAGCCAATACATCTCTTGGAAAGCGGGTATCTGGATGTAAGACTACCTATGTGAGTAGTCGGATTATTCATTCTGATTCACATTTCTCCTCTGAATATATTTCAAAAAGTGTGACATAAAAATAAAAGATAAGGTACCTTCTTGGTAACTTTTAGATATAAATAATTTGATGGAAGATGGCTATAGGTTTGCAATCATTAGGTATTTGGAGCAGGCCTTAGGGCAGGAAATTATAATAAGAAGTAATTTGACATGCTGAGTAATTACGTAGTAGACTAACAATTCTAAGAGGGTAACCATCTTTTCAGAGGTAGAGTAGAATACGAGTGGTTTACGGTGGTGAGTTCCCCTGAGGCTAACTTTCCAATCCATTTCACTAGTTCATTTGATGGGGTGAGGTTCTAGAAAGCATATGATATTAAACCTTACAGTATTATCAGAGCCTATTTAACAGTTTGCACAGTATATCACTTAATCTTCTGTTGCTTTTTAGGCATATGAAAAAGAAACAAGACATGAGGATGACGGTGATGATGGTGATGGTGATGATGATGATGATGATAGATATGTCTTTCTTTTCTGCTGTACATAATTTATGTTTATGAATACTGTATATTATAATTCATGATATGACCAAAAGGTAAAACTTCATGTCATCAATATTTATTTTTTCTAATTTTGGAACAAATACTCTCCACGATGTGTAGCACGATGGACGAGTTTAAGAGTGTGCTAGGATCTTTAGCATATTTTTTCTATTACGTAGCAATACCGATACATACCGAGAGAAATATTTCGTTTTTACAAATGGCTAGCTTTTGTTGTACATGGGCATTTACAGAAGAATAGCCCTGTACAAGATGATGCTACTAGTCGACTCAATCTCATTTGTCTTTCGCACCAAATGGAGAACAACGGTGATCACATGAGATCACTAAACTAAACGTGTCAAAGGACTAAGCATGTGACATGTAGGTGGAAACACAATATCTATTGCCCTGTAAAGGTGTTGAGGTTGAGAAATGTTTGTGGTATGTGGTTATTCCAATGGCCACCTTGCAAGAAATAAACAGTTGCTATAATACTCTTTAGTACATATTATTAATTAAAAACAAACATCAGGCGTTTTTTTTAATCTATTAAGGGAGATCCGCAGGCTGTAGTTTAATTGTCATAGAGTTGTATGCAAGCCCGTGAGAATATAGATTCTGTAACTAGGAGACAACCCGGGGCGACTTGATCATAATGCTCCCTCTGAGTACACTTTTGAAGATACAGGGCTAACCAAAGCCTGATCTATCTTTCAATACCAGAGTATAGAGACTGTATATTGAGAGTCCTGAGATGTTAAAATACTGGAAATCTAGCAAGCGCGTTCACATTTTAGCCAACGTATTTAAAATTTCATTCAGATGTGTGGGTTTATGTATGTGTGTTTGTATGCATAAATTAATGTATGTATGTGTGTACGTCATTATGTATGTATGTATGTATGTACATGTATGTATGTATGTTTGTATGCATGCAATGAAGAATGGATTATAATAAAGTATACAAACTGGACTGTTTGCAAAAGCTATTTGAGGACAAAGATCTGGACTAATATCAATCTCATCCTTCACATTTGTAGAATGCAAATTTATAGGAACAGAAAGTCAGGCTAGAAGTTCTCAATTAAAGTACTCAAACAATAGATAAAAGAAGTATACTATCCTCGGCAACTGTTCAATTAAAGATGATCCCATAACTTTTATTAAATGGGAAAATCTGGAACAGGAACAATTACTGTGAAATCAGTGCAATTCCGGTTAGATATTCTTCTAACATTTTGTATGATATCTTATAAGGGTGTTTAGATTATATTGGGGCATCCAAATGAGTATCCAAATACATTCCTCTACGCTTAATTCATGTTTGTATCTGTAGCCTTTTAATTACAGTGCTATACAATAAGTTGTACCTCCCTTGAAATTTAGATGGTTCATGTTCTTGATATATCAAGATTAAGTAAAAAAAACATGCCCTTTGGGGAGAAATACAAAATGTGTTTATGTGTGTGCGTGGAGTAGGTATATATATACGATAGGTATACATTTATGTATGTATCCAAAGTTAACATTTTGAACGCAAGACTTTAGCGATAAGGAAAAAACAGTGCATTTATATACAGCTTCAATCAAACAGAGGAGACACAAGAACCTTGCTTCTTAGCTTGGAAAGGGAATGTTGCTGTCGATGTATATTACACCGATTAGATCAACACACATTAACTGGTTTTATTCGAAAGTGCATTGTGTTTTTCGTGATCAACGAGGTGCACTGCAGGTTCCTATGACACGCAATTCTAAACAAGGCAATGCACTTAGCCAGCTATATATATATATATATATATATATATATATATATATATATATATATATATATATATATATATATATATATGTATATGTATATATATATATATATATATATATATATATATATATATATATATATATATATATATATATATATATATATATATATATATATATATATATACCGTGGTAGTTTGTTTTATTAATTGCGAACACATTTCGTACACATGTGCAACAGGATTCTTATTTCCATAACCATGTATACGGCATTGAATCCATTTTTGAAATCATTTATTTTTCATACATTCTGGTACAGTCGTGCAGGAGAGGACATCATTTGTTGACAATTGAGTACAGTCAGAAAGGAAATATTATAATAGGAATTCTATTTACCCCATTACGTATAAATGATGATAAAAAACTTACAAGATTCAATAGTCTAGCCTGAGATGTTCATAACAATGTTATATAAATGGTATTTTTTACCCCTATCTTGTTACCTGTGGTATTCTTATGTGAACAAGGTTAGACATTTGTCATTTCAAACGCTGTAGATAAGTTTGTTTCGTATGTTCAATTTCACAATTTATACCAGCTATTTATTATACCGTGGTAATTACCGAGGTACACTGTAGTTACCGTGGTAGGTTGCACACTTAAATAATGATATACTTTTACCATTGTTGACAGTAAAGTGGTTCCAATCACTACACTGACAATACACGTCACTGTAGGAATGTCAGAAGTGAAGTTATGAAATAGCCATTTTACCCACGAGACATATCACATTGTTAATGGCACACGGGTAGTCTCTCCTTTAAATCTACTAAGCCCTCTTTGCATGTAAAAGTGCATTGATTTGCAAACACGTTGATCAAAGCTGATGGTCGTTTCTAAGTGCTGTAATGAACCATACACTCTTCCTGCATCCAATGAGTGAAACGAATGACATTTATCAGTGTCATAGCCCTGCAAAATCCCCTTGATGATGTAATGAAAAACAATGTCATGTAATGGTTAAATAGGATTATCCATTAATCATCTTGAAAGGTGCACGTGTACAGGATAACCATGTCATCTTGTAATTTGTCAAACGGTCCATTCAGTAAAGATGTGATGGAACTACTTTATCAAAATTGCAAATATACCTAAGTGATCTATGTAACTAAAAAGCGATAAATATTCATTGGGCAAGATTTGCCTAATCAATCACTCACCTTCTTAGTGACCTTAGTAAAGTTGAGTTCGTTTTTTCATATCAAAAATATGTTGAAATAGCGTGTAATCATTTGCAATCGTAAGCTGCACCTTTTTATATCGTTTCCAAATATGTCCATTTCTTTAAAAAGCCCTTTCGTGAATCTGTGGTGTACGTTTATTATCTTTAGTTTTCTTTTCCTATAATGATATTTCTTTATTACCTTTTCAGTGAAGTAAACTAACCATTTTAGTCTCTTAAGTCTTTTACACTAAATTGACATGTATCTCTATTCTCATGGATATGTCATAATGTAGTTTTTGAATATTCGTTTTACAAATTGCCTGTTGATTTCTTTCATATCTGCTGTAAGGCAACCTGCAGTTACTGTGGGTATATACAGTAGTACAGGCTGATCGTGCATGTAATGACCTTAGATATTTAATTGAAGTATTATACATGTTTCATCATACAATTTAAATCACATTTTTTAAATATTTCATTTTTTTTACATTCGTAGATCTACAGCCATAGGCATCGTTTCATTAAGGGTTATGATGCTGTGGAAAAAATGAAAGGGCTGTAGTTTCATTCGAGGAACATTTTGATTACTGTATAGAGTAATTGTGTGGAAACGAAAAAAAATGTTGAACGGGTATAAATGGTATAGAAACCTAAGGCATCAACCATTTGATACCCTGGGGGCATGTACATTTTTCAAAGAGATAACATGTTTCCTACCTTGCAGGGACAGATTATTTATTTTTCAAATTTTCAGAGAGGAACGTTGTTTTTTTCTAAATTATCTCTGACATATAGGCCTACTTTCAACTGTTCAGACTTCAAAAATCCTTCAGCGCTCGATGTCACCTTTCTTAGGACAGCTTGATTGCAATTATACTCTTCAAACTGACTGAGATATTTTAACTTGCATCTTGCAAAATAATGCAAATTCACAGACTCAGCAGACTTCATGGAGGCGCTAATTGGGGCCTTATAAGAGGCGGCCAGACAGAGAATATTATGGCATTGATATACCGCTACATGCAGGCGGGAACCTACCCAGTACTTAACACACACATGAATGCTCTCAAAAGTAAACGACTTGCAAAGAACAGAGACGAAACAAAAAATTCACTGTGTCTTAGTGTATTCCTAATAACTGCAAAATATATATTCTGTTATACTAGTTTCTGTGTGCCAAACGCAATAAGAAAAAGTGACCTGTTATAAAATGTTTTCTGGTGAGCTTTTATCTAAAGAGAACTCAAGAAAATCCAACTATTGTTTACAATATGGACTGGCATTTACTTTTTGTACACTGCTATCATGAGATGGAAGGAAAAATAAGTTTGAAATTAGTAATGTATGTATTGTCACAGATTTTCTCAGGAATTGACTCAAAGGAATTGCACCTGCTCCAGTTTTCTAGGCTTTACCCATGATGTTAACTGCAATATACGCCCGCTGGCCACAATAATTTCAATTTGCAGTCAGACTAAGATAATGTTAGGAAAACACATGTATGTAAATTACAATTCCATATAACTACTTATTTAACAACAAGAGTATTGCAAAGAAACAGAAAGCTAAGTCAGTACACGGAGAAAATTTCCATTTTATTGATTTACTTTGTTTTGGAGGATTTGCATGTGAATTTGATTCCGGTCTGTACATGGTTGATATATACTGATTGTAATTATTCAACTGGAGTTGGGCAGTTAAAGAAAAATATGTGATCTGATACTATGTAACCAGATAGCTATTAAACCATCTACCAATTGTACTGCAATGATGGTATTTTTTATTATAATTTATAATAACTATTACCTTGATCTCTCATTAGAAACAAGTTAAGAATTTTATTCATTTAAGCAGAAAGAATGGCGCGGCCAACTCCTATCGCTGTGCCTCATTCCTGGATTTTGATCAACTATATGCATTCAAACCAGTACATTCATAAGATAAACATGTGTCAGACTCTGAGGACAGTGACCTGGAGGGAAATTCTGATTGATTCTTAACGAGTAGGAAATACAGACTGGTGTGAATGTGAAGTCTGTGTGTGTCTATCTGAGAGGAAATGTGTCTGTTTGCATGAGCATGATAATCTGGAGAAAAAGCTGAGGTGGATGAGGTTGACTGTGTAATATAACACATGGGCTTTGACGTGCTCTTATGCAATTCATGTGATTTAAAGGTTTTGGGGATAGAGCCCTAGCTATTCTCACTAACAAGTAGGTTTTCCCAGTAATAAATACAACTATAGACGTTTATAAATACTTTTGAAAGCAGCTTTTCTCGTGAGTAGTAAAACAAAATGTCTTCAAAGACCAACCTGTTTCTATATCATGAAGCCATCCAGCTATTGAATCTGATAATGTTCTAGGTAAGGATTTTAGTAGAATGTTTTCCGAGATCCTTTTCTAGGACCATTGTTGCATCCAGAAGCTTGACATTTCATCATGTTTGTGCTTAAAGGGGCCCTAAAGGCTCACATACATACCAGCTTAAATGAAAGTAATACACTTCAACAACAGGATGCTGCCCTTCTCTGTCTCTCAGTGATCCCGTGAGGGGAGATTTTTGCATATTGCCATCATCCTGCCCAGCCCCTGGCAGCCACTGGCTGAGGCCATGTTTTTCAATTGGGTGGCAGAGATCACTTCCTGCCCCTAGCTCTGTGCTTATCTTATGCACCACTAAGCTCCTTTGCTACCCAATAACACTGACCACAGTAGGGAGCGATGACCTGGATTCACAATGGCAGAGACCTTGGCTCAGAGGAGGTGCTATTCACTAATTGCAATTTTATATTTCTCTTTGTGTGGAGCTCTAAGGCTTCCCTGTTTATGACAGATGTTCAGCTATGTTCATGAACTTTCATATAAACCTATGGCCTGCTCTTCCCCAAGTTCCCCTTTAAGACTTGAGCTGTCCACTAAGCCCCAGTCGTCAAGTGGCCGCCTTGTGAGCAGTTGATCTCATGTGATGTCACTCGCATCTAATTAACATTACAGAATCGGCACTCTAGGAACAAAATGACCCCTTCCATGAACTCATCATCTAACAGTAATACCAGGTATCTCATTCACTTTGCAGAGTACAATTGTACAGTAACACATATTTTTTTTTTAATTTTGAAGGCAGAGTTATCCTTTAGGTTTTTGTTGGTGACATTTTCTTTACATTGCACTGCCTTATAGATTCATTCTCCAGAATGGTATAGCTTTAGCTGCGTTTTATCTTTCATTTGTCTATTATTAAGTATTTTATTTATATTTGCCTTTTAATTATTCTGTATTATCTTTGAAAATTTCAACTCGGTGGAAATGGGTTTTTTCAACGAATATGTATATCTATTACCTTGTCTTAACATGTAGCTCAGCACCTTGATACCTTAAAATGCATGTTTATGATTTCCCTTGCGCTTGATATGAAAATTAATCAAAGATAGATATTTCTTTTTTGTTTTCCAGGGACATGTTGTTTTCAGAGTATTCACAGACAGATTATTCATTTTTCCAATTTTCAGAGACAGATTATTCATTTCAAAACTGTACATGCCCCCATGATATTAGGTGGTCGATGCCTAATGAGAATCAGTCGTGCATGCATAAATATATATCAGGTGTAAATCCAGAAGTCTGCAAGGCAGCAGGGACTATGATTTGTAGAGACATTTTTCCCAGGGCCCAAAAGTAATTACTTATCCCCAGTAGTAGTTGGTAGACCCATCCTAAAATTTCTTGATTAGCCTGTATATCATAATAAAATGGAGAGAATAAGTACAACCTGAGAGATTCTCACCCTTCCCAGAATAAAAATACACGACGTGTTTTTGCAATAAATGAGAGTGATTAAAATATCCACCCCCCAACATGTATTTTAAGGCAGACAGTTATAAGGAAATTAAGAAATGTTTGTTTCGATAAGAGATGTATAACTATCAAGTGATATATATGTCTGGTTTATATTAATGTTTTTTCATAACTGGTATTTTCATTGAGGAAAAAACAATATATCCTTGTTTAAAGAGGAATGAAATTCAGAATATAAAAAACAGAATCAAATACAATGTATTGACTTAATGGTGATTGTCGAAGAGTTACCGTTTGTTCACTTTTTACATTAAAGCAACAGCTTGACATAAATACACAATTGTCCAAACCAAAAGAAAAAGCTCGTATTTTGAATAACGAACATAATATCCTGAAAAGACTAAAAGCAAAAGTGTATGGTTTGGTCTTAAAGATGCATTTACCATATACATATTTTGTATTATGAAAAGTGCTCAACGAAATGTTTAATCTATGGCCCAAGATGGAGTCTTAGAAAATAGAAATTTCATCGAAGTACTGTCACCATTTCAAAAATATTTAAACCAATGCATTTGATTTGACTGTCGAACCCGCAAGGGACACACCCTATTGCTTTTCTCAATGGTGTGCAATAGGGGCTGGGACCTCCCAGGGAACCCTAAGCTGATGTGGCACCCTGTTTCCCTTATAAAAGAAGGGGGATATGTGGATCTATCTATGGATGCCATGCATGGTGGTTTTCTTTGGATCTGAATGCTCTGCTCTTACTCTCCCTCTTTTTCTTATTACTATAAATTACTATGCTTTTGTTATAGTTCTTCAATAATCACATAGGGCCATTTTTTTGGTAATATTCTATGGCTCTGAAAGGCTGATGTGCCTTTAAACTACCTATACGTATCTATAACTTGAATTAGTTTCAAGAGCAGAAGCCAAATTGCAAGGTGCTGTAATGAGGATAGAAAACTACAGGACCCTGGTGCATTTAGACCAGACATAATGATAAGGAAAATAACCCATCTCTCTCTCTCTCTCTCTCTCTCTCTCTCTCTCTCTCTCTCTCTCTCTCTCTCGTGCTTGACATTTTCATCAGATGCTCCATTCACTTCAGTAATCGACTTTACATATACACTCCACATATGCTGTGTTATGCTTTTAGTAGTTAACCCTGGCGTGACCCCTCACATTTCATTTACACTACAGCCAACAGCTAGTCAGCTATCAGCAACATACAGACGCTTCTCACGCTTACATCAAAGGGTCTGTCTGTGTGTCCCTTATGGCTGGGAGTGATTCAGCTTCCCTGAGTGCGGACACGACACCACTTCATAACCATCATAAAGGTATTGTAGAAATGCCATATCAAAGGATTGCACACGACTTTAAAGACTGTTACTTGGTCTTTCAATACCGAACGTCGTCACTTAAGACATCCAACGTCTGGCTTTGGCGTGTGTGGCTAATTCATGTATTAATGGGTTTTTGACAGTTCCCTTCACAAGACGGCGTAGGTATTGCAATAAGACTAGAGGGTTTTTCGTTTAACGTGGACATAAAGAATGTGTCAATTTCACTTACGTACAGAATGATGATTTATAAGGCAACGCTTATGGAGATAAACAATGTGATCCTCAATTTTTGTTTAATACTGTAAACCCTGTTAATTCACCATGATTTTAATTTGATGGTATCTATCGATCAGACGCTATCGTCTAATTAAGTATCGGAAAAATCTGAAAAGCTTCAGATCGACAAAATTACAACATCAAAAGGTAAACCAGATGTCTGTCCTGTGTGGGCAAGCCAGTGACAAATGAACGGGACACGGTTATTACATTCTGAATGGGGGACTGCAAGGGTAAATAGTAATTGATACTGACACGTAACTGGCAGATGTTTCCACTAATCAAGAGCCGAGATGAGAGCATACACCAACCAATGTTAACCTAATATAGTACCATGAAAGAGTGGGTGTCTTTTATGTCATCATGCTGTGTGATGTTTCTCTATTGATATTTTATGATTATGTACGAAAACGAAAAGGGTTCAAATTCAGACAGAATCATTAGGGAAAGTTGCCAGCGAATTGGGTTATTGGGTTTATTTAGTGGCTTTCCTGCGAGGGGTCCAATTACCCCACCATTAACATTAGGTCTGTAAAACCCTGGTCTTCATATGGCATAAAAGTACCGATCAAGAAAATTCCAAATCCGTATACAAGGCATAGTTATTATAGACTAAAACGACTGTAGAAAAGCAATAACAATGGTTGATGCCGTTATTGCCCTTTCAGCTGGTAATGCAGTGAGGTTATTCCCCCAAAATCCGCCCATTAGATCAATATCATTGCATAATTGGCAATTCAATGGGACAATTCGCCTTTCATATTGAAGCAATTTTCTCCAATAATGAGCTATTGTCTTTTAGTGCTAGGGGAAATTGATTTTGCTACCGGTGTTGCTGCTACTACTCTATTAATTCTCGACGTTAAAAGGGACTTCTGTTTTCATACCCTGGACCAAGAGTACTGGGTGACCTCTGAATTGAAGGGCCTATCGAGCATTACGCGTGTACTACATGGCAATAACGTAAACTGTACTACACTCACTTAGTTTCCCTCTACTTGGGTGCAAACAGACATACAGTACGTAGTATCCTCCTATATATGGTGAGGGATAAGTGGCAATAACGTAAACTGTACTACACTCACTTAGTTTCCCTCTACTTGGGTGCAAACAGACATACAGTACGTAGTATCCTCCTATATATGGTGAGGGATAAGTGGCGAAAAAAGCAATTGATATTAAATAAACTAAAATGTGTTTCACCAGAGAGAGAGAAAGAGAGAGAGAGAAAGAGAGAGAGAGAGATGAATGCACGCGAGGCCTCGCATCTCTCTCTCTCTCTCTCTCTCTCTCTCTCTCTCTCTCTCTCTCTCTCTCTCTCTCTCTCTCTCTCTCTCTCTCTCTCTCTCTCTCTCTCTCTCTCTCTCTCTCCAAAGTAACCGAAGTAGTGTTAACTATACACATGAATACATACATACGTACGTACATATATGCATACCTGCACGACCGCATACATATATACATGTTGACATGCATACTCACACATAATGCATACATACACACATACACACACATACATACATACGTCCACGTATGCATGCATGCATACATGTGTGCGAGTGTGTGTGTGAGAGAGAGAGAGAGAGAGAGAGAGAGAGAGAGAGAGAGAGAGAGAGAGAGAGAGAGAGAGAGAATAAAACATGATCTTCACCGCTCATACCATACACAAATCCAATTCCCTTCTGATGTAAGGAAGCCTTTAATTGGGCAACTGATAGTGCCACATAAAAGAGCCTTTCAATTTGTCCATTAATGGCAGCCGGATTCTCGTCCATAATTGATCTAAGCTCAACAATCTAAGCCTTACTCTGAAGCAATTCATGCCATTTCGTGATGTCAAAGCCTTTTTAAATCTCGGAATGATTATTTTAATGTCAATCCAATCATATTCTCTACACCCGAAAACCAAAGCGCATGCTATATGAATCCAATCAAATTACACATTCCATAGGCGTTCATTACATTCCACAATCAAGCTACAGTTCTTTTTTCGTTGTTTTCTATAGGGATATTTTTTATTAGTTCATCCTATTCAGATCAGCAGGAGAACCATTAGTTGGTTTTCTGTTAATTCTTACATGCGACCACTTTGCTGTTAAACTTGCGTTTTCGTATTTAATGCAACCTTAACCCTTATGCTGCTGGTGGCTAATTTGATCAAAACAAAATGATGCAAAAAAGCTGGGAAATGACTTAAACCATGGCATATGGGTACTCATCCGAGAGTACTGAGCAAGATCTTTCCAATGAATACCAACATGACAGGGTTTAGATGGTTTGCAAAGCGTTTTGCATTTTTCTCCCATGGACGAAAGTAACCCCAGCATGGAAAGGGTTAAAGTCTCCGTTTCCGCTATTTTTGCGATCCTTCCTCCCTTTCTTCTTGGAAGGTTTTATAAGGTAACTTGATTACTGCATCAGTAAATAGCCACTTACAGTTGGCATTCACTAAGTGGATTCTGATTGTACAAAATATCACCATATTGATGAGAACAGGTATCGCTTTACAAAGGAACGTACAGGTGCGTCATGAAGAGTTATGCACAAGGGAAATTAATACTATTTGAGATCATCAACACAGCGGCGAAAATTATCTTCCCTGCTGTATAAACTGGCTTTGACATGTGAGGTGTATAGGTAATTTCATTAAGAGGTAGGGAGAGACTTGTAAAGATTAATATAAACCATGACCGCTAGAATTGAGTGGTATAAACTATCATAATCCAGATGACTATGATGGCCTGCAACATGATATAAAAAATTGTAATAATACCCAAAGGGGCTCACATACATAATAAGCTAAATGAAACTTTTGTTAGTTTATAATGAATGATTATAGTGTGTTACTGGTTTGGATGGATTCTATGTAGGTACCTCCATTGCACGTGCCATAGCAATATATTGCCCAAACCTAAATAATGCTTAGTACTTATGTTAATATATTTTAATTTACTTTATAAATGTTATCAACCGTCCGGTAATAAACAGTTCAAATATGCAGTTGCAAGCAACCTACAATTGTGGCCTACATTCATGATACGGTATTGTCTGGAAATAACTTACAAGGGATATGCTGCTAATAGAAACATTGCAAAATAGCTTAGAGCATTGTGTCATTAAGTTTCATTTTAAGTGCCCAAAAATGACTGAAAATGTATTTCAGAGTGTCAATATCACCCCTGAGTCCTCCTTTTAGCCCATTCCACCGTGCCCATTCACACTCAGAGGTCCACTAGAAAGTATCATATGCTACTCTGATACTTTTCAAAATAACTTGGGAATAAAGCAAAAGTTTACAAAATATTAGGAGAGTTGTTGGTTGACTTTTCTTTTACATTTCTCCTTCAATTATTTTGCAAAAAATGCTTTTGTTAGAAAAATATTTCCAAAATTGTCAGGCCTGTTTTTGCCGCTCTGAGTGTTAATGGGTTAAGCCACATGTTAAGACAAAAAAATGCATATGTGTTGAAAATACCACCCAAACTGATGTCAGTATTGTAATTGTTAAGGTAATTCTCAACATACATAAAGGGCAAATATGACTAGAATACTTGAAAACAAACAAATGAAACAGTAATTGCAGCTGATCGCTGTATGTGCGCCACAAATCTTAGTTGATTAATTGGTGTATTTCCTTGTACTTTGGATGAAAGTAGCCTTTTAGCATTGGAAGGGTTGAACTACTTTAAAAAGAGACAAATAAAAATGTTATCGCAGCTTAGCGCGGTGTGTGTGCCGTAAAGTTTAACTGATTAAATTGTGTATTTCGTGAGAAATGTTTTATGTGTTTTAAGTAAATATATATTTTCTACTTTCAGGTGAGTTGGTACCATTCCTGGAGAATCTTGTAGCCGACGCGTCAGTTCTGACCATTCTCGCCATCAGTTTCGAGCGCTACTACGCCATCTGTCGGCCACTGCAGGCACAATACATGTGCACCTTTCGACGCATGGTGAAAATAGTTGCGTTGATTTACCTCATAGCCGCTTTGGAGTGTCTGCCATTTTACTGGATTACTAGGTATAAAGGGTCATACCTGCTCGATGGTACTCCCATCAAAGTGTGCCGATCCTATATAAACACGTCATGGAAGGTTTATTTCATCCTTACGCGCTTCTTCGCTCTCTTCATTTGTCCCTTCGTCCTTCTGTCCATCATATACGCCGTCATCAGCCGCAAACTCGTCAACGAGTCGTACGCCATACGATCGGTCGGAAAGAGGTCGCGTTCCAATATGCGCACTCGCCGCCAGGTGGTGTTGATGCTGCTCGCCGTCGTCGTCGTTTTCTTCCTCTGTCACCTCCCTCTGCGGACGATACAGGTTTGGATGATCCTCACAGAGGGCGCTCTAACTCGGCTAGGACTGGAGGGCTACCTCAACGTGGTGTATTTTTCGCGTTGTATGTTTTATCTAAACAGTGCTGTCAATCCCATTGTTTACAATATGTTCTCGTCCAAGTGGCGCAGCGCCTTCAAGCGGATATTTGGGATACTAAAACCGACGAAGAGGAGCGACACTACGATGATGACATTGAGTCTGTATAATACGAACACTATTCGACATTCAGAGAACTCGGAAAAGAGTTCTAGCAATTTCTCTCGTCGCACAAGCTAAAGGGGAAAAGTGATGTAGTGACGTTCACTGATGACAATTAACCCGTTTATACTTAAGGACAATTACACTATGTATAAAACAAAGGCCAAAATAGTTTCTTAGACTGTATTCTCTACTTAAACCCAAGTTTCCACTACTGCCTACCTTCATACAAGAAGTATATTGCTGTTTAAAACATCTCAACACACAAGAAATGCTAACTCGGAGCGGCCATTTTAGTCTATTAATAGCTTGTCTGAGGCTGTTTGGTACACACTTGTCGCTAGCACTAAATAAGGTAGCTGCTAATGACAAGTCTGTACCAAACAGTTGATTGTCCTCTAATAAGAGTTCCTCTAGAAATGTTCGTCTGCATCAAAAATACTTATGACAATAACATGTTAAATGAGAATCCTTTTACAAAAATATTTCCATGAGAGTTCTTAGTAGTGTTTTGATTGACGTTTTTCCTTCCCATATATTCCTAGCCTCGCTTTCGCCTTAAATATTTCACCAAGATTGCTATCGACTGCTGTGAGAATACAATACCGACATTTAATTCCTGCACTGAATGCAAGGGCAGTCCGGGCATAATACACGACCGGACACCCGATTACCACCCATTTTCCGTGGCATGGATGCATGGATGACCTCACAACTGAACGTAGCTTTAGCTTGTAAGCTACGTAGGTCCTTGGTGTGCTTGGCTTGTATTTTTTACGTGTTAGCCATGGGTGTTTTACAACCAGACACTGGAAGACGTCCTGTCGACTGGTGCAGGAATTAAATGTCTGTATTGTACCTTACCATTTGGTGACAGCACAAATATATTCTGCCGATTGCCACAACGTATGTTTAGGTATAAACAAGTATTTAACTTTGATAACCTGCGATACGATCGTACATATTTGGAGTGACAAATAAATCAAAGAGAGTTGGAGATTTTCGGGTTACCACCTTTAGATCAGTATATTCATGGTTTGTCCAAGTTCAATATTTTGCATCTATTCATGGTTTGTAGTCAATTGGACTATTTATGTTCGAAGATTCTCGTTAGTATAACAACTCACGGATTAGCACTGTTTTTAATCTTAGAATGTTTTTGAGTCATGTTATCAAATTCCCAATTGAAGCACCTTCATATATCTATTATGAGTCGCAAATCAAATTTTACTATTCATCAAGGCCAAGTGGATAGGTCAAATGTTGTGTCTGGGGGGCATTGGCTTTGAGAATTGTGACGTAACAAAGTGGCTGTGACGTAACAAAGGAGCGTATGAAATATGATGTAACAAAGGGCTGTGACGTAACAAGGAGCTTATGGAAAGTGACGTAGCAAAACTCATCGTGTACGGAAATCGCTGCAGTTCCTTGAACATTACAGCAAATAAACGTACTACTACTACTTGGTATTTACTTATTGCACTTTTGATTATCAATTGTACCTTTTGACATACACCTCAACTACCTCTTTGACTATTTGTAATAATTCCATGAAATAAATAAAGAGCATAAGTATCTACTAAATGAAAATCAGCTATAACCCATTTTTCTTACACCTCACTGCTGGCAGCTTTGAAACTACTTTATCAAACCGGCTGAGATAAAAGGTTATTTTAGAAGGGTTGTTAAACCTAGAGAGAACCATTTAATCTGGTCAAATATTTCAGAAAGTATAATTTAGCACTTGAGATATTCTAAGACCATAGGTACGCTCCAGATGAGAAATTTCATCAAGGGCAAGAAACAAGTTGGTTTCTAGTTCAAACACCAGATGGCGCATGCAGTATCCCAACGTTTTTGATTTCTTTCCGTTGAAGGCAAAAATAGATATTCGACGGAAATTTTTTAACCCTCTTGCATATAACAAATCTTTTTTCTCCAGGTTTTCCCAGGTCACGGAATCAACCTAGAGTGGCATTTAGAGCCCTGCCACCCAACACACTGTTAACCCATCCAATGCTAAGACTGCTTTCGTCCAAAGCACAAGGATGCAAAGATGTTTGAAAATCGCCTAACACATGTCATGTTGATATTCATTTGATAGCTCTCGCTGAGTACCCATAAGTACCTATGTGCCCCGGTTTCAGTCATTTTACAGCTTCCTTGCATCATTTTCTATTGGCAAAATTATCCACCAGCAGCATAAGGGTTTAAATTGTCGTGCAGCAAACTTTGCTTTTATACAAATCCATCTTTCTAATCTTAGTCAAAAGGCCATCTCCTCGTACAAGAAGCTAAACTGGTATAGGACCTCATATTACGTAACATCCCCATGTCCATCCCCTAAACCCAGTCATTAGCTTAATAACCCTTATGCTGCTGTTGGCTAATTTGGCCAATAGAAAATGGTGCCAAAACATAGAATATGCTTGAAACTCGTCTGTTAGTACTCAGCGAGAGCTATCAAATGAATGACAACATGACAGGGTTTAGATATTTTTCAAACATCTGTGCGCGCTTGTGTTTTGGACAAAAGTATCCTCAGCACTGGAAGGGTTAACCGTCACTAACGGTCGAAGGACGTTCTCCGACCCAAACACGCAAAGTTATTATATAACTCACTGTCGTTGTACAACGCAACGCATCATCGCCTTCCTATACGTATATATTAACCCTTTCAATGCTGAGGCTAATGGCGTCCAAAACACGAGGACACAAGTAATTTTGAAAATCATCTAAACCCTTTCATGTTGGTATTCATTGGAAAGCTCTCGCTGAGTACTCACAAATGAGTACCCACATGCCAGGATTTAAGTCATTCTACAGATTTTTGTGCATGCTTTTGTATTGTGAAATTAGCAGATCAGCGGCATAAGGGCTAACATACATTGTGTATGAATTTACTCGCTTCGTAACTCTTCTGTGTACAGAGGACTCATACATCTCTACGTTTTAACTCGTACCAGGATATTCATTTTTACTAATTCATCTTCATAGATACTAGTATACCATAGGATGTATCTGGAGTGGTCAAGTCTGAGAATTTGAAATATTTAGAAATATTCGATCTTTAATATTAAGAGGGAAAATAAATCATGCACTTTTCAGATGTAATTATAATTTTCATAGTTCCTCCCTATGAAAACAGAATATGTTCGACCCTTTGAGGGACCACCTGTTCAGAGAGGACACCTATTTAAACCAGGATACCATTTCTCCCAACATGCGAAACTCTATTCTATCTACCTGTTAGTAGGCATAGTCTACATCTCAGGCAACGTTTCTGTCATACCGCCAGTGGACTTCTCAGTAGCCTGCCTGAATTAAGTTGTAATAGACGATCTATCATTAGCAGATAATCTATGGCAGAAACGTGACGATAATTGTAAATATCAACTCCTCTCTCTCTCTCTCTCTCTCTCTCTCTCTCTCTCTCTCTCTCTCTGTCTCTCTCTCTGTCTCTCTCTCTGTCTCTCTCTCTCTCTCTCTCTCTCTCTCTCTCTCTCTCTCTCTCTCTCTCTCTCTCTCTCTCTCTCTCTCTCTCTCTCTCTCTCTCTGTCTCTCTCTCTGTCTCTCTCTCTCTCTCTCTCTCTCTCTCTCTCTCTCTCTCTCTCTCTCTCTCTCTGTCTCCTCTCTCTGTCTCTCTCTCTCTCTCTCTCTCTCTCTCTCTCTCTCTCTCTCTCTCTGTCTCTCTCTCTGTCTCTGTCTCTCTCTCTCTCTGTCTCTCTCTCTCTCTCTCTCTCTCTCTCTCTCTCTCTCTCTCTCTCTGTCTCTCTCTCTCTCTCTCTCTCTCTCTCTCTCTCTCTCTCTCTCTCTCTGTCTCTCTCTCTCTCTCTCTCTCTCTCTCTCTCTCTCTCTTTCTCTCTCTGTCTCTCTCTCTGTCTCTCTCTCTCTCTCTCTCTCTCTCTCTCTCTCTCTCCTCTCTCTCTCTCTCTCTCTCTCTCTCTCTCTCTCTCTCTCTCTCTCTCTCTCTCTCTCTCTCTCTCTCTCTCTCTCTCTCTCTCTCTCTCTCTCTCTCTCTCTCTCTCTCTCTCTCTCTCTCTCTCTCTCTCTCTCTCTCCTCATTTTTAAATATCAGAAAATTCATTGCTTTTCCACAAATAAACGTGAATATCACCCGGAAACCTCGATGCCGTCTTCGTCCACCCAGGCCTCAGAAGGCTCAGAAGGAATTTGATTCTTGACACTTTTACTATTGTGTATAGTATAACTTGTTACTAGACCGATTTTAAGCGCAATCACCCGCGGCAACGAATCTGTCCGCCTAAATTACTACCCTAACATTTAAATAAACAGCTATTGCTGATGATTAATAGTGTTGTTTATTGTTCCATGAGTGAACCGCAGTACCCGGCAAATAATAGACTAAAATACCATTGGCATGTCTAAGCCTCAAGTCACTTGTAACTTTCGCATATGTCGTGCTCGTAAATGACCCCGGGGCAGTACCGCTCAGCCCATCAGGGCTGGCTGCATTTACTGCAACTCCCCACTCCCCCAAAAAGACAGGGGCTGATGCTACAATGTCGCAAACGCGACACACTTCCACACCAAAACCATTGTCCCAGACCCAAAATATGGCTTAGAATTGATCGATGTTTTTCTCCACCATAAACAGCTCGACAGCCAATATTTAGCCTTGAAATAACAGAAAAGTGATAAGAGAGAAAATGCAAATCGACGCATATTTAAATTGTCACATATGCGCCATCGTACGCCAGCAAGTTACAAGCCAAATATATACACTGGCAGACGTATTGACTATTATAACCAGGTCACTGGGGGCGCCCACAAGCCTAGTACACAGAAAGAGTAAACACATGTCTTGTCTCCGCTGCGGCATGGACCCATAGACGATGTCGATAACCTTTACCTTAAATAGTCACGAATAGTGTGTAATAGTCACCAAGTAGTCAGCGAAAAGTGTAAGGGAGAGCCTTGCGAAGTGTTGATCACCCTTTTTTACAAGTCAGCCACTAATAATTACAAGTGAAGTGGTGCCTACGCACATGTCACATGTAGTCTTCCTGGATCAACAGTTACCAGGCCTAGAAGTACTGACATCTTCCTGGATGATTCTGATTCTGATTCGCTATCAATTGGCAAAACATTTTTTTTGTTTAGAAACTTCACACGAGGTGAGTGGAAACTATTGTTTGTATTCTTATAATTTGTATGTATACTGGTGTTGTACACGGTGAAATTGGTTTGGATAGGTAACCGCATTAGTCGCTCAGGGTACCTACCATAGTATACCCCCACCCCACCCTTCCACTCCCCAAGGTAACTGGTTACCCTTGCCTTTAGATTCCCTTAGTGAT
The DNA here is from genome assembly GCA_963942565.1 of Maea johnstoni. Classification (NCBI taxonomy): domain Eukaryota; kingdom Metazoa; phylum Annelida; class Polychaeta; order Spionida; family Magelonidae; genus Maea; species Maea johnstoni. The sequence continues at coordinate 5,768,037 of OZ012694.1, forward strand.
ATCCCTTACTCCCTGCATGCAAGTTTATATGATGGTATGTGTACAGGTATATATGTATTTTGTGTGCATGTATGTACATATGTATGTATTACAACATGTATGTAAACTGTGTATGTATACATGCTATGCACCTGACTGGTATGTGTGCATGTATTATTACATACATGTATGTTTGTCATTTGCATGCATGCGTGTTCAAGTATGTTTGTGTATGTATGTATGTATGTATGTATGTATGTATGTATGTATGTATATATGTACGTATGTATATATGTATGTGTACATGTATGTTTCATGTCAGTATATATCGTAAGTGTCCATGAAGCGTCAGTGTGTTTGATCGTCATCAACATGTATAGTTTCCTTGCAAGTATGTCTACCTAACATATTGTTTCACACATGTTAAATTGTAACTTTTTATAAGCGAACAAGCCTTACTTAACATGACCGAATTCCCCCTGTCTAATGCAGATTAATCCAGATCTACTTGTTTATTACAGGTATAGGGAGATAAGCTATTACCTGAGCTTGAGGGATCACCTGTATCATGAAGTGGCACGACGTACAGATCATTGTTGCATTTTTCATATGCATAGGACTTGCTGTTATGGGTTTCCTCGCCTATTACATACATAACAGAATAAAGTGAGTATTGACCGTGAACGCTTGGCGTAATTCATGCGAAATGAACCGAAAGAATCAACGACTGGCTATTGTAATCTAATGTATCCGTAGTAGGTGTGCTAGTTTGCAACTCATGAAATAATACATATCATAAAATAAGGTGAGAATTGACCGTGAACGCTTGTCGTACATAATGCGAACTGAACCAAAAGAGTCACCAGCTGGCTATTTAACCCTTCCAATTCGTATGCTACTTTCTTCCAAAGCACAAGGACACAATGGTTTGTGAAAACATCTAAACCCTGTCATATTGGTATTCATTTGAAAGCTAGTGCTGAGTACTCTCAAATGAATACCACGTGCCAGGGTTTCAGTCATTTTTCAGGTTTCTTGCATCATTTTCTACTGGCCAAATTATCCACCAGCAGCATAGGGGTTAAGATCTCAAGGTAGCTTTGAACGTGATTCCAATGATATTTCAATGTAGCTTTTAACATTCAAATACTACCTCAAGGTTGATTTTAACGTGATTATAATACTTACTATCTCAAGATAGCTTTTAACGTGCTGTTTACAATACTATCTCAAGGTAGCTTTTAACATGTTTACAATACTACCTCAAGGTAGCTTTT
>OZ012694.1:5769492-5791992 GCA_963942565.1 Maea johnstoni
GTGATTGTCGTTTGACTGTTAAAACATTTTATTTGATTGTGTTGATTTAATTGAATTGGGAAATAACATTTTAATGTAAATAGCTTTAAAGAACGTTTTGAGAAAGTGTCTCTGGGCAACATCTTATCTTGTGAACATGAGATTGATCTGTTTTACAGATTATGAAACATCTTAAGAATTTAGTTTCGTTTGAAACAACCTTGTATGCACTACTTATCTGCAATGGGCAGTTTGGGGACTGCAGCCAGAACAGGCGTAGTTCATGTGTCACTCAGGAGATGGCGCCACTTACCAGTGCAATCATAGGGTTGAAGCTAGATAAGGGACGTGCAAAGTACGGGGGCGGGGCTTATTGCGTCACGTGGTTCTGACATCACGTCTTTAGAAAAGTGGCGCCAAATACAAAACTCGCGCCAAGCACTGTCAAGCGGCATCTGTATTTTAGATAGTTGCGATGAAGCTTGTGTGTGTTGCTATTAATTCGAAAACTAAAGAATAATTAATAAAAAACACGCACGAATATGTAGATAATTTTAGTCTTAGATACGTTCAGCAAGTGCCAGCATAGCACTTGGAAACGACATAATGAAAAGAGCTACCGAGTCGTGCCAGCTTTTCCCTGTGTGTATATTAGCCGTGCAACTCTATAGCAATAACTTTTTCTAGTATTTATAAATAACTTTCTAATATCTATATAAATGACTGTATTTACAAATACTAGAGAATGATTTTAAATACAAGAAAATGATTTATCAAGTATTTATGAATCATTTCCTAATTTTTATAATTGATTGTATTGTATTCATAAGTCATTACTTGTATTTATAATTCATTTTCTAATACCTGTAATTTGAAATACTTAATAAAATCTCAAAGTGCTTCCCATAAAAATAGGTACTACAAATAGTATATTTTCTGGTATTAATAAATCATTTTCTTGTATTTATAAATGACTCCCTAATATTTAAAGATGCGGCCATTAATAATTACTAGAAAAGGCTTTAAAAATATAAGAATATCACATATAAATACAAAAAATAGTATTAAAAAACATGCATATTCATAAATACAAATCAATCATTTCCTAGTATTCATAAATGATTTTCTTGTATTTAGAAATGAATTTTCCAGTACCTGTAAATAATTTTCTAGAATTTATTATTTATTTTCTTATATTTGTAAATACTGCATTTACAAATATGCGAAAATGAATTATAAATACCAGGAAATGGCTTATGAATACAATACAATAAATTATAAAAACTAGGAAATGATTCATAAATACTTGAAAATGATAAATCATTTTCTTGTATTTAAAATCATTCTCTAGTATTTATAAATGCAGTCATTTAAATAGATATTAGAAAGTTTTTTATAAATACTAGAAAATGATTTATTAGTTTTTGAAATGCTCAATAGACTTGTGTTTATACTTATTTTCTAATATTTTTAAATCATTTATCAATATTTGTAATTATTTATAGACAACAAATATTTTCAAATGTTAAAAAAATGCTTAACACACTCTCAAAATGCTTGCCATACATATAGTGATATTATAAATTGATTTATTCATATTTGACAACCTTTATAATTGTTTAAGTATTTCTAATTCAATTTCTAGTATTTATTAATTATATATTAGTAAATAGGGTAATTTCGCAAAACAAGAAACAGATTTATTAGTATTACAATTTCATCACAATTTTTAGTATTTATAAATGATTTTCTTGTATAAATTCCGCTATTTACCAATACTTGGAAATGTTTTAAAAATACTAGAAAATCATATATCACTACTTGATTTTTAGTATTAGAAAACCATGCACATTAATAGATACAAATACATAATTCCCTAGTATTTATAAATCATTTTCTGGCATTTAGAATTTAGTTTAAAATACAGTACATGTAAATACTGCATTTACAAATATAAAAAAATAAAATGATTTATAAATACCAGAACATGATTTGTAAATACCAGAAAATGATTTACAAAAAAAAAAAAAAGAATTACTAATACTAAATTGCTTAATATTTATTAATGTAGATTATTTACAAATATTAGAAAGTCAATTATAATATTAGATTTTTTTTCTTTATGTTTTCTAGTACTTACAATTATTTTCTAAAATTCATAACATTTAATAACATTTATTGATATTTATAAATATTAATATCTTTTTTCAAATATTAAAAATGCTTTATAAACTCTCAAAATGCTTGCCATAGTAGTGGGTAGGTAAAAGCCCCATAAAAAGGGACTGCAGGGAAAATGTTGCCCCCTGCCCACTAACCCACAAATTCTGAGTTGTTTTTCTGTCCCCCCCCACTTTTTTCTGATTCTGATTTCGCATCACATCCCCCCCCTCCCCCCCCCCCCCCACAAAAAAGAAAAACATCAGGATTGTCTCTGTTTGAATGGATCAGCCCAAAGGAAATTCTCCCTCGATTTTGTATTTTATGTTTCTTTTATTACTGAACCCCACCACCCCGAGTTTTGAATATTTAGATACCCCCTCCCCCCCCCCCACCCCTTGTATTCTGAATTGGCAATACCCCCCCCCCCCCCCAATTCTGAATTGTCTTCTGCCACCTCCCTAATATTTATAAATCATTTAGTAACATTTGTAAATAATAACAAATAACAATAATCTTTTTAATGTATTAAAATGCTAAATAAACTCTCAAATGCTCACCTTAAATTGGCTACCTATTCAATATTTATATAATAAAATGCATAAAAAGTGATGGTGAATACATGCACAATAGTATGTATGTTTTTCAGAATGGGGGTAAGAAGCAACATTTTCTCCTGAGCTGATCCATTTAAAAATATGGTGGGGGTGGCGGAAAGCAATTCAGAATTTGGGGGAAGGGGGGGGGGCGAATAATGTCAATTCAGAATTATGGGAGGGGGGAGGAGCGGAAGAAGCAAAATTTCTTCCGGGCTGATCCATTCTAAAAAGTGGTGGGGGAGGGGAAGCTAGAGATCAATTCAGATTTTCTTCTTTTTTTTGGGGGGGGGGGGGGGGGGTTGGGGTGGCATCATAAAATATCATTGGTACAAAAAGTAAACCAACCCTATAAATAATGTTTACTATTATCTATCAATGTCTAACATTTATCTACCTGTCTGTCTGTATTTCTATCTATTTATCTATCTATCTACCTATCAGTCTACATGTCAATTACAGTCATTAAATATGACTGTTCATGTCATATTGCAGTCAATAAACTATATTATTATGGACAGGCATTTTGAGAGTTTATTAAGCATTTTTAGTGTTTGAAAATTATTAATATTTATGGATAATTACAAATATTAATAAATAATTTATAAATATTAGAAAAAATATATAAATACTAGAAAATCATTTCTAATATTTATAAGTGATTTTTTAAATTTATAAATAATCTACATTAATAGATATAAAGAAGTCATTTCTTAATATTAATTATTCTTTTTTTAGTATTTATAGATCTTTTTCTAGTATTTAAAAATCATTTTCTAGTAATTATAAATCATTTTCATGTATTTGCAAATGCAGTATTTACAATATTAAAAAAATAATTATAAGTACTAGAAAATCATTTATAAATACTAGAAAATCATTTATTAATACAAGGAAATGACTTATAAATACTAGGAAAAGATTATTTGTATTTAGAAATGCGCATGGTTCTCTAATACTCATTAATCATTTTTTAGTATTGATAAATGATTTTCTAGTATTTATAAATGATTTTCTAGTATGAATAATTTGCCGTAATTACAAATAATAATAAATGTTTTATGAATACTAGAAAATGAATAATGCTTTTTCTGGTATTAATGAATCAGTATTTAGTATTCATAAATGATTTTCTAGTATTTATAAATGATTTTCTAGTATGTATAATTTGCCGCAATTACAAATACTAATAAATGATTTATAAATACTAGAAAATAAATAATGTATTTTCTGGTATTGATAAATCATTTCCTAAAAATACTAAAAAATAATTTATTAGTATTTGAAAATATTTAACAATTTTAAGTAGGTATATATAATTCATTTTCTAGTATGTATATATCAGTATTTAGAATGTTTAATAAACTCTCTACTTGTCATATATCATACTATCTATCTGTGTGTGTGTGTGTGTAATTCTGGGTTGTGATCGTTTTTGTTTATTTCAATGGTTAAGTTTAGGGTTCGTGAAAATAGCAAGTTTCATTTCTTCTCCCCAAAAAACTGTCGCGAAAATAATGTGTTTTTTTTATTTGCTCTTTGCACTTGCTCTATCGTATGCGGGGATTCGTTCATCCCCACTATATGTATGAATGAAATCGCGCGTAGTAGTACCGTGGAATTAGAAACATTGTCCTATTTGAAACATTGTATCATGATATTCTACGCGGCACATTCCTAAAGACGTGATGTCAGAACCACGTAACGCAATAAGCCCCGCCCCCGTACTTTGCACGTCCCTTATCTAGCTTCAACCCAATCATAGAGCTGTATGACGTCGTCCCCTTAGCACCGTAGGTGCTAGAGTGCGCACTCCCATTGTTGCACCATTAGCCGTGACGGGACGGCATGGGGAACAAACATGGCGGCGAGAGAGGGGCAAAATACCGCGACGTCGTGGCCCGTGCACGCTATGAAACAGTCGTGCCAGTGCTTCTCCAGCGCCGTACTTCGTGTTTTAAAAATAAATTACTCTACTTCCCATGGGTCGATTTTAATGCGGTTTGGATCATTAGAACCGCCGCAATTCATTCACCTAGGTCCCTATTTCTCAGGAATTGACGATTTTGCAATGTTTAGATCAGAGAAATACATGTCTACTACTCCCAGGTTTAGATTGTTTATATACTTTTATGACATTAATTTATGGTCAATCGCTACTGTTTGGGTATTGCACACATATGATATAAAGCTTATACCACCTTGAATTAAGATGGTCATCTAAGATACCACTAATCTCGATCCACTACTTGTAGTGTTTATTAATGTATGTTATATCAGGGGATTTGAAATGGCCAATTCTTTAATGCTAGAATCTGTAAAACTATGCCTTTTTTTAAAAGATGGCTATTTTCTTAACATAATCCTATTCCAGTTTCGTTTTTACTCTTCTAGCTATGTGCTGTAGTTGTTGTATATTTATTACCTTACTTAAACCTGCAAAGAAAGTTCACTAAATTAACATAAATTTCTTTTACTTTGAAAATATTTGTATGTGTTAAACAAATACAGTGAAAAGGGAACTCTGTTCATTGATAAGTGAAAAAGCTTGGGAAAAATTAACAAGTGAGAATTTTCCTTTTTTGTAAAATATGGTCATTAACATGTGAGAAATATGTGAGAAAATAAAATAAGAATTTTCTCTTATTGGAATATCTTTGAAGAGAATATAGATAGATGAAAAAGTAATTGTGTGAGAATTTTCTCCCATTGTTACTTTTTTCTAGGAAAACCCTAGAAGAAATTCTGGTTATTGATAGGTGAAAAAATAACAATGTGAGATTTTTTTTTCCTATTAGAAAGTCTGGTCAAAGGTATGTGAAAACACTATGAAGAATTTCTCTTTTCTTCTGGGCAAAATATTGTTAACTTATGGAATAGCTTTATTGTTATGATTATTACTGAACATTTTTCCAATGATATATACTACTTTCGTCTTAGATGAGCAACCACAAGGTCCAAGCTTTCGTTCAAAGCACAAGGACGAAATGATTTTTATAAACACCTTATTTGAAATTACATTTATGCCAATTGTGGCTAATTTGTGACTAGCCAGATTCGAACCCAGGCAGTGGTGAGAGACAGCGTGCAGTCAGTGGCGGCGCCTTAGACCACACGGCCATCAGAGCAGATGAAGAACATCCAAACCCTGTCATGTTGGTATTCATTGGAAAGCTCTCTCAGGGTACTTTTTTGTACCCTGGTACGAAGTATGGGGGGTGGAAATCCCCTTACAATCCACGAAATATACGCGGCTCTGACGCCCAGTAATTCCCGAAGTGACTGGGCTTCCGAGTTTGCTGCCGTCACTTGCTGCCGCTAAACAGGCAGAGAATTATAAAATCTTAAGTTAAAATACGTGTTCCCGTTCCTCCAATGTCAGCGTTTTGATAAAAGAAGGGGTTTTTATTTACTGGAAAAAGTCAGCGTTATTATTAAAATAAGGGTGCTTTTTGGCACTTGATATGAACGGCCCATAGTCAAACACTTGGGACAGGGACTGAAAAAGGTACAGGTTATTGAATTAAGGCTTAACTAAAGCAGGTACCGGCAGGGTCTTAGCCGATATTTGGAAACAGGGTGTCCAAATAGAGGTTTCATAGACTTTTGCGTGTCCAAAGTGTGGTACAAAAAAACATACTACTAATAAGATAGACCCTATACCTTTACAGATTTTGCTTTTTTAGGCCAGATACTGCTTTGTGTGTCTTATAAAAGTGACACTATAGCTTCTACATCTTCTATCTTCTAAGAAAAGTCATCTTCAGCAAATTCTGTCATAAAATTTTGGGTGTCCAAACTGTCAAAAAACAGTGTTCTGCGTGTCCAAATGACACGCTGGACGCATTACGGCTAAGCCCCTGGGTACCGGTATTTACCGGTACTCAATGTTGGGTTTTGGTGTGGTACTATTGTGTCCTTGCTGTTACCAGCAGTGAGGTCATTTAGGAGCACTTTAGGTTAAACAGTAGTCAGCAATATTACACATTATACCTCGTGTGAGATATATCACAAGGCCAACGGTGATTTAATCTATACCTATACCCTCTGAAGTGTGGGGCATGTGCGAATGTTACCGGATGTTACATTCATACATACATACAAACATATATACATTCATACATGCATGCATAAATACATACACACATACATACATAGGGTGTAATTGTAAAGGAAACCATTACGCTCATATCCTCTACTCACTCTATTAATTATTTCTAGGGTATTGGTCTGTAATTCAGCTGTTTGTTTAGACACTGTTGTCATGAAGATACAAATGCTGATGGCAATTTAATGGGTTTGATTGACTTCTTGGAAAGAGGTGATAGTAATATGAGATTAACTTATTGTAATAGGTAGTTCTTATGCCATTTATCATTTACCTTCCATTGTGTATCTGATAGGTAAAAGCATTGTAACTCAGAGTCTTAGCCAGGATTTAGAAACTGCGTGCCAAAAATAAATATCAATTCAAAAGAATTTGGTTGTCAAGGGAGAGCACAATATACTCAGATTACAACCATGAATATGTATATACACTTTGAAATATGGTACAATATCTCTATACAATATCACAGGAATCGCATTGATCTGAAAATGTTCATTTTTTTACTATTAGTTGATACTGAAAGAAATTCCTCACAAAAAAACTTGGATGTCCTGAGGGGTGATGATTGAGGTTATGGGTGTCCAAATGACGTCCAGATGCCCTCCTGGCTAAGATATTTTGAATAGAGGTGCTATAGTGATAAGACTGGCAAAGAGCTGTGACATGACAATATTAAGACAATTACAGTTCTTATACTACCTGATACCTGTATTTTTATGTCCCCCCCCCTACTTATCAGGCCAAACATTAATGTTTTTTGCACACTTTACACTGGTATCAGTGCTATCTCAGAGACGGATCAATTAAACCTTTTCTAAATTTTCATGGTTCTATCTAATGGCAATTCCATAGACTGATTAGATTTTGCGAACCTTTGATATTTGTTAACGGTCATTAATGGACGTATGAATCAAAATGTTTATGCTAGAGGATCTAGATAGTAAAATTACTGCGACACTTGCTGCCGCTCAACATGCAGAGAACCATAAAATCTAGTTCCCGTGTTCCTGTTCATCCAATGTCAGTGTTTTGTTAAAAGAATGCGTGTTTATTTACTTGAAAAAGTCAGCGTGAAGGGAGCCGGAGTGAACCACCGACTTAACTTTACTAATTAGCATTCTCCTCAAGCTCTCAAGTAGGTAAGGTAAACATGATTACCATAATGACTAGAATTCAAAAGGTCCCTTTGAATTCTAGTCATTATGGTCTTGGCTCAGAGCGGTTAACCGGAACCACTTTTAAGTCACAGTAACAGCTTCCTCACCGAGAAGTGTGTTTCCCAAGCAAAGGTATTGCCATAGCAACGCGCTATAACTACAACTTAATTGTAGAGCTGCACTCACCACTCACGAACTCGAGTGGCTCGAGCCCTGGGGCAAAGTCGCCGAGCTCGAGCTGAAATATTCAAATCGTGAGCTCGTCTATGTTGGGAACACAAACGTAACACAGAGCACCTAACACACATTATTAACATACATAACTGCTTATCGCTGTAATGTCTTCGTTACAATCTCCAATGTATACATTCAAGCGGTGTTGAGTGTTATACTGACCTTTGTACCTCGTCAGCACGTTTTAAAATGAAATAAACATGGCAATGTTAATAAATCTCCGCCAATGAATATTTATTTCTTTATAGTCCAGGCAATCTGGCCCATTTTTTGGCTAAACCCACCACTGATTGCAAAAGAAACGAAACCTCTTTTATTTGAAAGGCGACTATATGAGGAATTATATATCAAGAATCCCACTCAATCAAAAAATTGGAACATACTGAAATTAAGACCGAAAGTTCCATATTACTGTGGGTTTGATAGGTCGAGGCAATGTAGAATGAGTCTATAGCACACTAAGAATGTTCAATTTGTCCTATAAAAAAACCCACCTAAAGGGTTTCACTTGATGCTCTTTAATGATAAGACATAAACTTAGCTTTCAAGTCTTTTTGTGAGAAGGGGGTACGTGGGTATTTGGGGGGGGGGGGGGAGGCTGGGAGTGTACTCATGATACCCCTTATCAATCGATTATTTTACCTATCGAATAGGAGTTATAGTTGAGAAAGCGCCTTAGATTTGCAATGTGTTTTCATATCAACGGAAGGAAGTTTGTTTACAAAAATAAACATATTTGTTAGGCCTAAAAAAAGAAATTGCTTGTTTCCTGTAACGGTCCGAAAAAAAATAGGGTAGGTAGGTCGGTAAAATCTTTTTTTTTTGCATTATTTTTTTGGTCGAAAATGTGTGTTTTATGCATGTTTTACGTTGATTGGGAGTTAGGAGGGCGGAAAAAACTTTAGGGTAGGGATTTTTTTGAATAAAAACTTGTTAGGGTAGGGTTACAGGAAACAAACAACTTTTTTTTTAGGCCTTATGAATGATTACTCCCTTTAGTCAGTTTGTGGCTGCACTGTAGGGTTTAATGACCTCCATTGATTGTGTTGTCCAGCTTCAAACCATAGTAGCAGAAAAATTTCAAAATGGTGACCAAATGTCATAATATTGTCTAACTGCTGGTCGCAATGCCGCTGTTTTAGGTATTTACAGCAATTTTTGTGCAATTTGATCAGCCAAATGGTGTATATCTGGAAGATAAGATGGCAGGAAGTACTGAACCCTTATGCTGCTGGTGGCTAATACAATACTTCCCCAGGCTACCCTGCTTAACACGAGGCAGCACATACCCTAGGTACTATATATAGCATGCTGTGCCTATGGGGTTGCGGATCAAGGGGATGTATTTCTCTGCTACAACCTATCTCATGACTATAAGCTCCAAATTCATTTATTCAAAAAAAACTGAATGAGTGTATATGTATACCCTTTCGATTGTTTATATACGTAGAGTATCCTTGGCTTGAGATTCGAGAATTATTGCTTGATTAAGTTCGAAGTTGATTTTATTAAAGGTAAACAACAGCCTTGAGCCTATTAACTGATTAAAGGCTGCCTCTCGAGTCTCGTAAAATTTTCAATTAGACGAGTTCTCCTGTGGAAATTCTCTGGCATTTTCCTTTAAAATATATTACAGCATGTCTCGGATGTGTTCCTATTAGTTGTTATACTCGCAAAATCACTTTAAAAGACTCTGCAAGAGCCGTCTGCATGGCCAGTTCGGTGTCAACATGGCGAGTGTTCTGTGTGTTTACATCACGTCACGCACCGGTTCTGCCCCCAATGCAAATGGCGGACGATCTCCATGACGTTACGGGGTCACGTGACAAGTACGCAATCCCGTTCTATTTATATCCATGGTTTTAGTATGGCAGAGATAGGAGGACCATGTGGTGCCATCTATCTGTCACATTAAGAAAGATTGGAGAGGGGGAGTATGACAAGGATACCAGTAGTGGTTGCCCTGTTCTTGGTTTCACTGTTCGTTTTACTATTAATTTAACACCTGGACCATAACATAGATAACATTTTCTACGCGTGAACGACGTACATATATTCCTTAGGCCTGAAAAAGTTTTTTTTTTCCTGTAACCCTATCCAAACAAGTTTTTATTCAAAAAAATCCCTACCCTAAAGTTTTCTCAGCCCTCCCAACTCCCAATCAACGAAAAAGCATGCATAAAACACACACTTTTGACCCAAAAAATAAGCAAAAAAATGTTCTAGGCCTTACATGTACTTTGCATGTGACTTTTGTAAATTCTTTGTGACGCGTCCTAGCCATTTGACTTATTTTTTCAACCCTTCTCCTACTAAGTTTCTAAGTTAACATGAGTCGAATTGGTGCGTTATAATAAAGTTATAATGTTCAGATTTGTCTGACCAGGAATTTTGGATTTCGTTTTTCGTCACTTTTTCTGCAGTATTGCGACTAAGTCGTGACTAGCCACGTTGTAACTGGTGGAGATAACCGTGGTACTCGGCGAAAACCACCACCTAACCCAAAGTCACTGGCAACTTTCTAACATGTCCTGGGTGATATTCGAACCCGTACAATAGCGAGAGACAGGCACTGAGCTTAAGCAGTCAGTGGCAACGCCTTAGACCAGGCGTATACACCAGAAGCTATGATAGACGATACGTTGCGCCGTTGAACAATTACTTTTTTTATTTTGAATATGGTCACTTTTTCTGCAAATGTACATTTGATGTTGTAGGTTTACAATGCGCGAGCGAAGACGGAAGCGGAAGGACACACTTACAGTCGAAGACCAGTTAGAATGCGTTCAGCTACAGGATGTACAGCACCAGGATGCCGCCACCCCATATTAGGGTTTACATCACGTGATACATCACGTGACATCATGTAACAAAATCCATGACGTATTCTCGATACCCAGAGGCTTAGGTCGTGTGAGAAAACTCTCGTGGACTTTGGGTTAGTCGGAGGTTTCTCTCGGGTTCTCGGATTCCCTACTTTTTTTAACCGGCCAAGTCCGGCGAGTTATCCTTATATGGCGCATTTGTCCTTGTATGGTATATTTGACCTTATTTGGCATATTCAGCAAAGCAAGGGATGAAAAAAATCCAAATGTAAATACAAAAGTCCTACGCCATATTCCATGCTGGGCTCCTTGCAAGAACTGTGTAACAATGGGATTAACAGAAAGAAATTTCTTAAGGAGACTGTTTTCAGTGACTTTTCTTTGAGTTAGTCGAAGATATCCCTTGAACCTGGATGCTCATAATTTTACATGTATACGACAGAAAACATAAAGAGGAAGATATCCGATTTCAACTATAAGATTCTTTGAGACGGTTAGCATATGGCGGAATATCATTATATCGGTGGTGTTTTCACGGTAGTCAAGCTAATTGTGCCGCTCATTTGATTGTATCTCTGCTTAATCCGGACATGTGTAATCCGGATCTTCGTTTAACCGGACAGATTGGAAGATCCCAGTCCCTTCCTATACATATAATTCCTATACGGATAATCCGGATTTTGCCTAATCCGGACTGAACTTAGGGTCCACATCAGTCCGGATTAAGCAGAGTTGCCTGTATATCAATCTTCACGGGAGTCTCGCTTGGCTGTGATTTCAACGTTGGTTGATTTTTATAAATGCATTTCTTTGAGGTGGTCGTACAGTTGTTGAAGGTGAGAGAAAAAAGAGTTTTTCCCTAATTCTATACATAACTTGTGAACGAAGTCAAGTTTAGAAATAAAATTAAGAAATGCACCGACAAATTGTCACATTCTCCATTTCCCTTTGCATGGTTTGCGGACATCGTCAGTGCTGACAGAGTAAGTAACTGGCGCCACCTATTGGTTATATTTGATATCAATAAGCCAGCCAACGCTGTTATGCTAACAGCACATGCATGTGACGGTCAAATTTTCGTTTGTTCGTTTTGCCGTCTAAGAACCCTGCTTGCGTTTTACAGCATACTCTACAAGGCGATGAGACAATAACTGGGAAGAAGTTTTACTCTCTGTGGAAAATAGTCCCGAGTTGTATTTCAGTCGCAAAGGTACTATAGACAGTCTTTCACATTGCAGGGCCTTGTTGCTATAACTTCAACAGCGTTGTTTAATAGCATGTTAAAGAGATGTCTTAATCGTACATTCTAACAAAACGTTTCCCATAATTCTCAAATACCATGTACATGTAATTATGATTATACAAAGACATGCCTAATATTTATCATTTCACTAAAAATCGTGCGACGCTTATGAAGGTTTGTTTATGATGCCCTTGAAACTTAAAGGCCCCTGGGCCTATCTATCAACGATGGTAGGGATGGAAATTCTAATATATGTATACATCTTTATTGACTGTAAATGAATCACATAAATTGTCATACAAACCAAACACAAAAGAGAAAATGAATTTTCAAAATATAATTATGGGAATGTATGACACGTGTATTTTTGCCATTTTAATGATATGGACATTCGGATGATCAATAATTGTTCCCTAAACTACTTCAACATTCCTTCTGACTAACGTTATTAGTATATGCAAACACTCACAATACTAGTATGACTTGAGTATTGAATCGAGTATACCACTTTGACATGTTATTTGTAAAGTCAGGAATTTTCTACAACTAATGAACTATGCTTTTGTATATAAAGTGTTATTTTACGCGTTTCCAGCAGACTCGATCTAGTATGCCTACTTGTATAACTTTGGATAACGTTGAATATAAATTTAAATGCATATGTGACAGCTGTTATTAGCTGATCTTACCATTTCGCTCAGCATGGGTAAGAGCCTAAGAGGGCATCGTCCGTGGTTTGTAGAAAATTTGTATTTTTTATAGCTTTAACATAGTACATGTATATGATCTGGCAGCACTCAATAAATGTGTAACAATAATTTGCGTTTTATCAATATTTCTCCCCTTAAATACTTTCAACGAGAATACACATATACTATTTAACCGGATGGTTACCCTATAACAGGGCGGTCTAGTGTAGTATGCAATGGCTGCTAGCCGAGTCTCACTATATGTCGAGAATTCGATTGGGAACGTTTACAATTCAGTTGACCCATCCAATGCTGAGGCTACTTTCGTCCAAAGCACAAGGACCCAAGGATTTTTGAAAACTACAAAATTCTGTTATATTGATATACATTGGATAGCTCTCGTTGAGTACTCTCAGATGAGTACACACATGCCAGGGTCTCAGTCATTTTTCGGTTTTTTTGCATCATTTTATATTGGTCAAATTAACCACCAGAAGCACAAGGGTCAATCACAGTGTAGTTAATCTATGGTTTCCTCGTATACGTATCAATTACGCCCAATTATAAATTAATTAACATGCCCCAACTATTGGCAATTAAGTACTCACAAGTATTCGGATATGATATTTTGATGCATTTATCATATTTTATCTATGCGTTTGGCATTATTAGTTACACTCTGTTAGTGAGTGTGGTCCGGCCTGATATCCACCCAAAGGAACCGTATCCCACAATGCATAACTGAGAGGGAAATGATGACTGTTGGTGGATTGCAGGTCGGATCACACTTTTTAACAGGGTGTAACGAAAATATCATCTACTCTTTCGTGGTAAGAAAAGAATAAAACACTTCATATTGTTGGCTAAGAAGTGATAATGATCATGGCAGTGCAGTATGGGGTGGTATCGAATTCAGAGGTTCGATATTAAATTAAAAAGTGTAAACGGCTACATGTCTGACACCTATAGACCAATCAACGTCGAGAATCACAGCAGAGCATGTGATATATAATGTAATACATATATGAAAAAGTATTTCAACTTATAGTGACTGAACAATTGTGACAATTTTGTCCCGCAATACAATGTCCCCCTTTTTCCGAAGACACAGCTTTTCTTTGTAGTGATCTTATTAGGCACTCCTAAGGATGATATGAACCTATCATGATGATTGCCGTTTAAACGGCGTAGTTGCTGATGACTTTTAGTGTCATAATCAGGCAATAGATGGCGTCTAGGTGTCAAATCCATAAACTGCCATCTTTACAACCTATTTATTTGTCCGAAATGAATGATCAAATGGAACAGTCGGGTATTTAAGTAAAGGGTGAGTCTTGACATTTTGCCAAAATGACGCATATAGAGATACATTATCAAGGCGGTGCCACATCATATCGACATACCCTATCATTGATAAGTTAATCATTATTCGTGAACGTAACGATATAACCTATATATAGGTGTAAGCGCCGTTGCCATCTACTAACTCAGATTTCTGTTATTCAACTTTCAGAAATGGCTCTGGTATCGAGTAGGTTTCTACCTTAACACAAGTAAGAAAGTTCCCAGTGACTAGGGACCTGACTGGTTTTCCTCGGTTTGTGTCTTTTTTACCATTGCCGAGTTGCTTGTCAAGACTAAGCTATAATTATGTATGTCAACCCATTATCAGGAGTGGCATATTGTTTTTGGCAAAATTTCCCGCCCATGGCGGCGTTTTAAGGCATCCATTTGAATGTGATTTGAATATCATTTATATATTTCAATTTCAACAGAAGGTGTCTCTGATTGAAGTGTTATGTACCATATTTAAGAGTTTAACTTTTAAAATGCAACAGATCCTTAAAAAACATATTGTTGTTAGAACGATGTCAGTGAATTATAAACCATCTCCCATTGTGTTATGCATTTCTCTTGAGTCGTGTTAATAATGAACCCGGACATTTTGGCATCTTGCTCAACGCCATAAGCATGGTTAATCTGTGGGTATACCATCACACATGTGCTTTTCAATGAAATAGTTTTCCTATTATATGCATCTAACGTGTATGGCAATAATGACAACTTACCAACGTTGTTTCAGAAATACTCTAGCTCTACAAAACGCCCTCGAATAATTACAGCGATCATGCTTATTGTTCCTCTCTCTGTATGTTTTAAAATGAGTATTCTCAATATTGTCATGGAAAATATCAAGACGTACTTATGACGAATTTCGGGTGTCTTGTTCGTAATGCTAATTTCCGAACCATTATGCAAAAATGACTAACTCGCAAATTACGTACCAGTATATGCAACATGCTTATTAACGTAGACGATATAATGACGTTTTTGTAAAGATTCTTTCACCGTTTAAATATGTAACGATTACGTTTCATACATGTTATAATCATGTTGATTAAATACAATTATGTCCCGAATTACTTCATCATTTGTATCAATGAAAAGTACTTGCTAATGACGACATTTCCTGGATATTACGTTAGTTTATATTGACAATGAAACAACGGAAAATGTCACAACTGTTGACCGAATTAATATTACACTGACTTTCTGGTAGTATGAATGAAACTGATGAATAGTCCTTTGGAATATTCCTCTGCAGCTCATTAACGTAGCTAGGTGCACGTATTCTATTTCATTCATTCACTCAAATGAATAGACTTAATCCACTCTCATAGAAGATAATTATATATATATATATATATATATATATATATATATATATATATATATATATATATATATATATATATAAATATATATATATATATATATATATATATACATATATATATATATATATATATATATATATATATATATATATATATATATATATATATAAATATGTATTTATATATATGTATGTATGTGTGTGTGTGTGCGCGCGCCTGCATTTATGTATGTATGTATATATGTATGTAATACTATGTATGTATGTGTACAATAACATTAATTTCTAGTTTGCTTGAAGATGATGCCGAGCATACGTGTATCATTGTTAAGTTTGTAAGCTCATCAGGGGTTTTCTTGGGAAAATACCATCTTATATAATAAGCGTGATGTTTATATAGTCCCTTGCTGTTCCTGTCGATGGTGGAAGATACATGATGATATTTCATCCAAATAGATTGATAATATAAACATATGAAATGCAATAAGAATTTCGTTTGCCTATATGACAATATGTTACATTTTACATTTTACTTGTATTTGTATATTCTGGAGGATTGTACCTTGATTGACATTTTAGAAAATGAGTAAAATAGTATTTGAAAATATCAAATTAAATTGATTATATTAAACATGCAAAAGGACAATACATTGGACTTTGCTGATGTTTTTTTCCTCGCTTATAAATGCTATTGTGATATTTTACTTAACATTTGGTAGTAGTAGACAATTTTTAGAATTCGTGTATTCAGTTGATATGCCACTTTTCAGTCGTTCTGCATGGCACACTTCGTGAACAAGTAGCATTTATATCGTGTTGTCTATTATCCTCTAGATGCTATTCATTTCCATGTTGATTTTATTCTCCTTTTCTTATATGAAACAAAATGTAGTGATTTGTTGATACTAGACAATTGTTATATCTTTCTTCGAAAACCATTCCACGAAGCCAATTTTTTTCATCCTGCCACACTTGAGAAAACATGGAAGACCATTCCTGTTAAAACAAAACAGTTTATGTATATAACAATTTACTATTGACATTTTTCTTTCAATTTTCAATTCGTTTGACGGAATAAAGATAAATATCCTTTTCATTTAGTGTCACATGCTGTCAGCATTCAAACAGCCTTTTATTGTATTCAACCTTATACATTCTTTGAGGATTATGTAATTATTTTCTGTAGTTGAAATACAATATGATTACAAATAAGTACTTATAGATGCAATAAAGATCATCTCTTTGAGAATTTAAAAAAAAAGATAAAAGTTTTGGCTGAATACAATTACCCAGCATGACAGTGAAAGATTTTAAACGCAATACTGTAGCAAGAACTACAACATATTAAAGATTACAAATAATAGATAAATATTTCAAGAACATGAAGCAAACAAAAATGGTCAAATGCACTGGGCTTAAGTTGATATGCTTTACAGAGTAAGCGTGAAGGAGAGAATTAATCAAAAAAGAACAAAGAGTGGCAGAGCATACATTATTAGTACAGAGAATGAGAAAATGCCAAAACTAACATGTCAACAGAACATCACACATGCCGGAAATATCACACACAGCGAATAATCAGAACATCGAAAAACACAAGTCAAAACAAGCAAAGGGTTCAGAGAGAAAAAAGGAAAAAAAAATAGAAAAAGAAATTTACTTCAAAACAAAACTTCTCAATCGATTACAGTTCCACTGTGAGAATTTCTTCGAATGCAAAATGTCACGATACATCGCAGGTGCAAAACGAGCATACACTTATCTTGACAATCTGCCCATATGCATGTATATTCAAAGCTATAAGATCGCTACGTAAATGGGCTCTCAGCCAGTGAGAGCTGCGCTCGCTATTATTCAATAAGTATATTCATCATGTTTGACTTATATAAACCATAACACATACATTTTGATTAAAAGAACTAAGTAGAAGATTAAACTAAAGTTTTTATTTAAGTTTAGTTAGGAGTACGTCCAAAGGAATTTTCATTTGCCAAAGTCCCTGGCACTTGACCAGATTCACACCCACTCCTCGTGGCATAAATAGAGGTTTTAAAGAGAAAGTATAATTGAGACAGGATGGAACTATACCAGTGTCTAACAATAACATGACAAAATATAATTAATCACATCATGAAACTGAATACAGCTATCCTTCCATATCGTTAATTTTCCTGCAATATTGACTCTTCATTGAGACTAGCCAGTTCTTAATGATAAAGGGGAAGAAAGTACCAGCTGCAAACGGCAAACAGAACTAAAGTTAAGGATGGAAGGTTGTCAAAACACAATTTGTGTATGTATGTATATTTATTGACTGTAAAAGATATTACAAAATTTCATACAAAATACTTATAATTATATACGAGAGAGAAAACCTACAGAAAAGATTTTTTAAAATACGTATATATCAGAAATGATATTACTCCTACACAGCGTACATTTTTGTAGGGTTTCCAAGAAGAACTTAGCACATTAAGACAAGTAGATTGGTACTACATAAGAAGACGGAGACATAAATCCTTAGTATACAAATTGTGACCTGTACATCTGAGCCATTTGTAGGGCTTAAAGCTGAGGTACCTCTTTTTAACACGCAGGAAAAAAGGAGAAGAAACATTGTAATACTAGGAAGACAGGGATCGAACAACTAGGATCTCGCTCTTAGTAAGACTGTACGACGGTCACATATCACTCCACAAACAAAATGACACCAAAATGATATTTAACCAATTCCAGTTCTATTTCTTTTAAACTTTGTGTACATCAAATGTACATGCGTCGACACAATTTTCAAAAATTTGTAATATTGTTCTTCTCCTATTTCAACTCCTACAGGAGGCTTACCCATTAGTGTTAAGAATATATCGCAATGTGGAGCCAATATGGTTGCATTATATTCTAAACTCAACTCATTTAGTTCATTAAACATCTTGAGTTGATACCACCTTTAACTTATTTACCTACTTTGAAAGTATCTTTTTGACAAATAACCATTTTTGATAATAAAATGTTGAAAACAACATATTGATCAATTACAATTATCTTCCAAATAATTTACGTTAAAATGCTTTTTTCCATATTAGCCTTCAAAATGCATCATTTATATAACATATTAAAAAAAGAAATTTTAAGCATAGATCGATTAACAATATGTGCCAGCCGTGGTTGAGTAGGCTAGAAAACCTTATGGCAATTCATTTCATAAGCCTTAGTCTATAGGAGTGCACTGTTACAGTGATTAAAGAAGATAGATTGGGCACTATATGCTGGGTGACACATTTCACCAAGGTCAGCATGCCACAGGGTAGGGCTCGTGCGTCATTGCAATGATTGGGTTGGCAGTGCCCTAATACTTCAAAGGTCTTACCCAATGGCCTTTGAAGGCACACGTGAGATAACGCAGCCCTATACGTAAGAGGAGGGACAAAGAAAATGGAATCTTTGACACGAAGCCATGTCATTTTACACCATAGTGTTGGCTGTCTCTCGATGGATTCAGTGCAGTTTTTGTTATAAACTCTAAAAATTACCTAATACAGGGCTGCCACAGTCTAGACTAAGCAAAGGCTTTCCAAATAAATTTGACTTCACCGGATGCTTGAGGAGTGACGTCTCAGATTCTGTTTTATTTCGTTTATCATGCCAGTATTCAATTTATACGTGTGTCTGTGTACTCAAATAGCAGCTGTCAGGCAAAATATATACGGCTCTAGTTTCTATGTGCTTCTTTATATTGGCTCGCTGTTGAGATATACATAGTTCTGAATACTCTTCAGTCACACACCCTTCCAAATCAGTATGAGATTAGCTTTATAACTCTCATGAACATTTACTTATGTTAGACATATTTGAATTTTGAAGCGTTATTTTACTAAATTTTAGGATCAAGTTGATGCAATAGTTTAGAGTGTAACTCTGTCTTCAAAATTGAAATATAAATATAGATGTTAGAGGCCATTGTCACCTTTCTTAGGACACCTTGATAACTATTGCACTCCACTAACTAACAGAGTTATCTAATCTTACATCTTGCAAAATACAGCAAATCCACTGGCTCAGCAGACTTCATAGAGGGGCCATCTTAGACCCTATCAGAGTTCACCAGAATGAAGTTATGATGTACTTGATATTCAACTTTGTGCAGACTGAAGGCTAATCAGTACCGAACACACTAATAACTGTATTCTTACACTGTTATCTGCTTTGGTTTTCCAAGCTTTATCCTGGAGGTTAACTGCAATACTCACCCACTGCGAAAAATAATTTCATGTTGCAGTCAATTTGCTGTTAATGTTAGGAAACCACAATTATATGAATTACAATTCTTAATGTCTACTTATTTAACTGCAATGATATTGCAAAGAAACAGAAAACTCGGTCTGTTCGCACAGAAAACTGGTTTATTTTCATTTTTCCTTTGATAGGGGGGGGGGGGGCACTTGCATATGTGAATTTATTTGATTCCACTCTGCACATGATTGATGGGAAATTTTGGTTCTGAACAAGAAGGAAACACAGACTGGTGTGCATGTTAGATCTGTGTGTTTCAGTTGAGAGGGAAGGTTTCTGTTGCCATGAGTGGGGTATTCTGAAGGACAAACTTAAGGTTGAAGATGTTGACTGTGTAACATAACTCATTACCGGCCTGGATCCTTCAGTACTGACAACCTCCTATGCTGCATACGTGCGATTCAAAGGTATCAGTGGTGGAGCCACAGCTATTCTCAACAAGTAGTTTTTTCTATGATTAATACAAATACAAAGTTTCGAATGGAGTAACAGCTTTGCAGACATGGGGTCAATTACTTTTGAAAGTAATATATTACAATTACAATTACTTCCTATTGGCCCTATTACAATTACAATTACAATTACTTTTGAAAATCACTACCACAATTACATTTACTTTTGAAATGTTATATATTACAATTACTTATTACTTTTCTAGTTGCGGGTGAATGTGACCCCTTGTCAAATTGTCATAACTTATCTTTTATTCAGTCCATAGCAAAGTATACATAAGGTTGACACTGCTTTGTCTAAATACCTTGCGGACAAGAAAATGGGATCACTTTACGCAGGAGTTCATCTGATAAAGAGTTTATCTGAATATAAGGTACTAGTTAACGAAGGCAAACATGAGGTGTTCTAGTGTTTAAGTCCTGGAGCAAAGACTGATGCACAAATCCATCAATTATTCAGTATAGAAAAAATGTGAGGAAAGAACCCTGGTGTTTGATCACCTTGCATTTACATGGTTTAGAAAATGTTCCACCTAAGGAGGTCTGCTATAGATTTGAAAATAAGAGAGCACATGTAGCTTAAGGCAGGCTTCTTGAAAACTTAAAGCCTACAGAGGTGTTTAAATCAAAGAGATATTGAAAAATACCAAACCCACAATACTTAATACAGTATAATCTGATAATGTGAGAAAGAACTCGCTCACCGACCCCAAAAGCCTTTCAAATGAGCATAACATTTGGTCCCCTTGAGTTCAGAGTATGCTCCAAAATCCTCATGTACATGTATGTGCAGGTGAGCTACAGTGTCTGTAGCTACAGGAAGTTACAATTGCAATTTGAATCACCCGGGGTTTCATTGACCTAGACCATTCATGGAAATGATGATACCCCTAAGTCTTGAAGTCTACCAGTTCCAACTGGAAGTTCACATATAATTATTCATATCTTATCATAACTATTTGTCACATACATATAGTCAGAAATAAGCTGGAATGTATGTTGAGAAAGTACTATTGGGAAAACATTGCTTCTAAGAGACCATCTAGTCAATCCAGTATTAAATAACACAATATGACAAAGGGATCATTATAAAGTCACCATGATTAGACCATAACTGCTGAAATGTGCCTAATGAAGTTTGATAATATTCTTTAAAAGGCTGATGTGGAGGCTATTAAACAGAGCTTCCAGGTAGCCTTTAAAGTTTCAAGTAGAACCATTCTGAGAAATAACTGTCCTGAGGAGTGGTTTTTGAGGGTTAGGGTGTCCAAATGACTCCCAGACTCACTGCTGTCTTAAACCAGGTGTAGACAACTGGCATCTATACTTATCCTATGAGAGAAAATTGAGAATAAGGATGGGCAGCTAATCTCAGAGCCTTCTTGTTCTCATGTGGAATTCTACAACACTGTGCACTCAGTTACAGTGTACACCTAATGGCAGCTATGCTTATATTTATCAAATTGCAATTAAATCAACTTTCCTTCAGTTGACCTCTGACCTAGATTGAAGTACCTAGACATTGGTAGTAAGACAAAATTACTCTTTAGGACTAAGGAGACGCAGTGAATAAATTCTACTGCCGCTAAGATGATTCACAAAACCTTTTCGCAGACTAATTACTGAAATCAATCCTTCAAATTCAAGATATTTGAGACTAAAGAGTGACATGAAGGAGTCATATGGAAAAGTGACTTGTGTACTGTACAGTTGATTTTGGTCATAAACGGGAAAAGTAATAGAAAAGTAATAGAAAATTACTTATTACTTTATGGGTCAGTCTATCACAATTACTTATTACTTGAAGATTTTGACTATCTATTACTTATTACAGGCTATTACTTTGAAAATCGGTCTATTACCTATTGCTTTCTATTACCTATTACTTATTACCCCATGTCTGCAGCTTTGTGAAAAGTTTTCATTCTGTTGCAAGAGGAGTATATGTAAGGGCTGTTCCATTTGCAAATGGAATAAGGGAAGTTCCTATATTATGGATACATCTATCTATCAAATAAGATTTTTTCTAAATATTTTTCTGGTTTAGGAATTGAGTAGAATGTTTTCGCAGATAGTTGTCTTTTATCATT
>OZ012694.1:5796992-5799492 GCA_963942565.1 Maea johnstoni
GTTCTCCATATATAGATAAATGTGTAGATTAATTCATAGTCAAACAAGTTAACCGTCTTACCATCTTATTTCACCACTTGTCTTCCAAACATACATTACTCGCCAACTAGTCTATGTGTGTCATGATATATATATATATATATATATATATATATATATATATATATATATATATATATATATATATATATATATATATATATATATATATATATATATATATATATGTATATATATATGTATATATATATATGTATATATATATATATATATATATATATATATATATATATATATATATATATATATATATATATATATATATATATATATATATATATATATAAATTGATGTTCTTTTCTTCTTCCTTCATCGCACCAGTCAATCCAGTACAGTACTACCGTCGTGTTAACCCTTCCGATGCTGAGGCTACTTTGTTCCAAAGCACAAGGACGCAAATATTTTTGAATACTATGTAAACCTTGTCGTGTTGGTATTGATTAGATGGCCCCGGGTACTCTTAGATGAGTAACCATATGCACGGTTTTCATTCATTTTCCATTTTTTTAGCATCCTTCTGTATTGGCCAGATTAGTCACCCGCAGTATGAGGGTTAAAATAATAACCTGACCGGTCTCTCCTTTTCTACAGTACATACTCGTATTCTGTACGCTTTATAGAATTAAACTTTAACCACCAACCCTCCGTTTTCATCATATCATATCGAAATAAATATGCTATATATATTATTAATCTATAAATACTCGAGCCCTCTGAACCTGCATTATGAACCTCCATTAATGTCGTGAGCGCACTTCAGAAAAGTTTGTCTGGATGTATATTGAATTTCGTCTGGACATATAATGATTTAGAGAAAAAAATGGAAACAGGGAATACATTCGTAAAATATTTGAATGAGAGTTGTGGGTCTTGTTATGACGACCACTTCTCCTTCAAATATTTTCCGTGATATGGTTTTGATGAGTGAATATTGCCAAAATAATCAGACCGTTTTTGCAATGCTTTCTACTGTCATGGATATGTTCAGTATCATCGAACGAGGATTAATACCTTCTATCCAATGACCCCCGTAGGCAACAACACGGTGGTCGTACGATCCTCGCGACTCAATGGCTGCCTCTGACGTCATGACGCACGTGGCGTCTCAATATGGCTAAAGACAAACCAATTTATCACCTACGGGCATTCATTTGAACGGCTCTCACTACACTTAACAGCAGATATTTCCTGCTGTTTTTTTCTTTATTGACGCCACTCCTCTTATAAGATAGATAGATTACTACCCATCTATTCTTGTAACTTTTATCGTCTATCTATCTGTATAACCTTTCAATATGATACACATATAACGGAGAGAGATAGGAAGCGGGAATAGATAGTAGTGAATCGATTGAAGTAGAAATCAAAAGGTGTACGTTCACCTTAACTTGGCTCATAATACAAATGTCAAATGTGCAATTCCGTAGAAGTCTCGAAGAAAAAATCCCGTACCCCTTTCCCCAATGTTCTGCACATTCGTCATGATATTTTGTTGCTGCCTTGTCACGTAACGGCTGAAAGGAGAGTGTGGATTTCGTGATTTCACTTTTCGAAATCTGTCCTGTTGTTGGAAATGCGGACTCGGTTTTTCCAACATTGGTTCTTGAATAAACGTTCTTTAGGATCTCCCTGACTACAGGCCAGTCTGAAAAAAGAACAAATGTTTGGGTTAGTGCTGGACATAACGTTCACACCTATTCGCGAAGCGGAAGAACAAACGGAATGTTTGCAACAGTTTTAAGGACGTGAACACCCCTCGAGAGAGATTTCGAATATTGACTGGTTTTTCGATTGGTCATACTGTATACGGCTTTGATTTGGAGTGCTAAAATTGCTGGAGGGTAATTTTGCTACTTTAAACTCGCGCATTTAAGCACTCAAACTAAACCATATATCTATTTGAAGGATGTTATTTTGGCGATATCGTTAGGAGCGCGAAAATAGCAAAATATAAATGCCTGTAAAAAGCACCAGTTATACCGCAGTTTAACTGTAACTGCCTGCTTGGCAGAATCACATCTATATCAAGCGAGAGAGCTGAAGTTAATTGCATTACTGGCCGCTAAGTGGCGCTGTTGTGAATGCGTGTTTATGGCCCACCTATAGGTGTACCTCAAATAGTAACCAATTACCTAGAGGTACTTCAGAGAGCTGCCCAGATAATGGACTGGTGGTTTTGGTGCCTTAATTCTCGCCGTTCCCCGGATAAAAATAGCATACCGGATAAAAATAGCATGCATGGGTCAATCTGTTCTATTTTTAGATAGAAAGCCACGTCAGACCATTGTAATGCACGCGCCTGGGTAAGCTTAACTCACTTATAAAGCAAGAAGTTACACTAAAAATAGCTCGTATAATCTATAAATGGAATTGAGTACCATTGTAACTACTTTTGATGTTCAATGCATTTCAATGTATCGCGTATGACTAACACATCTG
>OZ012694.1:5801992-5806445 GCA_963942565.1 Maea johnstoni
CTGGGCTGTCCACATGTAAACCCTCGCGGACATCCCTGCAAAAATAAATGGATAAGAACTGATTAAAAGGAGCACATGATATCATCGTTTATCTACCACGAAATGCTGTTTTTCATTCCCAAGTGTTCAGTGTACGATTGGTGGATATCTGTAGGGTCTGCCCTGATGGCCGAGTGGTCTAAGATAACTCGGACGAAGACCATAAAGATATTGCATTTACGTCGATACTATCACCATATTTCCACAGTGCAAGCAATTAATTCCTGTACCAGTCAACCAGTCTTCTCTATGTACGCATATTTAGTGTAAGTTTTATTTGTTTTTTTATTGTATGCGGTCGTGCTTTGTGCCTGTACTCGGTTATTAATGGGCTTATACAAAATGTCTTCCTTGGAATGTACATATTTTAAGACAACGTTAATAAAGATTAAGAGAGTATGAGATTTAGTACAATATAACGTTACGGCGAGCGATGCATTATTCAAAGTATTTCGTCATTGCGTGAAATATGTAAAAACATAAAATATATAACCATTCCTTATATAATCATACCTCAGAAATTATACATTTTTGTGTCAAGCAGGTCATGAACTACATCATAACATTTAGTCATCACTCATAACCCTCATATCACATGTGAACAAACTGTACCATTGATGTGTTTAATCAAGTCCGCCACAACATAATGATATGTAATACATGATATCAGCTACACAGGACCAATGAAATACTTACCCTGTTCGAGTTTCCTGCATTTTTCTTCGACCATATTACGACTCCTTTCAGTCTTCTCTCCGTCTTCTGAAAAACCGTAATAGCCTGTGATTAAAGGACACATTAATCATTTTTCGCTCCAGTCGAAGTTATACTATGATGTGATAAGCCTCTTGAACTTTCTTGCATAATCTAAGCACTATATACTACTCGATCGCAATCATGATATCATATGGACCTTTCATCAGTAAATAATTAATAGATATGGTTTTTTTTCTTATGTATTAACTTTTCGAGAATTTTCTTAGAAGAATCATTTGTATCGATAAGGCCATGATTCTCACGTGTCACATTACGCAAGTGGCAGGGACGGCTTACGAAATACAAGTCACGAAATACGAACGAATGCAATGCAAAATACAATGCAATTTCATGCTTATGAAATTGACTGCACAGTGATGTAAGTAAATACCATATTCTTACCTAACTTGACAATGGTGCTTTGTGCAATGCGACGGGTGGGGGTCTCTGCGACACAGGTGTAGAGACCCTGCTCCCGGGGACTCATGCAGTCAATGTTGAGCTTTGACCTTGTCGCACTCAGACGAAGCAGGCTGAGTCCCTCATTTCTATCCGTGCGTTCGTATTCGGCTCCTTCGTCGATCAATCTCAAGCTGGACTAAAACGCAAATAAGGAAAAAAAGATATGATATGTTTGCACAGATGAGCAGCATTTTGCACTCAATAATAAGTACAAATCTATGAACTATAATGGTCAAACATACTATTAGTGTATCATACGTGTTACTATTGTAATTGGATTGCCAATATGATTTCTAAATTGTGCATACTGTGAATCACCTAAGTATAGCGGGAACATTAAGATAGCGATAATAGCGCTTTGCCCATATGCGTTATTGTAAAATTCCCGACTTTATAAAAATCTTAATTGAACTTGCTGCTGCTGTTCCCGCTCACCGCTGTACCTAGATCACGCTATCCAGGGCAGTATCGTTATTGCGCTATTTAATGTTTACCCCATATTTAAGTGATTTACAGTAGCTGATTTGGATATTAATTGATTTGGTGTTCTTCATATTTGATTTATGTATACTATTGTTTTTTCAAGTACTTTCTCGTATTGTGCTTGTGTTTGCAAACTATATATATATATATATATATATATATATTATAATATATATATATATATATATATATATATATATATATATATATATATATATGTATATATATATATATATATATATATATATATATATATATATATATTATATTATATATATATATATATATATATATATATATATATACATGTGTGAGTCAGTGTGTCTGCATGTATGTATGTATTACCTGGAGTACCCGTGTTCCGTTGTAAAGCCAATGGATTGTGGGAGGTGGGCTTCCACCGGCCTCGCATTCCAGGACGACGTTCTCTCTGAGTCGAGCTGGCGTGACAGTGGGCAGTTGAATCTTCTTAAAGAAGAGCTTGGGCTCTCGCCGTTTGACTGAAAAAGAATAAAAGGACATCAGTTTTTTTTTCTTAGAAGGAGTGAGATAGTACAAGCTCTAGGAATGGATACCTCTAAGAATGAAACGGTACGGTACTGGTATCGGTACTAATGAAACGGTACGGTACTGGTATCGGTACTAATGAAACGGTACAGTACTGGTATCGGTACTAATAAAACGGTACGGTACTGGTATCGGTACTAATGAAACGGTACGGTACTGGTATCGGTACTAATGAAACGGTACGGTACTGGTATCGGTACTAATGAAACGGTACGGTACTGGTATCGGTACTAATGAAACGGTACAGTACTGGTATCGGTACTAATAAAACGGTACGGTACCGGTATCAGTACTAATGAAACGGTACGGTACTGGTATCGGTACTAATAAAACGGTACGGTACTGGTATCAGTACTAATGAAACGGTACGGTATTTCAACGGCACTGTTAAAGCTTAGATGAGCAACCAAGTTTAAAGGTACTTTGTTGCATTATTTCCTTATAAATTGTGTTGTTAATAGTCTTAATTAGGGTCCTTGACTATCCCTTATAAATTATATCTTCCCAGTGGCTAATATTGTTGAGTACCTTTAAGGAATGAAATGGTATGGTACGGTACCTTTTGAAATGGTACCGGTACCAGTACCGGTACCTCTAAACAGTATCCAAACCTAAAATTGTGACTTTGCAACTGAAAGACACCATAAGACAGTTTTAACAGCAAGGTATTCTTTATTATTCTGCCGGGTGTCTGTCTCAGTCTCGACCTAACCTAGCTGAAAGCGGCGTCAACTCCAAATCTGATATATATCATACACACATACACGCTGAGCGACACGAGGTTTCCGTGCGTACAGGAACGTTCGCACCATGAATCGATTCTTAGGTAAATAGCAGTCTATTGATTGTATAAACAATTACCAAATTACCACAATTGTTCCATTGACTCCTTGACTTTTGGCATGTTGCACTAAATGACTACGATTACTCATGGGTGCAGCCCCGTATAGCCGAGTGGTCTAAGGCAGTGCAAGCCGACTACTCGCTCGCTCTCTCATCACCGCCAATGAGAATGTGATTATCGTCCCTTTTATTGCCTAATTTAGGCTGAATCGTGACTAGTAAGTTATAAGTGTTGGAGCAAAGAGGAGCACAGGCAAAACCACCGATTAACCCAAAGTCACTGCCAACTTTCTCACTGAAAAACATCCCAGCAGAAACTGCAACAATTAACCAATTTCTTAACCCATTGTTACGCATGTCCTCATACTATCAAAGAGGATACCAACAGAAAGATTAAAATTGCAACGAAGAACATAAGTCATCGCGGTTAAGATTATTTATTGGTTGTGTTGGTATTCATTGGATAGCACTCGCTCAGTACTCTCGGATGATTACCCATGTGCCAGGGTTACAATCATATATTTTTTGTATTGGCCAAATTAGCCACCATCAGCATAAGGGTTAAGATCATAAATGATCGTCATTGAAGCCACATTCCAGCTAGTCTCTTTCACCCGCAGGTGCAGCCGGAACTGGTGGGCCGGAATGTGGATGACAACATGTCAGTTTCTTATCAGGAACATTCCGGAACAATCATCTTTACCTGTGAGCTAGATGTTTGAATCAGAACTACGGAAATGCGAGGGTCGGTTCGCACTTTGCAATTCAAGTCATTTTAGATTAAAATAGGTATTAACAAACTGACATTGAAAAATAGGCATTGTAGGGAGCTTATATTCAATACATGACATGATGAGGGACGTATGACGTGGTTCAATTATCTAACGGATATATTCACTTTGTTTTCTGCAAAATCAACTTTAAAAAGCTTGATGGCACTCTTGGTGTCGCCAATTGACGTCATCACACATGCTATTGCTTTCATAAAGTAAAATAGGCAATTTCCTATACATTATTGCCACTCTTAAAGACAATATCGTATACGTCAAGAATATCAATAACCTTCCCTGTCACTTTCAGGGTGGCACTGTTGTGATTCCAAGTATGTATTGAAAAGAAAATGAATTTGCCATTGGCGGCATTCATAAGATACCGTTTAGATTGTCTAGCTCTTTACTTTGTCGTATCATTAAAGAGGCGCCGAGACGATGAAACAGGACATTGTGTAATTAATTCATACCCCAGGCTTGCTTTCTAATCCGGATAGAAATGATTCAACTTACCGCCAGCACGCTTCAGGAAG
>OZ012694.1:5806645-5871645 GCA_963942565.1 Maea johnstoni
GACGTGCTTAAAGCAGGGCAGGTATCATATCTATTGCGAATTTCCCAAGAGCAGAGTATCGATTTTAATGGAACGAATACCGCCCCCGATACTGTAACTGTGAGCTGTGACTAATAAGGGAGAGCGTATAACGAATTCTCTTACAAGTCTTCGTGTTTCTCATTCAATTACCTGTACTCTCGAGGGCAGGGCACTAAGGTTTACTAGAAAACCCATTGTCTGGCAATGCAAACTCTTGGCATGGTTCATTCATCACAATCGATACGGCTATCCTTATGTGGGCGGTTTGTGGATGATTTGTAATTGCACAATGTATATATCATCACTGGTCAATCAAATATGTCAATATTTGATGATGTGATGAATGTAGTGAATGAAATCACTCTCGCCCTGTATGAGTAAACACTAGTACACAATACGTTACCAACCTATGTATGGTATGTCAATCGCCTGACCCAACCCTAAGGGGCTACCTCAACGGCCCGGCCGTCTAGGGTTTACAAGCGTTCTGCTTGCCGCCTCTCTGGTGGCGAAGTAAGTGGTTAAAATCCCGCTTAACCCATTAATACATATGCATAGTTTACTGACTGTAGCAAGACTACAACAAATATATTTTAAGTAATTGGAGATAAAGCACAAAAGTAAACCATAGGGTTACAAAACATGCAGAACATGACCTGGTTAACTCAAGGGAAGTAAACTAGAAACAAATAATACAAGGGGTTAATACTTAAAGTTAAAGCACAGTCAGGTGCACGAGGTAGAAAACAATATATAATCTGATCCAATCTCACAAAATTATATTAAGCTACAGGTTCGTTAATCCTAAGTCTAGTGTCGCCAGCTCTTTATTCTCAGGTAGTGAGCGAACTATCCTACACCTTTTAGTTGGATACTCACACCACATGTATGGTGTATGTTGCTTCCTACTATTGACCAGAAGTGTTCCATTTGTTCATTTGTGACATTCGGAATGGCTTTTGCTAACAAGACAGGTAAAATATCCTAAGAGTCATTAATGATTTCTATAAATAGTTTCTCTCTCTAATTATGCAGTTCAGGGTACTTTAATACTAGATGCCTGACGTCATCAAGAGTGGCAAGATCGCAGGTGCAGCACATTCTGGCAGTGCTTGGCATACCTTTAAGCCTCATGTCATCAGCATTTAATAGGCTCGAGTGGCATACTATTATCATCCGTGCAATAGTTTCTCAGAAGTAAATAGCTGACGGCATTGTATCTGAAAGTGTCCACCAAGATAGATACCTGGGACTTGAGTTACTAGTAACCTCAATGTTGACGTCTAGGCACACGATTTTCTTCCAAAATGGCGTATGTATGCCGAAGGTGGCCTGACAATTGTGATAGAATTTTGCAGGTACAAGCAAAAATATGAAAATATTTGATGGAGAAATGTTGATTTGAACATAACCGAAGACCTTCTTTCAAAATATTTGTGAAATCATCAGCAGTTCCAAAGTTATTGTCAAAAATAGCTAAGAGACAGACGATAATTTCTTAATGAACTCTTAAGCATTATGGGGTTAAAGTCTATGAGAAAGTTATTCTTTAAGTTGTTAATAATGTGGAAAACCCTATTTTTGGGAAAAAAAATGCTGTCCATGTCAAGTCATTTATAACCTCGGCAGGTCAAAACATACTGACTGGGTTAGCAGCAGAAACAAGGTTGTGGTGTTTTTCCGAACTAATCAAGTCTATTAGCAAGGATATGACACATCTACAGAGCAGAATACTCCAAAATAATTTCTTGATGTTTGAAAGTTATTTAATTATGTTCTCATTGTTCCAATGTTTGTTATTCTTCTTGTTCAAAATATCTACGCATGGTGATCAGAGGGCACTGTGGGTACTTAGTAAGGTATTTTGGGAATATATATGAAGATTACCTTAATGACCCTCTGTAAAATGCATGTGGTTACTAAAACGGGGATCCCCTGAATATTTAACTAAATGAATTGTTGGCACGTTGCCATGACCAGTAACTGTTATGGATAGATAGATATATGTATAGCTGCTACACAATAGAAACGGTACTGGCTTATAATCCACCGCAAAGAAAAGCATGACGTCAACTCTGCTAGTACTATCTTTTTTAAAACTGCTTTTTAATATCGCCGTATATTTATGTGAAGGAAAAAGAACTGTTTGCCTTATCAAAACTCGTCAAACATGAAGTGTAGATTCTTTTCTGTCTGGACCGTATGCTAATGGAGTATAAGAGCTAGCTGAGTACATAAAGTGACGCTTCTATTATTTCAGAATGAGAGTGTATGAAACGTGAGACGATAGCGTGATCATCCATCAGCTAGTTGCAATTCTTCAACTGCACTTGGCTGTTGACAGCTAGATCACACTTGAATACTAACTTTCTCAAATTTCATGTCTGGTAAACATCAAAAACTATATTTTATCTCATTTCTTAGCATTTGCAAACCCCAGATGATCGGATTTGAGTGGACTTTAGTTAAACGTCATTGCATTGCAATAAGTTTAGCGGCATTGCACTAAGTTCATAGGATTAGACCGCTCAGGCATTGAGGCAGCCCTGGCATGGCAATGCTCTCTCTCTCTCTCTCTCTCTCTCTCTCTCTCTCTCTCTCTCTCTCTCTCTCTCTCTCTCTCTCTCTCTCTCTCTCTCTCTCTCATAGTGGCATTGTTTGTAACTTATTGAATCAATTTATCAGCAAGTTTTCTTTATTATCTAAGCGTCTTATGATATCCACATGTAGTTTTTATTTCAATTCTACAAATTGCAGAAAAATCGCAACAATGAAACTGGATAAAACCAGTGCAGAATTGTTTGTGTTCTGGAAGCATATAACGTTTCAGTTTCGTTTTCTTCTTTCTTTAATTCGACTGTTCAAAACCTGTCCAAATTGTATAAAACAAAACGGTATTTTTCCTCATGTAAATTAACAAAATCGTGGATAGCGTCTTTGATAGTTACTCCGTTAGAGTTTGAATTCTTCTGAAAGGATTCATTTTGATAAATCACTAAAGTGCAACTACTTAACAATATTACTATGTATTGCTCGGCATATTCCGACACGCTTAATTGCTAGTTCTTGTGTACGTATAAACAACTGGTCTTGCGTAAAAGAGTCACTTTATTGTTTCCACTTTTTAATTCAGAAAAAAATTCTTCCTCTTCTAAAGTTAGGCTTTTGGAAGTATATGTCGGATTTACTGTTTGCTACTTCATTCTTGATTTTTGGGTGCCCACGCTCCAAAAAGTGTTCATTTTGAGAAATCTGGTCTGCGACATAATACACAAATTTATGAAGCCCACATAAATCATCATAAAAAGATAATACTGTCAAACAGTCTGCTTAATTAGTTCCGCACTTATCAAACTTTCCATGTTTATAAACTCTAACAAGATCTCAGTATCAAAAAGTACTTTTACATAAAATGTATATTTTGGTAAATATCTAGAGGAAAATGTAAATAAGCCCTAAGCAACAGTTCTCCGTCAAAGACAGTGTGTAATACTGTTTTATTGTTTTGTTTTGTTTTGCAAAATTATTATTATTCTACACGACAACTTTCCCGATGAACTTTGAGTGTAAAAAGGTTAATCTAACACACTAACCCAAGTGCTAAATAACCAGAAAGAATCGATTAATTAGCTTCCGTAACACATACTGTATGAACCTCGAATCGCATGTTATGAAAACTGCGTGTATAAAATAACTACGTGTACCATAGCATAAGCTTTTCTCAAACATGTTTGAACATTTTAACACTCAACTAGAATGCACAAAACTACTCCAAGGCACGTGTCAAACATGTTTCAAAACTACATGTAGCACTCAACTTAACTGGATACTTGAAATTTGATTGACTTGACACTGACTAACCCCAGTAATGCTTAAAACCTCTTCATGTCTTCTGTGGCGTCCTGAAGGTCCTGACTATTTAGGGTATAAACCTCCAGGTAGAAGTATACTTGGGAAATATAGTAAATATAGACATAACCAGTAACTCCTCTTTAAATATTTTGAGAAATCATGATATATTCCGAAGTTAGCCCTTCCAAAACTGAGTGTTTTTCATTCATAGCACGACTCAAAGATTTTTGAAAACCAACTGAACTCTATCATGTTGGTATTCATTGGATAGCTCTCGCTGAGTGCTCTCAAATGAGTACCATGTGCCAGGGTTTCAGTCATTTCTCAGGGTTGTTGCATCATGCTGTATTGACCAAATTAGCCACCAGCAGCATAAGGGTTAATCTACAAGCAGTGTAAATCAAATGAGTAAAGCCCAGTGACCACATGATTTAGGCGTTTTATGGAAACCAACTTTCACCTACGTGAAGTATACGATTTAGAGACATTCTAAATTAAAAACTGAGCACCAATCTCGTTTAACCAAGCTCGAAAAAAGTCATTTCTAGTAATAATTCGTTTGGTTGTATTCACTTTATATAACTTGTTCTTTATACGTAGGACTGATCACGTAGTATGGTGAGTGATCATGAATTTGTAGTTTCAACCGAAACAAATTCTTTGTTCTTTGATATTTTCTGTATGTATTTCTTGGAAAACGTGCCTGAACATGCAGCACGTACTATTTATATGTTCAGTTTACAAGGAGACGTTCTTATACAGTGAACCCTGCATGTGAATTGAACTCTCTAACTTTCACTTTCCATTTTACTATAAGGGAACATTAAAAAAGACTTAATTAAAGTTAAAACCTCGACGAATTAAAAGCTTTCTCCACCCTGAATCCAGATCTATGCTCAACTCGTACAGTATCGCTACCCACGTGTTGCTTCATGTCCAAAAAGATTTCGCACGTCAGATTTCCTACGTTCGATTCTACATGTACGAAAGTGATGAGAAAAAGAGAAGATATTCGTAAAAAAGGGGAACAATACTTACGTGTAAAAATCCGTCGACTGCTAGGGTGCACGTGGCGATGAGAAGAGCAACGATGGCTTGTCTGTGTGTAGTATCTAGTCTCATGGTGATGCTGGGCTCTGAAAGGCGAGTGAGAAAGTGTCCGTTCTAAGTATCTGTAGACCGATAAACCAGAACTCGCTGTTTTCTGAATTCTATCGCTTCTACCGCCTCGCAGGAAAAGTTTGAAATGAAATGATGACTTTTGCTGTCGTTGCGTTGACTGCTGTAGTGTAACTGTAATAAGTGCTGCGGATGTGAGTATGTCTACACTGTCAATGCTAAACTCAACTCAACAAGTGCGTGGCTGTGGTTAGATGATTCTGACTGACTGACTAACTGACTGACTGACTGACTTGACAGAGAGGTGCTGCTGCTACTGCTACTGCTGCGCGTGCGGCTGGAGCTACTGATCCGATCTGGTGCCGTCGGGCGTTTTTAAAGGTGGCGAGGGTTGCATCAGCACTTGCCATATAAGCGTGAGTGAATGGGCGAGCGAGCGAGCGAGCGAGATCGTGCGAAAGCCCAGGTGGTCCACTTCAACAGTGTAAGACGACCCATGTCACATGCTTAAACCTCCCTCTGGGATTGGTCGAATCGATTTGGCGGCGGAGGCTCATTAACTCATTCATCCTTGCAGCAGACTAAGCGTCCTGACGATTTTAGCAATATCTTTCCAACTCGAGCACTTTTCACATATCTATCGATTGAGAATTATTCATCAGAATCTTACAGACAACTTTCCTTGAAATAGTTTGCAAAATTTATGCTTTATTCGGGCGTTATCTTCAGAAGTATCTAAGATGCAGACGACAGTTTTCCATGAATGAATGAATGGGCTGGCGACTGCTGGTTCTCGGTAGTTAATCACATACATTATCAACAAGTGTTCCCACAGAGAGCGTGGTCGATGTGACTGTCCCGACTCGTACAGTTGTACTACACGGTATTGGGAACAGTGTATTTATTCAATCACTGTCGCATTGTCGCATTATCATGCGACAGGCTCCTCAAAACGTGCGACAAGAAAAAGACTTCAATCAATGTTTAACTCAGGAAATTTTCGGTAAGCATGATCAATTAGGTATACAATTGCATTTTTGATGCAGTTTGTAACTAGAAAACGTATAAACTCCATTTAGTGATGTCATATATTGATTGATCCAAAACAACTGGACATCCCTGTAATATGCTGTTTTTTTTTCATATGTGCCCCTCTATACTGTTAGTGAAACAAACCAATACAAGGACTCTATGGGTCTACAATACTATGGGTCTACAATCGCACTCTCACTTCTAAGAAGGGTCACTGAATGGTCAACCTACCAAGTGGTCTTTAGAGACAGGTGGTCGTACATATTAGGTAAAACAATACGTTTTCGTATAGGAAATATTTAGACCGATCTTAATATTCCGGGGGTCTTTCTCAAAGGGTGGTCGCTTGAGCAGGTTCAACTCTCTTCAAAACCGAATTCAGAGAAATATGTTTGATAAAAACTATTGATGCTAAAGACGTAACGAATATGATAAAACTTAATTCAAATGATTCCATTTTCTCTGTGTTCCCATTAAAAAAAAGGTGGATTTATAAAACTTCTTTTTGAATCAACTTAAGACTGAAGCATCAGCTCACAAAAATGGCGTTTTAAGTTTGATTAATGTTTTTAAAATATCCTATAAGATTATTTGTCGGTACATTATCATTTACATATTAAGAGGATTTTTGATGGGATACAGCCACGATAGTGTTGCACCTTATCAAGAGAAAGCTCACTGCCTAAAAAAATGTTGCATCATGTCGCCGACAGCACCCCTGAATACATTATCCCATCCATGCGTGGAGCTTTCCTTGACAAGTGTCGTCTGGACTTCATCTACTTCAAGGAATAACTCAAGAACTGAGCATCGGTTCACGAAATAATTGAACATAGTTATTAGTTAGGTTTTGATCAACATTTCTCCTTGAAATTTTTTTTGTAAAAAATATTCAGAACGTTTTTGGTGGACGCTTAAGACATAAATGAGTTAAAATCCACGCGCTTATTTGCATGTACTCACTCCTAATGTGTCTGAGCACTCCTTAGCCCCGTGGAGCGGGTCGCACCATGTGCTTTTCGCCCGGGGACTTGATGAAATATTGTGAAATTTGACACCCGTAATGGGGCCCGTCTGGAAGGGGGCCACGCGGGTTTCTTAGAACTATGACTGGCTCATTACAGTTTCCCGGACGTCATCTACGAAAGTTAAATAAACTTCAAGTGCGCCCTGGCGTAATGGTCAGGAAACTCGACTCGAAACTACGTAGTTCAAATACAGGGTAGCAATGACCAGCATATGCGATAGCATAGTCTAATGTGGGGTTTCTAAGAATTGTGGTGGAAGGGTGTGTGGGGGGGGGGGTGCATGGAAGGGCGATGATTGCTTCAACAGAAAGTTAAATACTAGTTGAGGATAGAAACATAAGAAAAGTAATATTCATGTAAAAAGTATGTAATTCCTCCGATTTCGGCTCAAAAAGTGTATTTATATGGTGTACATTTCAAGGAATGCGCCACATATCATTTTACGTTTATTTTTAAACAATGTTCGTGGTACATGTACATACATAAATGTATGTATGTATGTATTTTTGTAAGTATATATGTATAATTAAATGTATGGGTGGATGTATGAACGCACCTACGTACGTGCCTGAGTGTGTATGTGTATATATGCGCATGTAATATTTAACAATTATGTATTCGAGGTGACGGTTCCTACTGCTTTTATCCAAGAAAAAATGCTCTACGAAAACACATTTTAGAAACATACATTCTAAGAAATATCCGCTGACTGCCTGCGGTGACATTATGGCATAGCTAAAAATAGCTCTACTTTTTGTGTATTCATATGGTGAATCATTGCTAGTTATTCCAATGACATCTGAAATTCTTTTTCAATGTATTTATATATACATGAATCACGTGTGGTGAAACTTCAGGAGAAAGCCCGCACAGCATATTTCATAGTGGAAAAAAATAACTTCACACAAATATATATACTAGTATATATATGTATATATATATATATATATATATATATATATATATATATATATATATATATATATATATATATATATATATATATATATATATATATATATAACAAAACATGATTTAAGGGTAAGCCTTTCACGCACAACAACGGACAGAAGCATTTGGAAACACTTGCGAAACAAACCTGTCAACTTGAACACCGCTGTAAGTTTTCACACTCTTTTTGTGTCCTCCGTATTCAATTTCTACCTTAAATACAGATAGCCCCCCCCCCCCCCCCCCCCCCACAAGGGGCACGCCTTATGGTGTACAGTAGGAGTTGGCACCTCCCGGGTAACCCTAAGCTGGTGGGCACCCTGGTCCCATTATAAGATAGGGAGATGTGTGGATCTATCTATGGATACCCTGCATCTAAAATATCCCTCAATGGTCCTCTTTGGATCTGAAGGCTCTGCTCTTACTCTAGCTTTCGTTCTCACACTCGCTCAGCTTCTACTCTCACTCTTTTTTTCTTCTTTTAGCTAGAATAATTATGCTTGGTCATAGTTCTTCAGCAATGACAAAGGACCACTTTTAAGTAATGGTGTATGGCACTTTATGACCTGTGTGTGTCGATGTGCCTTAAGACGCATATTCATTCATTCAATCCACTGTTGCACAAAGTAAGTTCTGCTGTGTTACGGTCATCGCACCTCTGGCCACAGGGTCTTAAGGGAGATAATCTTTCTCATGTATTCGCCCACCTTGACTCCAATTACTAATAATCTCCTTTAAGTCACTCATTAGATATTCTATATACTAGTTTCATTTGATACATCAATTCATTTCCTGGGTTCATGCGTAGTTCAATCTAAGCGCATAAGAGGCAAAGAACTCTACTTATATCAATCGTCTCTTAACCCATTAATGCTTAAGAATTCCACCAGCATTTGTCGTCTGGATCTATGACCCTTTTGCTAATAACTATGAGAGTGAATACGATTTTACAAGATATTTGAAGGAGAGTTGTTGGTAAAGTTCTGATGAACGTTGCCCCTTCAAATATTTTGCCAATTATGCTTTAGCCTGAAAGATTTCATCAAAATTGTCAGGCTGGTTTTGAACGCTGTGAGCGTTCATGGGTTAAAGTACGCTTGCCTTTTGCTACGTTTGCCAAATCGAAGATGAAGGTTTGGCAAACGATCAGCAGCCATGAAACCCCTTGAATCAGATTTGCAGCTTTTCCTTATTAGGTTAGATTGTTGGGGCAGATAAAAGTTAACTCGTGAGGTCATTTCCAAGTAGATAAACATGAATATTTTGAAAATGAAAATATATCTTAGTGATTAGTATTTCATCTGCCCACACGCTCTAGCTTAATCTGGGTTTACTAAGGAACTAAGACTGCATCATACTTTAATAAATTATGTTGTTCAGGTTAAAGAGGAGCTATTAGTTACATAAGGAAAAGTTGGTATTTCTTATCCTTCACAATGCCGCACATTTTGCAAGCGACCAGGCGAACCTGCTGATTAGAGACTTGATCACACGGATGAGAGCCACGCGACGTACCACCACTACTAGGAATTTCGTCACTTCAAGTCGTGACTAGCCAGTTGTAAGTGGCGGAAAAAAACGCATTACGTCAAGTCCCTGGCAACATTCTCACACAGTCTGCTACTTTTAGTAGTACTACTACTATTATTACTCGTAGTAGTAGTAGAAGTAGTAGTAGTAGTAGTAGTAGTAGTAGTAGTAGAAGTAGTAGTAGTAGTAGTAGTACTAGTACTAGTACTAGTAGTACTAAGAGTAGTAGTAGTAGAAGCAGCAGTAGCAGCAGCAGTAGTAGTAGCAGTAGTAGTAGTAGAAGTAGTAGTAGTAGTAGTAGTAGTAGTAGTAGTAGTAGTAGTACTAGTACTAGTACTAGTACTAGTAGTACTAAGAGTAGTAGTAGTAGAAGCAGCAGCAGCAGCAGCAGTAGTAGTAGCAGTAGTAGTAGTAGAAGTAGTAGTAGTAGTAGTAGTAGTAGTAGTAGTAGTAGTAGTAGTAATAGTAGTAATAGTAGTAGTAGTAGTAGTAGTAGTAGTAGTACTACTACTACTACTACTACTACTACTGCTGCTGCTGCTGCTACTACTACTACAATAACAACAAATAAAACAACAACCACAACTAGTAGTAGTAGTAGTAGTAGTAGTAGTAGTAGTACTACTACTACTACTACTACTACTACTACTACTACTACTACTACTACTACTACTGCTGCTGCTGCTGCTACTACTACTACTACTACTACTACTACTACTACTACTACTACTGTCATATATATTTTCTAAAAAGGTCCCCCATGTACATTGCGATGTTTAATAGATAAATCAGGGTGATGCAGTTTGTTTAACCGTTGTCGTGTTCTATGGAAACCTTATCAATGTTAGCGTTCTGGGCTTCCTCTGTAACTATCACTATATCATTTACCCGTGTTAACCCTCATGCTGCTGGTACCTAACTTGGCCAATATAGCATGATGCAATGATCCTAATAAATGACTGAAACCCTAGCAAATGGGTACTGGGAGTAATCAGCGAGACCTTTCTAATGAATACCAACATGACAGAGTTTAGGTGGTGTTTGAAAATTTGTTGCGTGCTTGTGCTTTTGATAGACGTAGTCTTGCATTGATGGGTTAACAACTCTGTGAAGTGATTAGCCGTTTTCTACTTAACCCA
The DNA here is from genome assembly GCA_963942565.1 of Maea johnstoni. Taxonomy (NCBI): domain Eukaryota; kingdom Metazoa; phylum Annelida; class Polychaeta; order Spionida; family Magelonidae; genus Maea; species Maea johnstoni. Next base: position 5,817,318 of record OZ012694.1, read on the forward strand.
TTCTCCGCCAGATCAGTAAACTATTCTGAAGATACTTTTTTAACAAGAGCGTTTTTCGGAAAATCTCTTATAGTTGACTTGACCTGTTAACGCCAACCAAACGTACAACTCTCCTTCAAATATTTTACCAGATTTTGTTTTATTTCAAGATATCCAAGCACGCAGACGACACGTGGGTAGAAGATTTCGCGACATTGGTTAACTTTTCAAAAGATGTCACTCTGACCGTCCTGGCGTCTGAAGTAGCTATCTGCCTTTGGTGTCACCCCTGTGGTTGAGGGTCACCCGAACCTAAATCGTATCATTCCCTCAAAAGTTTATTGTCTTAGGTTTGTAACCTACCCTTCTAGGTGTTCCGCTTTAAGGGTTCAAGGATATAGTTCACGTGCTATCCCACCCAAGGCGAATGATGTACATTTCATAACCAAAACGCTCGCTGGGTTCAATTCTGTGATTGGCTGAAAAGGTGAAATGTACACGAACGTTCGGTTGCGTGATTGCGAGGTTTGGGCCCAGGTGGATCGTCTCACAACAGAGACTTTACAGCCCAGCATATCCCCCTCTCTCCGCGGCCCGGCCTTGTATTAATTACGTGACCTTATCAGCACAGCATCCTTGTGGGGCCTCTCTGGTTCCTAGAGTCAATGCGTGCAAATGTGAGGCAAATTCCGCCGGGCCCTAGTTCAAACTGGTTTCGGCTACGAACCCATACAAAGCCAGCTCCCGTTGCATCCTCCGCAGTAGCAAGCAATTGCCTTCGGCAGTCACGCCTGCGAATTTGTAATTCTTTTTTTTTCGTGACTTCTTGCCGTATAATGCAGGATACCAGGCGAAAATTAAGAATTCTGAATTTCGTTTTTGTCAACTTTTCTGACATATTGCGGCTATTTCGTAACTAGACAGTTGTAAATGGTGGAGGGAACCGCAGTACCCGGCGAAAACCACCACCGCCTTACCCCCAAGTCACTTGTAACATTCTCACGTGAATACCCGGACAGTATTCACGCCTGTGAATAATCATATGTACCAATATACCCCCGGTAAATTATGGTACCATTTTGATAGAAGTAGGATGTTTGAGAGGAACGGGAAAAAATCAACTACATCCCAATTACAACTTCCCCTTAAAAAGTTTGCAGTTTTAAGCGTTATATCCATTTTCTCTCAGAGATATCTGTGCATCCAGAAGAAATATAGTTTTATAGTTGCAGTTAAGTACCCGGACTAGTACAATTTAGCTGAAAGCGATCGTACTGTAATCATGGTCAATCATTCTTTTCAGACCACAGATTTGAACATTTTAATTTAATACTTGTTTATTCTAACGAGACATGAGATGTACATGTATGCATGGAATATCAAAGAATGGTTGAAAAGGTTGAAATGTTTAAACCTTTGAATGAAAATGCAATCCTGTTACAAACAAATCGCCCGTTACAAACAAAGAGTGTCTTCGATTATGCGGCATAATTCATGTATATCATACTTAAACATCGCGTCGTCATATTTAATATGGTATGTTGGATGCCTCTTGCAAAAACCGATCGAACCCTTACATTCAACTTAGTGACCAGGAATTCTTTAAACCTTTGAATGACACAGCAATGCTGGCCGTTCATTGCAATCAGAGATTTTCTTTAGTTATACGCCGTTTGATGCTTCTTGCAAAAACAGAACGAATCCTTATATGTTACTGAGAAACATGGAATACACTCTTTTTATAACCGTACAGTTCATTGACCTGATATAATGTAAAATGCGTTCTTCCTTTAAGTGGAGTGAATTCCTGCATTTTAACTACAGTTCATAGACTTGATATCATGTCGTATGCATTCTTCCTTTAACCCATTAATACTCACAGCGGCCAAAACAGCCTGATGATTTTGATGAAATCTTTTAACCAAAAGCATATTTCAGGAAATATTTGAAGGGGAAATGTTCATCGGAATATTACCAACAACTCTCCTTCAAATATTTTCTAAAAGCATTCTTAATCTCTGAGTTATTGTCAAAAATGTCAAAGACCCAGACGACAATTTCAAAAGTTACTCTTAGGCATTAATGGGTTAAGTGGAATGAATCCTTGCATTTTAACTTTGTTTAACCTCGCCAACTCTTCAGGGTATCATCTATAGCATGTACTCGATGACTGAGTTTTCTTATGATGGCTGATTGTGCGAAAGGTTGCTATATTTATATACAGATCAGCCAGGCACGAACTCACAATAGACATGAGTTTTTTTACAAGTCCTTGATGATAGAAAGAGTCTGTGACAATTTGACACTGGTATAAGAAATTGCTGTTGTGTCGTCCGGTGCATGTGTTCTTTATGAGTAATTTCATATGTACTCAACTGCGATACATCGACGATGTGTGTGGATGTATACATGTATACATTATATATATATATATATATATATATATATATATATATATATATATATATATATATATATATATATATATATATATATATATATATATATATATATATATATATATATATATATATATATATATATATATATATATATATATATATATATATATATATATATATATATATATATATATATATATATATATTTATATATATATATGTATTCTAATAATATGCTAGGAATAATACGTTTCTTATTGAATGAAGCAAGGTCGTCATTAATAAAGTACTTACATGTATGGGAGGGATACCAGGGCTGAATCCAAATGGTAAAACGATTGCACGAGCATATACCCAGAATAGTTTTACAATGGTCCTATTTATATCCAACGGTTTTGTCTCTTACAACAAAAACCGGAACCGGAACCAGAACCGGAAGCGAAGTTCCCAAGGGGACTCGTAGTTGTGGAGTTACCACAGGTATATCCCTTTTCAATACCTACTATTTGAACAATGACAAGTGTCAACTTAATGGCTATTCGTTTTGAACAAAGTTCATTAAGGTCTTATGATACTCTGAACTGGTGACATTGATTAATGAAAAAATTAAAATCACCAATAACAATTCATCTCGCTGTCCTACCAATTGGCTGTATGTGTCTATTCTGAGTAATATCCTATGAGCCATTTCTGAAAACTTTAATTTTTGGCTAAAAGGCAATGTTTCCATACTATTTGAACTATATGAACATACATGTATATGATTTGATTCGATTTAGATAATAATGATTATTCATTTATGTATAATGTAAGCAACCTTGCTGTACAATGTCTAAGATAAATATGGGTATATACCGGTTAGATAAATTTTGTTTGTACCACTTTTCAATTTTTACAAACTGTGCTAAAATGTCATACTTTACAAATTCTCACCATGTGTGGTTTAGAAACTTAGCATATTTGCTGTTATTTTTAGCGTCTTTTTGTTAAGAGCATTGGGTAGTATGTTTAGACAATATTTTGGTCAAACTGGGTATTACTGGCCTTTACTTACCTTATGTTAACCTATTTATTATCACAGTTGCCAAAAGCAGCCTGACGATTTTGATGATATCTTTTCGGCAAAGCATAGTTAGGAAAATATTTTGTCGATAGATGTTGACGAGGGCATTAACAACTACTTTCATCAAATGTTTAATAAAATCATTGCAATTCCAAAGTTATTGTCAAAAGAGATCAAAGATCCAGATGACAATTTCCTGAGGAACTATCATGCATTAATGGGTTAAGGCATCATTCTTGAACTCGATGCCGTCAATGGTTGGAATTTACTAGCAAAAATGCTCTCATCACTGTAGAACAATACTTTAGGTAACCTTATTATATCTAATGTAATGGTATTAAATTCTCAAAGAAAGAGACCAATTCCAGAAAAAAAACTTGCACTATTTCTTTTTTTAAAAAATTGTGAAAATAGAATGGAGTCCCTAACCCATGAATAAAAGTTGCTTTGAAGGTTTACTGTGCGTTGTTCTTCATTCATGCCAAGTTTCAGGAAGATTTAATCAGATATATTCAGTATCAAAGGACCTTGAGTATTATACATAGGCAACACAAGGATAACAGAGCATAATAACTTAATAAGGGTCATTTTGGACTACTATTAAAAGTGGCCATTGATCTGAATCAGAGAGTCAATGTCGGGTCACCAAAAGTGTTGTTGATTCAAACTTTCTATTTATCGGATTTGGATATGAGGATATAGCCAAGGACCCCCTAGACAGAATAATGATTACAGTTATATATTGGAAAAACAATGCGCGACCAGCTGGGAGATGAGAGATCGGAATAATTGTGTAGAGACCTGAACTGACCCCTTTTACCTGTGGTGACCACTGGGGGTCAGCTTTGTAATGAGAATACCACCATCAACAATACTCTTGAGACAAAATTCAATTTGCTACCTGGAGTGACGTCACCGCTGTGTTGTGATGTCAAAGAAAAGGGAAACCCTACTGCGTTCAATCAAATCTACCAGCATTTTCATATTTTCTAAGGGTAGCAGAGATTTATTATGTAATCATGAGTTACAGTACAGACGTTTAATTCCTGCATCAGTTGACCGGACGTCTGCCAGTGCCTATTTGTACAAACACTCATGAATAACATGTCAAAAGTAAGCCAAGCACACCAATGACCCACGTAGCATGCGAATCAAAGCTACGTTCAATTTTGAGGTCATCAACGCATCCATGTCCAAGAAACTGGGGGCAATCGGGCGTGCAGTCGTGTATTATGCCCGGGTTCCCAACGTATTTAGTGCATGAATTAAATGTTAGCACTGTACCTCTTTGGCACTTTTCCGCGTTTTCTTGAAAAAAGCAATGGAGAGAGAGAGAGAGAGAGAGAGAGAGAGAGAGAGAGAGAGAGAGAGAGAGAGAGAGAGTCATTGTGACATTGACCATCGTTTTTGGCAACCTTTTTCAACTTACAGAGAGAGAGAGAGAGAGAGAGAGAGAGAGAGAGAGAGAGAGAGAGAGAGAGAGAGAGAGAGGACAAGAAGAAATTGTCTTTACCAAAGGTGTCAGAGTGAAAGGCTATACCCAGGTGTTACGCAAAGGAGACATTTCCGCCGGAAGTCCATCAGCACGCGTACGTTTTGACGCCATAATGACGTCATCTAAGCTAAATGCTTTCTCGCCACGGCGGCGTGTGTTTTGACACTACATGGCCAGAGTCAGACACATCGCCTGGCACTGTGTGCTGATTAGACACAAATGGCCCCCAAGCGCTCTAGCCCTTTTTGCACTGAAAGCTGGCTGTGATTATCCAATACACAGAGATAACAACAACAGCATAGACTACGAAAATGATGATGATGATAACGATAAACAATAATAATAATAATGACAAAAATAATAATAATAATAATAATAATAATAATAATAATAATAATAGTAATGATGATAATATTAATGATGGTAATAATAATGATGATAATGATAACTATGAAGATAATTATAATAAAAATGATAATGATGATAATGTTGATAATAATAATTATTATAATAATAATAATGATAATAAAAGTATTTATAATAATGATAATAATAATAACAATAATGATAATAATAATAATAATAATAATAATAATAATAATAATGATAATAATAATGATAATAATAGTAATAATAATAATAATAAGTAGTAGTAGTAATAGTATTTATGATTATTTCGCCAACATCTTCGCTATTTTCATATGTTTGTAAACGAAGGAAAACTTCAGTCACAATGCGTTGGTTGGTTACGGAAGGAAGGCCTTTTTTCAAATGGCTTTCAACAGCTAAGGTCATATCGCGGCGACAAAGAATTTCGAATTTTCGTCCCTTTTTGCCATATTGCGGCTAAACCGTTATTAGTTATTGTGTAATGGTGGTGGGGAAACCCGAGTATCTGGTTAAAAGCACACGCTAACCCTAAGTCACTCGCAACTTTCTCACATGCCCTGGCTGGGATTCAAATCCAGGCAATGGTGCTACACAGCTAGTAACGGCGCCTAATTACACCACAAGGCCACCATGAGTCTCTCTGTTGTAGAAGCACCACAGATAGCCTTCCACAGCGCTGCACATGTATATATAGCGAACAGGCCAAACCAGCTATAACTGGTATTTTCACAGGCATTTAATTTTCGCTAATTTCGCGCTTCCAATGATAGCGCCAATAGCGCCAAAATAACCTTTTTCTAATGAATATCCTGCTTTGTATTTACTTTGTTTTAGTGCGTGAAAGCTCGAATTCAAAGTAGCATAAATAACCTGTAACAGGAATGTAAAGCAAAATGTTTAGCACTCCAAATTATTTTTTCGTCCTAAGATTAATTGCAGAAATGGGGATCTACATGTAGCGGAGACTAGAACCTCACGCTTTGGAGTCAAGCATCGTGACTACCAAGCTATGGTGATATTTGAATTTGAATTTCGACATTTCGTCACTTTTTCTGCAATACTGCGGCTAATACGTGACTAGTCAAACGCACGGTGGATCTCTTGCGTTTGTCGACTGCTCAAGACTCAAACATCACTGATGATTATAAAATAGGATATTTAAGGGGTTTTTCAACTGAGTAATAATTACCCTATATCTATGTCAGCATATGTACCAGTAAGCCGTGTGTGCATAATGCTGGTACAAAAGGTTGATATCGATCATATTCACCCATGGATATGATATCATTTCCCATATCACCTGCCACTAGTCTTTGGGCAGTATTTAAGCAGTCAAAACGTTCATGAACGTTCGCTTCCCTTGTAAAGTATGCGCATCGCGGGTCCTCTATACTATTGCTTTATATTTTCAAACTAAAGTTCCTACTCAAAACGTTCGGAACGTTTTTTCTGCTGTACTTTAGAATCGATGCGGATGAGGCGGCAACATGATTGACCTACTTTCTACGGAGATTAAACTAATGCTATAGGAAATCTCAAACGCTAATGCTTTCATAGATCTTCTTTGATTTATCAACTTTTGACCTTTAAATCTTAATCATCGTTGGCTTCCTTCCTTTTTCATGATTTTCTCTGTGTATCAGGTCAATTCGACCTCGGGAGCGACCGCAGAATATACACACAGAAATGCACGTCCACATGTTACGGAAACTTACTCTATTATATTAATCTGAGTTTTGTAATTAATACATGTTGAGTACTATAATGTACTGCAATGCATTAATTCAATTTTGAATAATATTGAGTCTTAATCAAGCCCCAACAGACGTCATAAGTATATGAGAGTTACCCCGGATGTTGTAATACATCGTGTATGCTTTGTGTTGTGACATCAATGCATGTACCTCCATTTTATGCCATATGAAGACACTTGAAATGAAATTCATTTTGCATAGACTGAAGCTGTTTTGATTGTATGTTTAGGGGAGGAAATCGACAAAATAATGCATGGGATTTCTAACAATAACAAACAGAAAATTAATGTGGAAATGCTATTTACATTTCATGTACATTGTACTGTGTGCAGTAATGCTTTTTCAATCAGTAGCTCGGAAGATAGAGATAGACTTGTCTTACGTTTCCTCTAAATATATAACTATATTACGGCTGAAGGTAGCTAATAATTCATCTGAAAGTAACTGCTAATGACAAGTGTGTACCAAGCAACTTCAGATGAGCTACTAATAGACTGAAAATGGACGCTGCCAGTAGCCCCATCTGTGTGTGTTAGACTGCGTTTAAACCGCAATATACCTCTTGTATGAAGGTTGGCGGCAATGGTGGGAACTTGGGTTTAAGTATAGAATTCTATCAAAAAAGATTTGGGCCTGTGTTTTATTCATGGTGTAATCGTCCTTTAACCCTTTCAATGCTGAGGCTACTTTCGTCAAAGGCACAAGAACGCGAAAATTTTGAAAACCTTTCAAACCCTGCCATGTTGGTATGCATTGGAAAGCCCTTGATGAGTACTATCAGATGAGTACCCATTTGCCAGGGTTTCGATGATTTTCCAGCCTTTTTAGCATTGTTTTGTATTGGCCAAATTAGCCAACAGTAGCTTAAGGGTTAAGAGGATCCTGTTTATCATGTCAATTCTATGCCTCGATAGTAATGTGTGTGTTAAAGGATCTTTCGTAAAAGAGCAAACTTGTTCTTTAGTTATGTTCTTTATTGACTATAGCATGTGCCATATAATACAACCATACACAAATTAATAATAATGTTACAAGTGCTAAAAGAACATGAAAATAAACTGATAAACTATATAATAACGTATGTACATGTAGGTAAAGCTAGTATAGCTCGCAATCCTTTTTGGTTGCGATAGTAATGGTGAATATCATCGCGTACGTAGCTAACGTCGGTTTCTCAATACCTTGTTTTAACCTTAGTCTATGCATTGGTATGTTCGGGGCAGCTTAACTCATGACGATCCAGAAAATATCATTTTCCGACTCAAGTAGCCGTTGTCCCTAAACACCTTTGACACTTTTAATTTCATTAAACATGGTCACATTTGGCTTAGATGAATAGATTTAGAACTTTATTCAAAATGGGTGCAATTTCTCTAAAACAAAATGGCGCGAAATACATATGTAGTTTAGATCAAGTCGTGGGACCTGGAATCTGTTTTCTGGTCTATCCAAAGGAAGTCGGATATGAGTCTAATTGTATAGAATAAACTATGTTTTACCCTCAGATACCTGGGCAGCTATCCCATATGTCACCTAGGCTCATAGGTATATGTGAGAAAATGTTTAAGCTGATATGTAGCTGTAACCCTTTGAAGAGTGATGACGTCAGTATAAAAAGACTACTCGGTGGTGCAAGTTATATGATTTCTCGGAAGAAGAGAATATTATGCACTATGTTATGCAGTGCCCTACCTCTAGGGAATGCATGTTTAAGGACATACTCATGATAAGTAACGGATGTCGGAGGGCTTTCCTTGAGACATGTCAGGGTGCTAGCTGACCTGGTTATTCATTTTAAGACATGTATTTTATCTGGTCTTTCTCTGGAACATATATTACTGTGGTGTACTTGGCCCATATTATAATTAGGATAAGTTATCGCATAATCTGCTAGTTCATACTTATGGACAACCCCATTATGGATATTGACGCTAGCTTCTGCTAATGGACGCTGATGATGTAATGTAAATATTACCTTCATTATTTTCTGTGTGAGTTATGTTTACGTGCTCATATGTTTTTCATTAATGTCTATTAACTCCCAACTCCTCATTTATTTATTTATGCATTTTGAGAATGTGTTTGTTTGATAAGTATATCTTTACTTTCGTTACAGTCGAAAAAGATACATACAATACCTGTGTATGTATATGGACAATTAGGACAATAAGAAAAATATCTTTTATAAGACAGAAACTTTTGAATGTTTACCAGAACATGTTTTTTACAAATGTGTCTCTGAATTGATTACGTTGCTGAATTATAGGTCAACTGATAATCATATTGAATGAAGAGTTTTAATGAAATAAAAAATATCGTTATTTAAATCTAAATTTTGAAAAATGGTTTCTTTGATAGTATATTTCGAAAATTAGCTCGAAAGGGGGCAGGCTAACGAATGAGTAAAGTGGCGCCATCAACGGGATGTTTTGAGAAAGTGTGGTCCGGACAATCATTATTCAAACCTTTCACTGACATACTAGTCATTTGTTATACTTCTTAAAGACATGCATTTTCTAGCTGTGTGTGTCTACTAGGCTAATAAATACAGATCTAGCCATAAGGGTATCAAATTATTTCTAATCAATGTAGGTATATTGGAAAGAAATGAGTTGAATGCTAACGTATTTCGCTGAAACTTAAGAGTTGTATGCGTTACAAGTTTAGAGACTCATAGTTTACAGCAATTTGTGATTAATGAAAGTCCACATATGCCATTTCTCGTGCTCTTAACAGGAAATCAAACTTATTGAACCTTGGATATTTACTAAAATGTTTTAAAGATTCGAGTCAGCTGACAAATTGTGCGAATGTACTGTTGAGAAAATAACAGTAGGAAGTACCAGAAGAAAACAATCAATTGGCTTTTAAGAAAAATGGTCAATGTATCGATTGTACATACCTAAGCCTAGTAAGGTACGTACAAAATGCGCTGATTCATGGTAGGATTTTACAAGTTGCTAGAAAAAGGAAAATAACTGAAAGTGCAAAATGTCTCTTATGTAATAACACATCTTACACCATTGAACATGCATTGATATATTGTCCTATTAAGGATATGCTTTGACGACAGGGTAAACGTTGGATAGAAAATGTTTCAAATAAATATGTTAAGCTTAAAATAACTTTTTGGGTGTGAGTTGCTTAAGAGAAAAACTAACATATTTTCAACAGGATGGATCTTATCCAATGATCAGCAATTCTTACCACTCACAGAAGCAGAGTCGAAAAATCAGAAACGTGATATCAAAATGGCGCGATGAATCCAAAATGTGCATATATATATATATATATATATATATATATATATATATATATATATATATATATATATATATATATATATATATATATATATATATATATATATATATATATATATATATATATATATATATATATATATATATATATATATATATATATATATATATATATATATATATACACATATATACACATATATATATATATATATATATATATATATATATATATATATATATATATATATATATATATATATATATATATATATATATATATATATATATATATATGTATATATATATATATATATCCACAAACATATGGATTCAATATTCTGCAATTAAGATGTAATACAATACGATATGATTCAATTTCATCAGTTGTCCTAGCAACATAATGGTAAAATGAGAGGTCACATGTGTGTATAATTACTCAATTATATATGCTCGGGATAGGTAAGTAGCAGATACAATCAATTACTCAGACATTGACGTCATTATCATATAGTTGACGTTTGGTATTCCACGCTTTACGAAAAAGCTGAATTTGACCGCTAGAGGGCACATGGCTGAGGGTCACCAAGAGTTCACCATTTTATAATTTCTATAAAAGTGTTACCTATACATACTCGTAGTTCTTGGGAGATTGCGATTTCGTACCCGTCAAACGTCATGACTGGCCGGTGTTTTATGTATAAATACTGCGGTGTTTTCCCTGTTATGGTATGATAATCTTGGTATGATGATCATATGTTCCTGAATACTTGTTGTATTAACTTTACTTACAATCTGAAAAACGTATAAACTTATAAATAAACACTTCTGTATGTCTGTATCTTTACGTTGCGACACTATCTTGTATTTCCTATGATTCCGTACAACTACCGCACAGACAATAGACATACATTACAATACAACTTGCTATTGTTATATGTGGGGAAGCGCAACTTACCCTATGGTTGGAGTATTGTAGCAATAAATGGTTGTTCTTACAAAAGGGCATACCGTTTTTGTATTACTTCATTCCATATACCACTGTTATAAAACTGTTTTGCTATAGCATAGCTCATACATTGATAATGAATGAGATGACTAAGGAAATGGGGCGACTATAAGATACCTCGTATTGCGAGTTATACAACCTTAAACATTGGAAGTATTTCGACTTTTTCATAAGTCAAATACACTGTAATCTACATTGGAAATTGGTTTTCGATTCACCTACTAATAGACTTATCCCTGTGAAACAAAACAGTGCACATTCTACTTACAACATGGGCACATAGCAAAAAAGGAAAATGATAAATAGCCAGTTGGTATAAAGTGGTTTAGCATACATGTTACCTCTTCTGTTTACTATTTCAGCTTGTTCGTATTAACCCATTCACACTCATAGATCCCCTAGAAAGTACCGTCTGCTTCTATCATACTTTTCAAAATAACTTGGGGATAAAGCAAATGTTTTGAAGGAGAGTTGTTGTTTGACTTCTCTTTAACATTTTTACTTCAACTATTTTCCAAAGAATGCTTTTGTTAGAGTAAAGTTTCCAAAACTGTCAGGCCTGTTTTGGCCGTTCTGAGTGTTAATGGGTTAATAATGAACTATAAATAAGGCGAGCAAAGGTGTAAATCAACTGTTACTGTCATACGGTTTGGGATTCATTCATTTGTTTCTATACTGTGGGCATCTTTTTTTGGAATAGTGTTGTCAAATGTCATCAAGAGGAATTTTAGTTGGTGGTTGTAGTCGGTCTCATTGTTAAATGCATTAAAACGAGCATACTACCCCAATTTATCTTTAAATGCATTTCTCCTTAATGACGAGTCGTTAAGTGATAGAAGGTTCATTTCATTTCATACGTTTTATACTGTAAACCCATGTGGATTACGGTCCAAAAGTTAGATTTCTAAATAAAAGAAATACTTGCAAAAAGCACATCAGCAACTCTGATTTTTAATCTCTTCTTAGCAATCAATAACATGTCTCTTGACAAAATTCAAGAGTGTCTAGTTTACATTTTTGTGTATATATATATATATATATATATATATATATATATATATATATATATATATATATATATATATATATATATATATATATATATATATATAACATATATATATAATATATATATATATATATATATAGAGAGAGAGAGAGAGAGAGGGAGGGAGAGAGAGATGGATGGATTGGTGGATTGATGGATAGATAGATAGATAGATAGATATATAGATAAATAGATAGATAGATAGATAGATAGATAGATAGACAGATAGATAGATAGATAGATAGATATTAAAAAGAGCACGTGCTACTAAAATATTCATCCCACAATGAATGATTCTCTCCAAACAATTTCTTAATCTATTATATTTTCAAATGTGGACTTACGTGTATTGGTGTTTCCGTCTCGTGCTAGTTTCAATAGTGAAGTGGTTTTTATATCGTAGCGCCTGAGCGTAGTAGTGTCGTGTAATGGGACGTTCTGCGGAATGGTATGTGGCATGGGGACGGCCAGTGCTAATAGGTCCACCAACTGACCCCACGGTGCCTGGGTCAGTGCCCATGAGTGACGTTTGGTAGTGGTGCCTGTCCCCTTATCGGACTCTTCTTACATCAGCCGGCTGTCCTCTTAGTGGTTCAAACCATGAGGCTACTTCGCAGAGCAGCAGAGGTCATGACCAGCCCGGGTCAAGCGCGGACACGTCTGGTCCCCACACGAGGGGATATTTTAGGAAAGATTTCGTCGCCGCCCCACGCCGCGGGGTAGCCCATTTAACAAAAGAACAAAAGATCATACTACAGCATTGCTATTCCATTCCCAGCACTGATACTGTTTTTTATTCCTATTTATAAATTATAATGGAAGTTTACATTCATATTTCATCCTAACAGTGTCTTTTCATTTCCAGTGAAGCTATTTTGCATTCATGTTGATTACACGAATATATATATATATAAATATATGTATATATATATATATATATATATATATATATATATATATATATATATATATATATATATATATATATATATATATATATATATATATATATATGTATATATATATATATATATATATATATATATATATATATATATATATATATATATATATATATATATATATATATATATATATATATATATATATATATTCTTAAGCATGAACAACAATGGACCAATAGTTATCAGATGTCATTGCTATTTCATTCCCACTGCAATGCTGTTTTTATTTCTACAGTGCATTTTCTTTCTTGGTACTGCACGTTTACATCCCCATTTCATTCTCATTATGGTGTCTTTCTATTTACTCCTATGAGTGCGTTCCTTTTGATTCAATGAATGATCAGCTGATGCTATTGCTAATTCATTCCCACTGTAAACTGCTTTATTCCTACAGTTTATGTTTTCTTGACAATGCACGTTTACATCCTTATTCAATTCTAGTAGTTTCTGTGTCTTTCCACTTTTTAGTCTATTCCTCTTAATCACACAAACTCTGCATAAAGCTCGAATCAGCACACGTAATAAATCAATTAAGGAATTATGTTTCTGTAATTTGTATAACACAGGCCGATGAGGCCCATCTCGATGTAGCTGTACCTTCATTTACATGCAATTGAATAAACAAAAACATACTTGGTAAATCATCATGCGAAATCTGTTTTCCATGCCTACTTATTTATGGTAATGCATTTTACATCCCTTTCTCACATTAGCCATGCCTTTCTATTCCTAATTTGTACTGTTTTTCATTGCTATTGATGTACAACCCCTTCATCAAACTTACATGTAGAGGGGTAAAATACCTAACAAATAACAATGCGATAGCATTAGTATCAGTGAATAGTATCCAGTTATCTATTTCTACATGATAATGATTTTGAATAGACCGGTCATCAATTCCTTTCTAAAATATAAGGGCAGGCGAAATACTGTGTTTTCTAAAGATTGTTGTCGTGTTCATAATACAGATAAAGTGACCATTTTGGATGGACGTATGCATGTATCTATGTATTTTTATTGACTGTGATTTATTTTACTCACAATAAAATCATACAGCATAGTAATATGAGTGATAAGGAACTATAAATAGAAAATACAAGAACAAATATGTAAAGAACACGTGGTAGTAAATTAAATAACTGATTGAAAGAAAAGTTCACTAATAGATTTTTCTCATTGGTGAGATACGTCTTTGAGAATTTGTAAAACTACATTGCTAGTTATAGATTTATTCCTTCCCTCTTACCCTTATCAAATCAGTTTAAAATAGTTTGTAGCAAAAGCTGTATATCCTATGCAACACATCTGTATAGAGAACTCAGAGAGATATTATCTAAGCACCTGATCGTACACAAATGTAAGATCATAATTATAATTAGTAGTTTACAATTATCTATTACCATTGACAGTATAAAGGTTGTGTAGAAATAAAGTATAAAAAATAGCGAAGATCTATGTCCGTGTGCTTATTCTATACCCGTAGGTTATGAAAAAGATGATTATGATGTAACACTTAATTGATAATACTAACGATATGGTAATATTGCAAATAAAAATGAATACGATATCAATATATGAACAATGTATGAAGTAATTAACTGACTGTTAGATCCATTTTTGTCAATAAACGTTTATCATTTGGACTAAAACCAACACTTCACGGTATATTATTCCCATCGGGTATCCCAGATCGGTTTCTTGATGTGACAAAGCTAACTAACAAATCTCATTAAATCTAACTTAGTCGAACGGCCTCCAACGGCTACAAAGCAATGTATCACTTGAATTGTGGTAGGTTTTGATTCGGTCAGAAATAGCTGACCGCGGCTATCTGGTCATCTGAGTCCACTAACGCTATATAGTAATAGGGGTCATATGATGTTGAGTATCAAATTGCATCTATGGGGATATATGAAGAGGCCATGATGGAAGATTCTTGGCAAACAGGTTCTGTATCCTAAGATAATGGGCCACACTTGCCCTCTGAATAGCTGCAGTGGCATCTTGAAATGTACAGCTCAATCAAATAAAGTGTTGTTTGAATGATATTTGAAAATTGTTAGTTAAACAAGTAGGCAACAACACATTTTTGTCATTTTTAGCATGATATTTAACTCATCAAATAAAGCTTTATTTGAATGATATTTGAAAATGTTTCGTCGAAGAAGTAGGAAACAACACATTTCTGTCATTTTATCGCATAATAGTGCATTGTAAAAAATATATATATATATATATATATATATATATATATATATATATATATATATATATATATATATATATATATATATATATATATATATATATATATTACGGTATTTCTCTAGAGTTACGACAATGTGTATGCACAAGGTCTAAATGGGTTGATTCTGAAAGTGCCAGGAAAAACAAACCGACTATTTACCAAACCAGCCCATCCATGTCTGTACTGTGAGTCCAATATTTTGGAGCTTTGACCATAAATAAAATGATAATAAGTTATATAAATTGATAAGAATAATTAATCAATTCAGTATAAAACAAGTTTTTTTCTGATATTTGGAGAATTTTTTCTTTGTATTATAATTGACATTTCGCCTTTGAGGCTATTTTGAAAAAAAGATACCTTCTGGAATGACTGGCACTTTTGGAGCAGTGTAGTCCTAGATGCATTGGGATAATCAAGAGGTGTCATATTCATTCTCAGGTCGTAGCTTTTAAAGATAATTAAGTAAGGGTATTTTTCATATAAAAGATAAGTATTTCTTTAGAGACCAAGTATGTACTGTAGATCTAGTTA
Organism: Maea johnstoni; assembly: GCA_963942565.1. Taxonomy (NCBI): domain Eukaryota; kingdom Metazoa; phylum Annelida; class Polychaeta; order Spionida; family Magelonidae; genus Maea; species Maea johnstoni. The sequence continues at coordinate 5,833,468 of OZ012694.1, forward strand.
ATTTGCTGTGTCCAAAGTTTTTCGATATAGCCTTTATCAGAATTTTCCAATTATTTATTCACCAACCATGATGACATTCGATTGGCAAATCAAATACATCAGTGACCTGTTACACATTGATACTATTACGGTACCCCTGGGAGGAGTACCTGAGGACAGAGCGGCACACCTACCTGGCTGTAATTACATTATAATTGCCGTATTAGATGGGTTAGGGAGATCGAATTGAAATCATTAATGGTAAGCCGTGGGAGACCAGTTGGCACTTTACTAGGTATACACTAGTTGGTGTCTGCTCTCATCTCGGAATCAACAGCCTCTTGACAGTATCAATTACAGCTTACCCTTGCAATACCTCATTCAGGATGAAGTAACTGTGTCCTGCTTGTTTTTCATAGTCTCGCCCACACAGCTCGTTAATGTCGTAATTGCGCTGATCTGAAACTTTTCAGAATTTTCCGAATTTTCACTTAGCGATAGCGTCTGATCGATGAATATCGGAAAATTAAAATTATTGGCAAATTAACAGGATTTACAGTTGCACTTTGACTGGATGTGGTCACTTACATTGCTGCCAAAGGTTCCTATTTCGAATCCGCATCGAGGCGAGAGAAAATATTGCCAATAATTAGAATATAATTTAGGCGGTTTCCCCACGTACACTGGGCTAGACCCCTCAATAAGTTGACATGGCCAGAAAAGATGGCCATAAACTGAATTCTAATCTTTTCTAATCAGATATAAATGGATGAAAGCTCCATTTCTATCACTATCAGGACTTATACACAGCAAGAGTCGTCAAATACAGTACGTCTGAAAATGGCAAAGACTTGACCATTCTAAATAGTGTGTGTGTGTGTGTGTGTGAAGTGAGTGTATGTATGTATGTATGTATGTATGTATGTATTCCTGTCAGTCTATGTGTATGTATGTATGTATGATTGTATAGATGTATGTGATACGCATTTATGTGCGTGTAAGTATGTATGTATGTATGTATAAATGCGTTAATATACCCACACACACACACACATATATATATACATATATATATACATATATATATATATATATATATATATATATATATATATATATATATATATATATATATATATATATATATATATATATATATATATATATACATATATATATATATATATATATATATATATATATATATATATATATATATATATTTATTTATATATATATATATATATATATATATATATATATATACATATATATACATATATATAAATATATACATACATATATATATATATATATATATATATATATATATATATATATATATATATATATATATATATATATATATATATATATATATATATATATATATACATGTATGCATGTATGTGTTTGCGTGTGCAAGCATCTATGTGGGGTTGTATATATGTGTATTCATGTACTACGTATACGCATTGAGAGAGAATGAGAGGGAGAGAGCGGGTGGGGTGTCAAGGCTTAGTACTTGAGCACCCATGGGCAGACCTTGACCGAGTAGGGTCATGTCCGTCCCAGGACTACTGTGCCTTTCCCCTAAGGTCGTTCAGACTGGATAATGGGGTGAGCAATCTGCTTACTGACGGATTCAATTGGTTCCAGACACGGGTGTCCCACTTCCTGTCTGATGTAGGGTATCAATTATACCCCATTTATCCCTTCGCATTTTCCAGGTCACAGCGGTCAAGAAGCACCCTCTGCAGCCGATCCCATATATAGAGAGTGTGAACACAGTTTTGATTTAATCAATTTTTCAGAAAAAGCAGAATACATCAACTTCATTTCAGCGTTTAACTCAATGTGGTTAATGCATGTCAAGTTATTTATTGTGGCTTATGGGGTTACTTGGTAAATATAGGGTGATTTGGAGATGTTTACATATATAAAAGCCTACATCCTTTTTCTCATAATCATATCAAATATGAATGTCTAGACAATCACCAAGCAGAGTGAGAGACCATCTATTACAGAAGCTCCCATACATGTACATGTTAGCTTGTACTCAGCAGGACATACTTTTGGCCCTTTTTCCATATCAAATTTCACCATAACATGGTCGTCTCACAATGTGCCAACGACACCACTTTGCTGTTTAAATACAATCAGATGAATCTTGATAGAGAGACGGGCACTCTAAAAGCTTTCCATTCTGTATTTTATTGACTGTGATCTCAAGAATACAAAATAATATAGTTTTATGTTTTAAGTTTCCAATGCTATAACATTAAATACTAAAGAATAACTCTTTTAGTAGGACGAAGTTGCAGGACTTAGGCTAAGCAACTATATAATTACATTTACCGTTATCGTCTAGTGTACGGATCTCGAAACTGATAGAAGTTGCAGGAAGTATGTTAAGCAACTAGAACTTAATGAATAAAACAGGATTAAGGTTGGCTTTATTCATCAATGAAGAAATGATTGAAAAAATGTAACAAAGGGTCATAACTTAGAATAATATATCAAGCACAAACTGTTATATGAAAACAGGAATGATAATACTTAAAGCGTCAGGTGATTAGATGCTCTTAACTATATGATAATCGATTAGGAAACACTACTGTGCAACGGTGTGTATCGACCTACATGTAGCTGAAAAAGGTAGAGATACAACTGAAGTAGTAAAACTAGGGTGAGAGGGGTGCAGCAGGATAAAAAATATATGGGAAGAAAATTTTGAATGAACAGATGAGTTCGTGCTATTAGGAATGACATGTTATGTTTAAAAGATTCACAAAACTACATATATAAATTGTAATATGAAATTACCAAAATAAATGAGAAAAGTACTGAGACAATGGAAAAGAAGGAAACTTGAATGGGACGATATGTCCTTAAAGGACTGTTACACGCATGATTACTCACACCCTGTTGTCCCAATATAACCAATGACAAGAATATATAAACGAGTATGAGGAAATGCTTTCTGGTTTTCCGTGGAGGGGCAAGCCAACAAAGTTGAGAAGACAAATATTAGATCAGCCACAGCTACATAATTTGAAAATATTTTCAAGGTCTTTAAAAGCAACATGGATGAGATGAATTGTGAAAACAAATAGCAAACCTTTTTTGCAAAGACATGATGTGATTAAATGCTGGAAATATGAAGATAAATATAATAAAAAATATAGATGACAAAACAGGAGATATGTCTTGGAGAGATATAATGGAATCTATGTATGAACTTAGAATAGTGTTAATCCCAATGTTTGGTCTTGAATACCTAAACACTCTATCCAAGTCACACATTTTGTAATTAGGCTGAATACATATCTAACTTATTTTCCAACAGTATCCCAGAGATGAATGGTACAGGGACAATTAAATAATGCATGTACATGTGTATCTAATTTAACAGTATAGAGAGGACTCGGATTAATGCCTCAAGTTAGTAGATTTGAACCTGTTCTAAATTTCAGCAAGTCGTTCAGATGAATAAATTATAATAAATAAATAGATCATTGTGCATCTCTCTCTCTCTCTCTCTCTCTCTCTCTCTCTCTCTCTCTCTCTCTCTCCACACATACACACTCACACACATGTAGAGAGATAGATTACGTATCGTAATCCACATTTCCTAATTTGCTGGGGCTATTCAAACTTTCACTATTTAGTATTAGCATTACACTTCTCTGCTAGACATTCCGTTTGTTCACTCTGTTCAATTACCGCTTCCTGCACAAAGAAACGATACGTATGCAGAAGTCCTCCACCTGCATCACTGTCTGATTGCTGGCTTCCATTAGTCAAGATTACATCCGAACACAAAAATGGACGTTGAAAGATCCTTCTACTGATATACAAACACTTGAATGGCGTTTTGAATCATCGCCACTTGCATATAGGTGTAAATGCCTACCTTCCCCTTGGTGCGTACAGAATGTGCACCACTTAACAAATTATAAGTGAGAATATTTTCAACAGAAATTCTGAAAGAATTGGTCATAGAAATGTAAACGGTGTAAGCATTTGAAAAAGAAGTGTGGTACCCTCTCCTTCGTATTGATCTTCCCTCCACTTTTGTGAAATGTGAAGGCCCTCGGTCCATAGTTGTAGGTATGAGCAACGTTTAAAAACACTATGTATGTTTGTTTTTCAGTGTGTATACTCAAAAGATCTAGCACCCTGCAGTGAGGGAATTCCTGTGATGTTAAGTGTATTCCTTACCAGAAGACCTTTCAGAAAATGCATACTTTGTATGGGCTAAATTGTCAAATAAATGCAGGATTGAAGAAAAACTGAGTGAAAGGAATTAACCCCACAAGCTACCTTGAATAATCTGTATTACTGCTATCCATATGTAGAGATATATGCAACACTGGTGTCCCAACGGTTTCAGGACATATATAAGCAGGTTTATGGATATAATATAGTATATGATAACTTGCTTGGTAGAAGCTTATTTTCTGCCTGTATTGTTATCTAACTAATATATGATGCAAAGTGAATGCATACTACTAAGTTCAATATTTAATCTTCTGATAAGAAGTTTAGCTTTCAAGATAATATAAGGATTAACACCCTAACATGTTTATCCCCTTTTGACGATGTTGTTCAACTTACGTTTATTTAATTTCCTGTTGATATTTCCCTATTCTTTTAAAGCTATATTGCTTGTTACTTAATTTACTTTGTATCGAACTGTTAAGTGTTATACCATAATTATATTTGTATATGTTTATGTATGAATTTTGTAAATTATATTTACAGTCAATAAAGCAGACATACATACTATAACTGCTGGTGGTCACTCTCTCTTCTATAGCTATTGAAAGTAATCTAGTTGCTGGCAAAGAACCAGGGTAAATGTAAGCATTAGTTATTGTGTTTGCAGATTTTTTGTATTGTTATCCAAATGGACCTTATAACAAAAACAAGGTCCACGGGTTTATGTTCGAGAGGTCATTGTGACATTATGAAGACTCTATTCACTCTCTCGCCTGCACACTCGTTCACATTCACTTGGGATTGGACGTTTAATTACTGTCAAATGTGTTGTTATTTTGAGGATAAATTATGACTATTTGATTTGATATACAAGAGGAAATCTGATATACTTGGGTGAGCCTGCACACATCTCATCATCATAATCACGATTAGTATCACTATTTATTGTTATCATTATAAAGTAGTAGTAGCAGTAGTAGTAGTAGTAGTAGTAGTAGTAGTAGTAGTAGTAGTAATAGTAGTAGTAGTAGTAGCAGTAGTAAAAGTAGTAGTAGTAGTAGCAGCAGCAGCAGCAGTAGTAGTAGTAGTAGTAGTAGTAGTAGTAGTAGTAGTAGTAGTAGTAGTAGTAGTAGTAGTAGAAGAAGAATGTAGCATTAATTGATCAGGAATATGTCATTTGAGGTAAAACATTGCAAAATAGAAACTATGGTCCTATCCAGTTAATCTCAAAGCAGCTACATATAAGTCAAGAAAACTGATAATTGAAACACCAAGACCACAGGGAATGGATAACTATTTCGAGAAAGGGAACAAGACTGCTAAACTAGGAGATGATTTCTTTTTCATTGTTTATCAGCATCGAAGCCTTAGAAGGTCGATCGTGTCTAGCTAGGAGTAAAGACTCTCGAGAATAATTAATGAGAACTTATCTATAACGTTTGTTTCGTTGATGCCCACTTTCGTTTAGTACGATAGACCAAGTGTGAAAAAGCAAAAAAAAATATTTTTTTTATTTTCACGATCGTTTTGGGGGAGAGAAAGATTTTATTCTTATTTTCTCTCCTCAAAAGCAGTTGTAAAAATGAAGAGTGTTTTATTATCTATTGCACATGGTCGGGAAAAAATAAAGTCTAATATTCTCTCCCCCAAAAACTGTTGTGAAATTAAAGTTTTTTTTGCTTTTTCACACTTGGTCCATCTTACCTTTAGCAATTTGTTTTATTTATGTAAGTGTTAGTTCTGTTTTTTCGGCAGTCAGTGCTTAATCGGTTTTTAACTGTAAGTTGTATTTGTCTGTTGTTGCCACACATTACTGCTTGGTGGTTCTCCTTACAAGTGATAGTTGTTTTGCCCCACCACCTTTCGCACCTATATTTCTGTATTAATTAAGTTCTTTATTGATATTTATTTGCATTTAAAAAACTATCTAGATCTGTATGTACACGTATTTTATACTTTTGATGGAGCGTCAATAAACATACTTACATACATATTCACATATATACATGCATACATACATACATACATACGTACGTTCGTACGTACGCACGCACGCACGCACGCACGCATGTACATGTACATACATACAAACATACTTACAAACATACATGCATTGGGTAGCTCTCACTGAGTACTCTCATATGAGTACTAATGTGCCAGGGTTTCAGTCATATTTCAGATATTTCTTATCATTTTGTACATATTGCCAAAATTAGCAACCAGCAGCATAAGGGTTAAGCCACTGCCCATTCACAAAACTCTGCCTTCCAGAGCTGCTGCATTCGCACCCAGGCCATGTGCCACTATAACTGGTTTACGACCAGCTTATAATTGTTTCTTTACGTCATAGCGTGTACGAACACAAGGCGATAATGGACAGAATGACCATTGGGCAGCCAACGGGTGTGAATGCAGCTAATCTACTGGTCGATGCAGGTTGTGCGTGGGCGTTGAAGGCGATACGAATCAGCTCTTGGGGATGGGTAGTTCCCTGTTCCCCATACTGATGCCACCAGAAAATGTTTAAGACCCTAGTTGAGACCAGAGAAATACATAACCTGTCTACTACTCTCAGTTGAGACATAACTCAAAGTCTGCACAAAACGATTTGTTCCAGTGTTTAACCTATTAAGCCTCCAGCTAAGGGTAACATGACTATTTTTGTTGATATCCTTTTGACCAAAGCATTGTTTCTGTTATAGCCAAAAAGAACATTAAATCGAAACCTAATACGATTTTTCAGTGTTTAACCTTTTGAGCCTCCAGCTTAGAGAAGTATAACTATTTTTGGTGATATCCTTTTGACTGAGGCATTGTTTCCGTTAGAGCCAAAGAGAAAATGGAATAGAAACCTAATACATATACCTACTTCAGTTGTTTAAGTTATAAATTCAATTTCTAAGTTATCACGGTATTTAGGTCCCACTTTTTATGGGGCGTTCTGGGCCTCTATGGGTTAAGATGGCTACTCTCTTAGGCTGTGAGTTGCATACATGATGTACGTTGTAACGTTCCTTTTTATTAGTTGTGGGAGGACAGTTAAAGGAAAACTCTGACGTTATGTTCATTCTAATCGTACGTAGCCCTTTAAATCAATCGATAGCGCAATCGTGCAAACAATAGACTGGGATTTTTTCCCGAAGAGTTGGGTAATAAAAGTAGTAATAAAACGTAATAAGTCCTGTTCATTTAACACAACAAAAAAGGTCATGGCAACCTAACAACACAGTAGTATAACTACTATTATCGTAACGGTGATAGTCTTACGTGCTGTTTGTATGCAAATCAAGCACCGATTTTGCAAAACAAAAATATTATTCACCATATAGCCGTCATTTTAAAGATTACTGTGATCTTCATTGCATTAACGTAACAATAGTGGCGCGACATTATTATGATCGTGATATGTGCCATTTTTACAAGACAAGTGTTGTAGTACATATAAATCCCTGACTAGGAAATTTGGAATTACGTGTTTTCGTCACTTTTTCTCTCACATTGCGGCTCAGTCGTGACTAGTCAGCTGTAAATGGTGGACGAAATCGGAGTATCCAGCGAAAATCAACGCCTTATCCAAAGTCAATGGCAACTTTCTCGCATGCCCCTCCCTGAATAGGGAATCATGTTTGCACTCCATTCTCATACATGTGATAACCCTCAACCGTATGTATGTATGTGTTTATGTATGTATGTATGTATGTATGTATGTATGTATGTATGTATGTATGCATGTATGTATGTATGTATTTATGTATGTATGTATGAATGTATGTATGTATGTATGTATGTTTGTATGTATGTATGTATGTACGTATGTATGTATGTATGTGTGTGTTTGTATGTATGTAGGTATGTAATTACGTATGTATGTATATATGTATGTATGTATGTATGTATGTATGTATGTATGTATGTATGCATGCATGTATGTATGTATGCATGTATGTATATATACACTTGTGGTTGTTGGGAGACAGTGTGGGTGGTTGTGTGTCTATCAAACCTGCAATTAGAGTTAAAGACTACATCTAATTCTTAGCGCTAGGGCTATTAAGGCGCCCTGGTTTAAGGACAAGCTTTAAGTGCCATTGTAATTACATTAGCTGGTACTATTTCCTGCTTCCTGAGTTAATTCAATTCTATCATGGTACATGACTGCATTGTAGGCATGGCGTGTTGTGAGCTGAATAAGAATAACACTAGTACACTGGTACACTAATCGAAATCATATATACCTATACGAGCCGTTACCATCTATTGTGTTGTCATATTTCCTGATTCTAAAAGTGCTAGTGCATCTTTAATGCACAAAAAGAGGTATTATCTACAACGTGTATAATGCATATACTTTAGGAACTATCTTTGCTTTCAGAATTATGAGACTATATGTTTGGATAGTGGATATTACACCCGGCAAATATATGTACAAACACATCATTATACACACATACGAATATACGTACTGTATACACATACATACACGCATACATGCAAAGTTTCTTTTTGATTTTTGCTGATCAAATTTTCTGATCATTTCTTCTAGATTTCATAACTTTAAAACATGTTCAAATTTGAAAAAAAGATTAATACTATTCCCTTCAAAAAAACTCTCATCTAGAACTATACCAAATTTCGTTCATCTAGTATATGTAGTAAGTCTCTTAATCTGTTTAGTGATGTCCTCCGCATAACAGTCGGTCTGATTCTGAGGATAGGGTGATAGCCTCCAAAACATGAAAAGGTTTTCAAATGATTTTATATTAACAATTTAACCCATAAGCCACCCTAAATCCACCACATTGTCTATTCACTAGCCACCAGTTTAAAAGAGTTTGGCAAAAAGTTGTTAACCCATTAATGCTCGCAGCGGCTAAAACAGCCTGACAATTTTGATGAAAACTTGCAGGCAAAAGCAAAGTTAAGAAAAATATTTGAAGGAGGAATGTTGTTCAGAACTTCACCAACACCTCTCCTTCAAATATTTTGTAAAATCATTCTTAATTTCAAAGATATTGACAAAAGTATCAAAGATCCAGACGACAATTTCAAGAGGGTCATTTAAGCATTAATGGGTTAATGTCTTACCTGATGTAAAGAGTTCATGACATCGCCCAAGTAGTTAATGTGCAAGATGTTGATCTAGGTAAAGGGAAATTTATCAGGCCATATTCGATATCATCCTGCTGAAGATAAAAGTCGAAGATGACCCGGATAAAGTTCTAACCTTGATACTCGCATGTGCGAGAGATGATATAAATAGCGATTTGATGTGAAATCTATGATGGATAGGGTTATTCATAAAATGCATATAATGGTGTTTAAAGTAGAATAGGAAAGGAATGAATATCCTCCTGAAATCCAAGTCATTTCACTGGCAGTAAGCTAAATCCAGCCTAGCCAATGCATGAAAATGACATTTTCATGCATAAAGGTGATATTTTCATGCATGAAATTGAAGACTTTGCACCTGGGGTGATTTTCATGGATAATTGGCCTCAAAACAATTTCATGCAATTCTCATCCATGAAAATCTTTGGACATGGAAATTTCATTTTCATGCATGAAAATGAATTACTTATAAATGCATAAACATTTTCGTACTGAAGCAAAAAATACTACCTGGTAAAGAAACAGATCTTGGCACATTATCCAGGTAATTTTAGAGTCATGGCGCTATACAACTCGGCCATTGGGGCAGTCTCCCCTCGAAATGCTTCACAAAGAATATGAAATTGAAGCCTCGTGGCAACTTGATAAGTAATGCTCCCTTGACATCATTCAAAACTGAGCGTTGCACTAAGGCTCAGGTTGATGAAGAAATGCTTCATTGAAGATGTTGCATAATAGTAACATCTGCCACCATCACGATACTCAAAACCACAATAATTATGATGCAATGATATCAATCAGTTTCTTGGAATCGTTGATATATATCTGGTTTCATAGAAACTGCTACTTCTCTAGCACAAGCTCTGCGTGGAGGCTGCTGGCAATAAAACTGCAACAAAACGATATAGTACGTTGAATGCAAAATATAAAATATGAATAGCACCGATAATTGATTCAGTGCTAGGACAACACTAGAAAAATGATGCAACGGGTAAACCAATTAACTTTATTGAGGGTGAAACTACATTGCAATGTTTATAGACTGTTTTAATGTGGTTGACCAACTATAAACTTTTTCCAATTATTTGATTAAATAAACGTGTTCAAATATATCTATCAAAAACTTAAATAATTTAGAACATATCTAGTGAAAGAAAGATTGTTTATTTTGCGATTTGGGGGAATTTCGTACTTTTTACACATCTTTGGCTGACGTCCTAATTTGGTTATAGCTGCTCATGAGTATTAATTGACCGTAGTTCCAGATTTGTCATTCGTCGACCGTGATTGGACTACGTATTCGCAATTTTTTTACTTTTACTCTATACCACGATATTAAAAAAACATTTGCACATAGGTAGTTATATGATACTTTCATCTTTGCATTAGGTAATAGATACTTATTTATATGTCATATTTGGGGGGGAAAATGTTAGGGCTGGTGCTATCAATTCAAAGCCGAGACTTAAATGACTGGAGAAGACAGCGTAGGGATCCACAGACTTCTCCTGAAATGTGTTTAACGTATGAAAAGTTTCATGCATGAAAATATTGTGGCATGAAAACTTTTTGGATGAAAATTTCATTTTCATGCATGTAGATGAAATTTCCGTACATGAAAATGATATTTTCATGCATAAAAATGAGATTTTCATGCATAAAAATAAAATTTTCGTGCATACAAATGAAATTTCTATGCACAAAAATGAAAATTTAAACCATAAAGGATGAGAATTCCATGGATGAATTCGGCTTCAGCCCGATTTCCCATGAAAATTACCTGGGCGAAAAAGTCATCCCAGGGGCAGAATTTTCATTTTCAAGCATGGAACTATCATTTTCATGTATGAACATATCATTTCCATGCATGGAAATTTCACATTTCCATGCGTGAAAATGAAATTTTCATTATGAAATTTTCATGCCTCGATTTTCTGCTGTATGAAACTTTTCGCACGAGTATAAGTACAGAGAGGAATAATCTGTGCCATTGAACTACGCTTACAACGGTCACGACGACCTCTAGCGGAGTGGCGAGATACCAATTTGTGGCGAAGGGGTGATGACGTCAGTCTTCTTCGGGGCAGCTTGGGTTGCATGGCAAGGGGTCTGTGCACCCATGTGACAGATGACACATAATTTCAATTGTGTTTATGCACTGTTGAGAGAAGGAAGAATATAGTATATGCTATGAAAGCTGACAGGACAGGCGTTGTGTTTTGGAAAAATGTGGAAGTATTATAATCTGGTCTCCTTGATTTCAGATATACATGTAAATACAAGAAATATATATATATATATATATATATATATATATATATATATATATATATATATATATATATATATATATATATATATATATATATATATATATATATATATATATATATGTATATATATATATATATTTATATATATATATATATATATATATATATATGTATATATATATATATATATATATATATATATATATATATATATATATATATATATATATATGTATGTATATATATATATATATATATATATATATATATATATATATATATATATATATATATATATATATATATATATATATATATATATATATATAAATCTTTTTTTTTTCGAAGGATATAACCAAAAAGGTGAAAGAGCAAATTATTAAGCCTTTCAGACAGGTGCATGTGTAAATGGACAAAGGTTGTGTGACAGGGCATGTGTCCAAGATGCAGGTGCAATATGTACTGGGGAACCGCCATAGGGTCGACCTGACATGGAAAAGCATCGTGACGCGAAAAGCAGGTTGAAATATAACACAGCATTTACGTCAGTGAGTATGATTACCTCAGTCCTGGTAATTAACCCACCCACCTGCCAGTGCCTCTAGCATTAACCAAGCAACAATGCCTGATCAGGTTGCTGACATTTCTAAGACAATAGCACCTTTTGGAAAATATGTTGACGAGATATGCTATTCAGAAGACAATCTGCAATTCTCCATCAAATAATTCTTGATACAAAGTTTTTTCAAGTTATTTTCAAATTCATCATAATACCAAAGTAAACGTTTAAAGATGACAGAACGTGAATGAGTTATGTTGGCAATTTTTAAGTTTTAGCACACAACTATACCAGTTGTGTATATTACAACACATCCTATAATTCGCATTATAACGATGAATTATGAATGAGGTGTCATTCAATTAGACTTTGATTATGCACATCGGGTGATGCAATTTTAATAGGCGTGGTCACAGTGAAAAATAAGGACTAAATTCAGTTTACGTATGTTATTTGTTATTCTCTATGCCATGTTACAATTTGTATGATCCAGCCTCTTCGAGCTAGATTATGTAAGTTATAAGGTTATGACAGATTCTATGAAAACCTATAAGAACTAGGGCTTAGGTATGGTTGAGAATGCTAGGCATATCATATTGCAGTTTCCACTTAATTAACAAGAAAGAGATAATACGTTCAACAATCTTATTAATATAGAGAATGCGTCAGGCTTATTTGCAACAGACAATTGCCCAGATTTCCTATCTATGGTTACGGGGCAATATATATATATATATATATATATATATATATATATATATATATATATATATATATATATATATATATATATGTATATATATATACATTTATATATATATATATATATATATATATATATATATATATATATATATATATATATATATATATATATATATATATATATATATATATATATATATATATATATATATATATATATATATATATATATTATTGTTATATTATTCTTGTACAAGTTCACCTTTTGTGTGTTTACTTTTGTTACATTCTGGTACCTATATATTGTTTGTATGATGATTTTTGTATCGGTGAGATACGTCAATAAAGTACATGGTTACATTCACACACAACTAAAGTAGTTGAAGACATTACAACACATCCTCCAATTTTCCTTATGGCAATGAACGAGCTGTCATTCAAGCAGACTCAGATGATGCACATCGCGTGATGTAATTTTATTGGCATGGTTCCAGAAAGAAATGAGGACTAAAACAAGTTATGTATGGTATTGGTTATTTTCTAGGTCATGTTATAAAATGTATGACTTAGTGAGCAGGTTTCGCAAAAAAATCTTTTTATTATTTCAATCTCTAGAATATTCCTGATTATTCTAAGTTACTAGTATCTACTTTTCATCAGTTTATGTGCATTTTTACTAGTGTCAAGTTTCGTGACGGAGACTATAGAATGTGTTTCATCATATCTGTTTTAGTTAACAAATGTATGATATAAAACAATTTTATGGTTGAAGTGTTGTAGGTCCCTAAGGCACACTTTCCGAAATTCAGGTATTAATGTTTGTATTGCACGGGGAGATTATGATTAACATTTGACAATACTCTCAATTCCCTGGTGAACACATGTTTCAAGTATGATACAGAACAAATCTAATTGTTGTAGCGTTGTGAATCTTAGGGATCTTTTCGAAATTTCAGGTATCAACGTTTCTATTATACGAGAAGATTGTGAATGACATTTTTCAACACTCTCATTGCCTTAGTGAACACATATTTCAAGTATGATATAAAACAGTTCTATTTGTGGTAATGTTGATAGTACTAAGGCCCACTGTCTAAAAGCCAGGTTCATATCTTTCTATTGCATGCCAAAATTGTGCATAACATTTCACAATACTCTCAGAGACAATGCAACGACTAATGCTAACGGAAATGTTCTGCATTCGTTAGCTAACAGTTGTGCTAACAGTGGTTCTAATTAGTTACAATTGATATGACATACATCTGTGTGTATCCTATTCTAGAATTTTCATCTATGTCGACTGTGTTTTGTTCTTGTTCATCCTTGTTATATTTTTAGATATTTCGTATCTGATATAGGTACGACTTTAACCGTAGAACTGTCGTGCATTCTAAGACAGACTGTCCAGAATTCAAGTTATGATTTCCTATTGTAAACCAAAACTTTCCATAATACTTTTTAATATTCTCAGGAACAATAGCAGACTATGCAATTAGAACAGCTACCGCGGTAGTATAACATATGACATACATGTTTGTGTTCCCTTTTCTAAAATACAGGTAATTTCGTGTGTTCTTTATCTATGTCAACTATATATTGTTCTTGGTCATCCTTGTTATATTATTTAAGTATTTTGTATCTGATATAGATACGACTCTAACCGTAGAACTGTCGTGAATTCTAAGACAAACTGTCAAAAATTCAAGTTATGAGTTCCTTTTGTAAGCCGAAACCTTCCATAATACTTCATAATATTCTCGGAAACAATAGCAGACTATGCAATCAGAACAGTTTACCGTAGAAGTATAACATATGACATACATGTTGTGTACTCTATTCTTAAATACTGGTAATTTCGTTTTTTTATCTATGTCGACTATACATGTATATTGTTCTTGTTTATCCTTGTTATATTTTTAGATATTTCGTATCTGATATAGGTACGACTTTAACCGTAGAACTGTCGTGAATTCTAAGACAGACAGTTCAAAATTCAAGTTATGATTTCCTATTGTAAGCCAAAACTTTCCATAATACTTTATAATATTCTCAGGAACAATAGATGACTATGCAATCAGAACAGCTACCGCGGTAGTATAACATATGACATACATGTTTGTGTACCCTTTTCTGAAATACAGGTAATTTCGTGTGTATTTTATCTATGTCAACTATATATTGTTCTTGGTCATCCTTGTTATATTTTTTAAGTATTTCGTATCTGATATTAATAAGGCTTTAACCGTAGAACTGTCGTGAATTCTAAGACAGACTGTCCAATATTCAGGTTATGATTTCCCTGTTGTAAGCCGAAACTTTCCATGATACTTCATAATATTCTCAGAAACAATAGCTGACTAAGCAATCAGAACAGCTCCCGTAGTAGTAGAACATACGCGCAATCATAGCGTATTGTAGATATAGATTATATTGCAGATTGATTATAATGTACATCGAAGTAAGTAGATTGAAAAACCTTTGTCTTGGAAACAATAGATTGCATCATGCTTGTGGATGTCTTTTTGTTGCCTAGCTAACACGGATTTTAGCAGCCATAGTTAAGCTAGCACCCTGGAACTTTCTTTGCCTTTTGTATGATATCTTACATTTGATGATGATGTCATTGACAATGCATTGTATTCATCTATCCTTGTAGTTGCGTGCTTATATAAATACGTAACAATACGTAACAATACAATAGGATGTTATGTTATGGGGCAAACAATGTGTCATAGAGTGATTTCCTGGTGCCAAGCTAATGCATGTACAATGCAGCTATTGTCTTCATTTTCATTATGACTTGACAGAATTACGTGAAATTATATGCTCTAACACCTCTAAGCAATTTCGTAGCACTGCAGACCTGATGCTAACAATAGGTGTATTAACCACCATGACAATAGAAAGCTCTAAAGATCACTATACTGCTGTCTTTGTTTAAGGTATCTCAATCTACATTTGAAAAAATGAGCATACACGAAACTATCTGTTCAGTAAATATAAGGAACTCTACATCACAAAATTATAAAGATACATTATACAGTATTGCTGGTATGCCTTTAAAGACTCTATACCTAAACGGTTCTAAACTGATCAATCAATGGCTAGAAGATGAACCTCAAACAATCTATTGAAATTATCATAAAAAGGTCAAATATTAATGAATCAAGAAGCACTTTCACGTGCATACCCAAACAAGGTAGATTAAGAAATGATTTAAAGAATTGGTAATCTCCAACCCTTCTAAACACTACTTACAAAATGTCCTCAGCAGTACTCACAAATAAAATTAAACCTACTCTAGAAACCTTTATAAACTCAGCCTGGACTGGATTTATATCAAACCAATTTATAGGAAAACACTTGTTTACTCTATGATACCTTTCGTTACTTGGGATTTTATAATATACCAGGCTTATCAATAATAGTTGATCATACCAAGGCATTAGATACTGTAGAATCGTCTTTTATACACTTTTTTTTTTGGAACTTTAATTTGGGTCCTAAAAAGATTTCATATATTAGGTTATTGCAAACAAATTTCTTTTCTTGGATTGAACAAAATGGAAACTTCTCTGAGAAAATACCAGTATCTATGGCTTGTCGTCAGGGTGACAAAATTTGGCCTCATGTCTTTGTCATTTGTGCTGAGGTGCTGTTACATGTAACTAGGGAGTGTAAAGAGGTTAAAGGGATTATCATTTATAACACAGAGCTAAACTGTGTCAGAATGCCGATGACACAGATTGTAACTTAAACGACGACATCAATTCATTAGCCTGTGTTCTGGGTATACTGCAATGGTTCAAAAGGCTCCCAGGTTGTCATAATCTAAAAACCTAGGTTATCAAAATAGTGTGGCTATAGACGGGAGTATATTATGGGAAGTAAGATTTGCTCTTCAGTGGACATCGTTTGATAACATTGGAATGCATTATAATGTTAATCACTTGAGTGATTTCATGGAGAAAAATTTGACTGTTAAGAATTCCCAAATAAAAAAGTTTGATATGGGTTTGTGATATTCTCCAAATTCACTCATACATGTATACTCCTGTCTCTGCCTATCCCCAAACAAAAAGAACATACATGATATTAATGATATCATCCATAGATTTATATGGAATAATCAGCCTTCTGAATTCAGTCGACACATCTGAAAGGTTAAAGGGATTATCATCCATAACACAGAACTAAACTGTGTCAGAATGCCGATGACACAGATTGTAACTTAAACGACGACATCAATTCATTAGCCTGTGTTCTGGGTATACTGCAATGGTTCAAAAGGCTCCCAGGTTGTCATAATCTAAAAACCTAGGTTATCAAAATAGTGTGGCTATAGACGGGAGTATATTATGGGAAGGAAGATTTGCTCTTCAGTGGACGTGTTTTGATGACCTTGGAATACATTATAATGTTAATCACTTGAGTGATATCATCGAGAACAATTTGGCTTTCAAGATTTTCCAAATAAAAAATGCTTTATATGTGTTCGGAATCAAAGACATCTTACACCTTACGGGAAGATGATAATTATCAAATCCTTTCTATTCTTCAAATTCACTCATATACTCCTGTCTCTGCCTAGCCCCAACGAAAAGAACATACATGATATTAATGATATCATCCATAGATTTATTTGGAATAATCAGCCTTCCAAATTCAGTCGACACATCTGAAAGCTGAGATTAAAGATGGAGGCTTACAACTCCATAAGTTTAGTTCTAATAAAGCACTAAAACTAACTAACATCTTCTGCATTTTCAATGTTCTTTAACAATGATAAAGGACCACTTTTTGCTAATATCTTAAGGCACTGAATGACCTTTTTGTGTCGATGTGCTTTTAAACCTGTATTCATACTTATTCATACATACTTTTAACATCTTCTGGAAAGTGGATAATCTGCCCACTGAACTTCAGAATGTATTCATTGTGGGGGATGATTATACTGAAAGAGCAGGGGAATTATATTTAGTTCAATTTTGGAGGAAGGTCATCGATGTTCTTGAAGTACTATGGTGATCAGATGTAAACATAGTGTGGAAAGTATATACCTAACAAACACCATTATGATGTGCAGTGATTTATCCTATTGTTCCCTGATATTTCTTTTTTTGTGGCAGTTTTTGCAGGCATTTGTTCTCTGTAATGCCCTATATCACAGTCTGTAATTTTATGTATACTAAGATAAACCAAATAACATCAGCATTTTGGCCCATGCATTGTATGCATTGTACTGATGCTGTGGTCATATCTCACTTATAGAAAAATGAATAAGAATAATTTAGAAATTTAAAACAATGTTAAAGAGTTGAATTAAATATTGTGATACGAGGATTAGAATACTGAATACATATTGGGATAGTTTACATGTTTATTTAAAACACAAGTCATCTACTGGGTAGCTACTAAGTAATCACTGTACTGATTGAAAAGGGAAGAACTTATTAAAAAAATGGTAGTATGCATAGGGCACCTTATCAATATATGATTTAATCTCCGAATAATATCAACATTACAATTGTGTCCTTTGGAGGTCTGTTTGCCACATGTCAACGACTGACGTTTTTGATCAAATCATGTCACTGCGGCCTTGCACACAGCCATTACCTTTTATCGCCAGGTACCTGTATATGATAGGATCTGGGATTTACATCCCCAAACTGACCTGTATATATATATATATATATATATATATATATATATATATATATATATATATATATATATATATATATATATATATATATATATATATATATATATATATATATATATATATTTATATATATACACACACACACACATATATATATATATATATATATATATATATATATATATATATATATATAAATATATATATATATATATATATATATATATATATATATATATATATATATATATATATATATATATATATATATATACATATATCGACACCATCGACCATGATATTCTATTCAGCAGAATGGAAAATACATTAGGTATTACGGGTCAAGCACTTGCTTGGTTTAAGTCTTACCTGTCAGGACGCACACTCCGCATCAAGATTGACAAGTCATTCTCTGAGTTACAGGACATTCTGTGGTCCGTACCACAGGGATCAGTGTTAGGACCATTGTTGTTCCTGATCCACCTCCTACCCCTTGGAAAACTCATCAGAAAGCATGGTTTAGAGCTTCACATATATGCAGATGACACACAGCTCTATCTGGCAATAAAACCTATCACTCAACAAGCTGTGGACATAGGAGTTGCTAGGCTGGAGGGCTGCCTCACTGACATATATACATGGATGTCACAGAACAAGCTAAAACTGAATGCAGACAAAACGGAAGTCCTAGTGCTAGGTACCCCTAAGCAGCGAGCCAAAATATCTGTGCCTAGCATCTCCGTAAATGGTGAGATTGTTAAGATTCTCAATATACCTATCGGCAATCTGGGCTCTGTTTTTGATCCAAGCATGAATATGGCCGCACATGTGTCAAAGGCAGTCAAATCTGCAAACTATCACCTTCGAAACATTGGAAGGATCAGAAAATACTTGACTGCAGAATCAACTAAAGGTGCTGTCATATCCCTGGTAACCTCAAGATTCGACTACTGCAATGGACTTCTCTGTGGAATACCTGAAGAGCTAATATGTAAGCTCCAGAGAGTACAAAATAATGCCGCCAGGGTGATCACACTCACAAAGAAGTATGACCATATCACTCCAGTACTAAAGGAACTTCACTGGTTACCAGTCAGGAAGAGAATCGAATTCAAGATTCTTCTCCTGGCGTACAAGTGTTTGCATGGAACTGCACCCTCTTACCTGAGGGAAATGCTGAAAGAGTATGTCCCACCACGGACACTGAGATCAACATCCAAGAACTTACTCTGCGAGCCGAGAACCAACATGAAAACCTACGGTGACAGATCATTTAGTGCCTGTGCCCCAAAACTATGGAATCAGCTCCCAAATAATATTCGGGCAGCTGGGAGTGTGGCAATCTTCAAACGACAATTGAAAACACATCTGTTCAAAGATGTATTTATCAAATAACTATGTGGATATCAACATCTATCCTCTGACAATGAATGTAATGCGCCTTTGAGCATGTTTATATGGAAAGGGCGCAATATCAAATGACAATATTATTATTATTATTATTATTATTATATATATATATATATATATATATATATATATATATATATATATATATATATATATATATATATATATACATAAATATATATATATATATACATATATATATATATATATATATATATATATATATATATATATACATACATACATACATATATATATATATATATATATATATATATATATATATATATATATATATATATATATATATATATATATATATATTGTGTAGATATAAACATAGTGTATGTTAAAACTTTGTAAATGACATAAATTGTATTCACCAGAGAGTTGAACGAACCCTGCAAACATCCTGTTATTTGATGAACAAAGAGAGACTTATGTAGGACAAGAAGTAAAATTTGCCATCGCAGTGCGATATCTAGGTGTACATTATCTATTGGAAATTTGCAGGAAACACTAAGATTATAAATAATGAAGTCATTTCGGAAAATTCCTGTTTCACTTTATCACCTGCAAATAGCAATTACGGAACACACCAGTCTCCTGATTACTAGTTGAATATAATACCCTATCTTACAAGGCAAATTACTCTAAGATCAAATGTTGACACCAGTTCAGACTTAGGTCAATGTTCGTCTATTCATAGACAGTGAAAAGGTCAACTATTTGCAGCAGGTTAATCGAAACTTAAATGTGTGTAATCGGAGGACTTCATCACCTGGCATTCAGTTACCAATGTTTAATTACTAAGCTGATATATATATATATATATATATATATATATATATATATATATATATATATATATATATATATATATATATATATATATATATATATATATATATATGTATATATATATATATATATATATATATATATATATATATATATATATATATATAAAATATATATATATATAGCTACTACTGGACCATCGGTTATCCCACCTTGTCTGCTGGGGTGCAAGATACTATGACACCTCTTTCACTGGAAAATGCAAAATACTTTCTAAAGAGTCTCTTTCCTTCAAGCTTGACATATGAACGACTACAGATGTGTATGTATTCATATATGTATGTTTGTATGTATGTATGTATGTATGTATGTATGTATGTATGTATGTATATATGTATGTGTGTATGTATGTATGTATGTTTGTATGTATGTAAGTTACGTATGCATGTATGTATGTATGTATGTTTGTATGTATTTATTTTGTATAAAATGAATGTGTGTGAGTGTGTGTTCATTCTATTCCTAGTTAGCTTCCTCTAGTACCTATTGTTGTTTATCACAAAAAACAGTATGTTGATTTCCTGACAATCTGGAGGAAATATATTTGAAATAGTTATTGAATTAAAATGTTGTTTTAATTTAAAATGTATTGAGTAAATTTAATTTTTTCCTTTCAAATACCATGGCACAGCTAAATTACTCAATTCATCTACATATAAATATGCACTTCCCCCAGCCGTAGGACAAGCTTTTCTCGGCGGTTGTGCATGTGCGGGTCGCGCTGCTGCCGTGAAATGGTTGCCTTGGGTCTCCTACAGTAGGTAACACTTTTATATTTTTAAATTTTGGGCATTTAATGCCTTTATTTGCGAAAAATGCCACGTTGTCAATGGCAACTGAAATGATACAATTGTATTATACAATGTTGCGCTCCCCCTCTTTCAACTCTACCTGCCTGATACAATGTATTTCATACACTGTGGTAAACTGTATCTATAAGTATTATACAATGTTGCTCTCCCCCTCTTTCAACTCTGCCTATAAAATTATACAATGTTGCAAAAAGGTTCCAACTCTACACCAATACAGCACTAGGCTGATATGGAGAATAAGTGCATGTGTACTCAGACATGACATTAGTGGTGTTACAACTCTCCTCTCTATTGACTGCCCCCTGTCACTGTACTGCCCCTTTATCGACTGCCTCCCCTGTCACTGTACTGCCCCTTTATCGACTGCCTCCCCTGTCACTGTACTGCCCCTTTATCGACTGCCTCCCCTGTCACTGTACTGCCCCTTTATCGACTGCCTCCCCTGTCACTGTACTGCCCCTTTATCGACTGCCCCCTGTCACTGTACTGCCCCTTTATCGACTGCCTCCCCTGTCACTGTACTGCCCCTTTATCGACTGCCTCCCCTGTCACTGTACTGCCCCTTTATCGACTGCCTCCCCTGTCACTGTACTGCCCCTTTATCTACTGCCTCCCCTGTCACTGTACTGCCCCTTTATCGACTGCCTCCCCTGTCACTGTACTGCCCCTTTATCGACTGCCCCCTGTCACTGTACTGCCCCTTTATCGACTGCCTCCCCTGTCACTGTACTGCCCCTTTATCGACTGCCTCCCCTGTCACTGTACTGCCCCTTTATCGACTGCCTCCCCTGTCACTGTACTGCCCCTTTATCGACTGCCCCCTGTCACTATACTGCCCCTTTATCGACTGCCTCCCCTGTCACTGTACTGCCCCTTTATCGACTGCCTCCCCTGTCACTGTACTGCCCCTTTATCGACTGCCTCCCCTGTCACTGTACTGCCCCTTTATCGACTGCCTCCCCTGTCACTCTACTGCCCCTTTATCGACTGCCTCCCCTGTCACTGTACTGCCCCTTTATCGACTGCCTCCCCTGTCACTGTACTGCCCCTTTATCGACTGCCTCCCCTGTCACTGTACTGCCCCTTTATCGACTGCCTCCCCTGTCACTGTACTGCCCCTTTATCGACTGCCTCCCCTGTCACTCTACTGCCCCTTTATTGACTGCCTCTTTGCAACATTTTGTTCTTTGCAACATTATGAACACTACTTATTTATCATGCGTTCTATTTTTGGCACTTGCTGTTGGACTCCCACTGATAACATTGGCGGGGGGGGGGGGGTGATTGATTGCATCCTATGTCTGCAGTGTAATCGATGCTTGAAAATTGTGATCGATTATGAACACTACTTATTTATCATGCGTTCTTTTTTTTTTGGCACTTGCTATTGGAATCTCACTGATAACATGGGGGGAGGGGGAGGGGGGTGGTGATTGGTTACATCCTATGTTTCCTTTTTTTCCTTTTCTATCCCCTGTAAATTCCTTTTTGCATCTCTTTGCAACATTTTGTTCTGACTTTGCAACTTTCTGAACACTACTTATTTATCATGCTTTCTATTTTTTCGCACATGCTGTTGGTCTCCCACTGATAACATGGGGGGGGGGGGGGGGTCTGCAGTGTATAATCAATGCCGCGCTATAAAAACTCAAGTGTGCCTATTCTTTGCAAGCAGGGGGCCTGCTATAAGGTGGGCCTGAACTTTTTATTTTTTTCTGATTGATGCTGGTGATAACTCATAACTGAGAACTGTTGTGTTCTTTTTATTTATTTACTTATTTAAAAATAATAAAAAACTATTCTATAAAAAATTATTCTATGCCTCTAAACCTCCTGCACATCATTGAGTAACACTTCGAATCCAAACCCGTGCTGTGCACGGGGGCCTGCTAGTAGCAATAAATCGACAGTTTAGTTTATTTGATTGGCTACCTTCTGGTTCCATAGAGAAAAATATATTCGATAATTTGGCAACATTTTTTATATCTACAGTTATAAACTATAAAAAAATATTTCAAATACATATTTCATAAATATGATGTTATGTACGACCGTCATCTCTAGAGCATATTTGTTTAGATTATGAAAAATCCACGTTCATGCTGTCGGGTCCTGCCTCTAAACAAACGAAAGAGTGTGTCGTTATTTAGTGTAACTGCTTGGCAATAGATGTCAGCACATGTTAGTGGAACTCTTTCTTCCGGGTCGATTTGCATGGCTCAAAGTAGGGTGGGCACTGCTTGGGACTTTATCAGGAGAAAGGGGGAAACTATTCTATCTCAATGATTATTTTAAATAAAGTGAAAGTGACTTAAGATATAATGGTAGATTTGTTGGCCTAGTTACTAGACAGTGGCATGTGAAGCACTCTTTGAAACTCTGACCTCTGGCTGTTCGTAGTCAACTTATTTCATTTTCTCTCGACCAAATAATGGTCTTGCAGTTTCTGCATTTGATTTTCGTTTGTTGTGTTTGTTTTGTATCTTGTTGTTTATTAAATTTCCTGGGTTAACGATGCAATCCAACTTCATAGAGCGTGTCATGGTATGACCACACAATAACTTAAATCCATTTCATCATTAGAAAATAATTAAAAGTTGTATGGACAATACGATGTAACTATATAGGATTCAATATTTTCTGGAGAAAAGTTTGTTTCCTAGTGTATGATATCCCTTCGGAGCACCCAAATGTGTTATATGATAATCATTTCTATGACTAGGAGATTTTATTTTTGTTAAAGATACTGAGTGTGGTATAAAAAGTAGTAGTGGAACAACTTTAGAAAGCAGTGGGCTACTCTGCCTATATGTTGCCTAGCAAGACATGCCAATAAGGTGGAAACGAATACCATCCAGTTAGATTACTATATCCCCTAGATCCATGGTATCCCACTCTGACTTTGGAATGTGTCTGTTATGTCTAATGATTTGTAATTGACCTTGTTCGAGAGGTCTGTATCAGACATATTGGAAAGAATTTAGAAGATCCAAGTATGCATCAACACAGGAAATTGATAATTTCATTTCACTTAGAAACACATACTAGCTCGCACTAAGAATTTAGTGAACTCCGTTTTTCTCAGTCGACAATCAGAATTTTCAGATTAGTCTTTCGGCAGTCCGCCAGATGGCACTATTTTTCTTCCAGCAACCGTATATGCGATAATCCTTTGAGATAAGTCCGCATGGGCGGTCATATGAGCAGGGAAGTATTTTTGAATCATAGGAAAAGCAACTTAGAATATCATGATCACTGCTGGAACAATATACCTTCTCATATTATGAAGCAGAATACCAACTTATTAGTATCTGGTGTTTGGTTTTTCAGGAGAAAGATAAAAAAAACTTGCAGTAGATAGAACTGCCTGGTCGGTATAGACATAAAGATCGGGAAGGTCCTTAAGTCCATCATGGGAAGAACCTACTAAAACGCTGACTGGAGATACATCGAAAGACTTTAATAACATACTACTTAGACAGAGTAATGACAGCGATACAAATGTCAATAAATAAGAGCATGCTATTTATAAATTTCAATACACAATTTTAGAAAGGCCATTTTACAAGATAAAAAATGTTTAAGACATAGAATACATCTCATATATTTACCTAAAACTACATACTAAAACTGCTAGAATAATACAAGCAAAAGAAAAGCACACACAATAAATGCTAGAATTTTCAACGTTATGGCCTGTAAAAATCTTCAGGGGTAAAAAATCCAAAAAATACTTTTTATTGGGCATAGTCAATGATATCCCTAAAGTAACTCTGAACCTGCAGTAACCATCACCTGCGTAATTAATGAGAATATGTCATTTGAAAAAAAAGTTGTAAATTTTTAAATAAAACAGAATATGGATTGAATAATGACAGGTGGCGATGATATTCTCTACCTGATGACACTCAGGAACCTGGAGATACACCTAGTTATAGGATTATGCTGCTTTGAGGTGTGTTTTGGGACAGGGCTTTTAACTGGCTTGCAATGGTACCCATCACCTTAAGCCGATACTGCATCAGACTGTCAGCTGCCCACTGCCTGGATATTTTGAAAATCAAATCTTGCTTTAAAAGGTCCTGTGTATGTGCGTGCTCGTGCGTACATATGTATAGGTATGCAAGTGTGTGTGTATGTTGGTGTGTAGGTGCCAGTGTGTGTATGCTTTCAAATTACGTTATTCGCTCAACTCCAAGCTGCTAAGATTGGTAGCTAACTCTAAACGTACTCTAAGGCGCGGGTCATATGCTACATCTTCATAATCCAATACTGTGGTGCTCTAAGCCTCAAACGCCTTTATTAACATCACTGGACTGGTTAATGTCAATAATTGCATTACACACTCTCTTTCCTCTTATGACTAAAAGCCTTAGCATGCCTCCTCTTAGCATCCTTAACCAATTCCTGCGAGAAAGGTGTGTAGATGCTGAAAATGCTCGTTATCACTTTGGATTAACCCTTCCAATGCTGAGGCTACTCTCGTCCAAAGCACAAGGATGCAAAGATCTTTGAAAAAACCATCTAAACCCTGTCATGTTGATATTTATTGGATAGCTCTCACTGATTACTCTAAGATAAGTACCCATGTGCCAGGGTTTCAGTCCTTTTTCCAGTTTTTTTGCATCATTTTTTATTGGCCAAATTAGCGACCAGGAGCATGCGGGTTAAAGCTCGTGAATTATTCTTATGAGCTCAATGAAATCTCTCACTGTCAGTGATACTCATAAGACATATTACACCACAGATATTGCAAAAAATAGTTTTGGTTGCTATGGGGATGAATGGGTTACATTTTAGATACCCTCTAAACACTACTTTTTTGCCAAATATGCCCAATTTGCTACTAAAGTAATACTTCACCCCATTAAATGTCATATGCACCCTTTAGCTGCTGGTGGCTCATTTGGTCAATACAAAAATAATGTTAGAAAAAGCTGAAAAAATGACTGAATCCCTGGCAAATAGGTACTCATATGTTAGTACTCAATTTAAACTTTCTAATGAATACCAACATGACAGGATTTAGATCAATTTAAACAAAATTAGAATTTTGTAGCAAATATAAAAGTAGTCTCAGCATTGAAAGGGTTAACCCATACATACCTGCAATATGCACATGATACGAGACGAGTGAACATATAATGGTAAAGAAACTAATGTTAATGTATGAAATATTTTATCAAGGGTTGTCGTTCCTTTTGGGTTCGATAATTGCTTTTTAAATACTCTTTAGATATTATATATGTTATGAGTCATGCTCCATTTTGTCAGATTTCGTGTGCACTCTCCGAATACACACACTATGGACTTTGATTAGCTCTCTCTCTCTCTCTCTCTCTCTCTCTCTCTCTCTCTCTCTCTCTCTCTCTCTCTCTCAAACTCCATAGCTAATTCGTATCTCTTTAAGGCATTATGCAGTTGATTTTTAAATGATGCATTGAGAACTCTTTCAATGTCCTGAAAATAAGCATTGGCAAAGATTTGATAAAAAGTCAATTTTAAAGAAGCCAAACTTCTCCCTTGAGGAATCACGAATTACAGTCAAAATACTTTTTCAAGTGTATCTTACAGTAAATCAGGGTTCCAAAATATCCAAACCATGTGATAAGCTTATTCATCTCTTATTACGTGACTGTGTGTGTGTGTGTGTGTGTGTGTGTGTGTGTGTGTGTGTGTGTTCTTTATTGGCAATAGCACTGTGAAAGAGATATGCCTCCAAAAAGATGATTCGAGATAGAAAGATATAATGAAACGAAGGAAAAAATAAAGAGAGGAAATAAGTATTGTCCTTTGATGTTAGATAGATGTGTCATCTCTTCATTTGAAACCTACCATCGCTATATTCGCATAATTGATCTGCATCTCAATTTTCAACCAATTTTCATTCCTCAACCCATTAGCCGCTCAGGAAATAATCTACAGAAATAGGCCTATAGGCGCCACCCTTGCATTAGCGCAAGTAAGATGCAAACTCAAAATAGATAATTTAAGAAAATTTACTGGCCAAATTTTCATCCGACAAACAAAGTTTCCATAAAATGTGGGACTCTATTGAAAATGATCTTTGTAATTATAGATTGTAAACTGATTAGAATATGTCTGTATGATTCTGTATGCTATTATAACAGGTTATTGATGTACACTTTGTTATCGTCTTTGTCGATTTGGTGATACTGTATGTCATTGTAATTTATTTATTTCTCTGTTGTTTATGTAATGCATAATCGATAGCATTACTCTCAATGTTATCCCATTAATGCTTATGGATTTCTCCAGAAATTGTCGTCTGGATCTTTGATACTTATGACTACAATTTTGGAACTAAGATTAATTTTACAAAATATTTGAAGAAGAGTTGTTATAAATATCCTGATAAACATTTCTCCATCAAATATTTTCCGGAGTATGTTTTTTGCCAGCAATATTTCATCAAAATTGTCAGGCTGTTTTGGCCGTTGTGAGCATTAATGGGTTATAATGGATTAGCCTGAGTGAATGGAGACAATACAACAGCTTTTTACAGCGAATTAGAAAAGCACATTCATGCCTGTAGCATCCAACATCACCTGACTATTTTACAAATCTCTCTCCGACAAAAGCATTATCTAGTTCTAAAGTCTTTGAAGCAGAAATGTTCATTGAAAGTCTCTCTTCTACTCTTCTTCAAACAGTTTCTGAATTTAAGCCTCATTCCGAAGTTATTTCCAAATGTGTGACAGGTACAGACGAAGTTCATCAAGTAGGTATCCAGGTACTAATTGGTTAATCCAACTTAACTGAAAATTATGAATGATGATTCGTAACATAGTAAAGAATTGCTTCTACATGTTTATATACTTTAGGCCTTTGATTTAAGTACATAGAGTCGTAGTTAAGCAGTTTCATTACTGAAGTCTTTTGATTTTTTCACGGGGGTGTCTCATTTTAGATTAGGATGTGACTTCAATTCTCTAATTCATGTTAGAAATTAGATAAAGGATTCACCATTTGATTAGGAAATGCATAGTCTAGAAAGACCTTTTCATATTTTGAAATAATCATATTAAATTTAGGATAGATATACATTGTAGAAATACACACAATAGGGATCTTACTACGCTCTCTCTCTCTCTCTCTCTCTCTCTCTCTCTCCTCTCTCTCTCTCTCTCTCTCTCTCTCTCTCTGAAACTCCATAGCTAATTCGTATTACTTTAAGGCATTATGCAATTGATTTTTTAAATGATGTTTTGAGAACTCTTTTGATGTCCTGAAAATAAGGATTTGCAAAGATTTGAGAAAAAGTCAATTTTAAAGAAACCAAACTTCTCCCTTGAGGAATCACAAATTACAGTCAAAATACTTTTTAAATGTATCTTAGAGTAAATCAGGGTTCCAAAATATCCAAACCATGTGATAAGCTTATTCATCTCTTATAACGTGTGTGTGTGTGTGTGTGTGTGTGTGTGTGTGTGTGTGTGTTCTTTATTGACAATAGTCTGCACTGTGAAAGAGATATGCCTCCAAAAAGATAATTCGAGATAGAAATATATAATGAAACGAAGGGAAAAATAAAGAGAGGAAATAATTATTGTCCTTTGATGTTAGATAGATGTGTCATCTCTTCATATGAAACCTACCATCGCTATATTCGCGTAATTCATCTGTAACTCAATTTTCATCCAATTCTCATTCCAAATATATAGAAACAGTCAATTAGGCGGCACCCTTGCATTAGCGCAAGTGAGACGCAAGATTTATAATCCGATAATCAAAGAAAATTTACTGGCCAAATTTTCATCAGACAAACAAAGTTTCCATAAAACGTGGGACTCTATTGAAAATGATCTTTGTAATTATAGATTGCTAACTGATTAGACTATGTCTGTATGATTCTGTATGCTATTATAACAGGTTATTGATGTACAATTTGTTATCGTCTTTGTCGATTTGGTGATACTGTATGTCATTGTAATTTATCTATTTCTCTGTTGTTTATGTAATACATTATCAATGACATTACTCTCAATGTTATCCCATTAATGCTTATGGATTTCTCCAGAAATTGTCGTCTGGATCTTTGATACTTATGACTACAATTTTGGAACTAAGATTAATTTTACAAAATATTTGAAGAAGAGTTGTTATAAATATCCTGATAAACATTTCTCCATCAACTATTTTCCCAAATATGTTTTTGCCAACAATATTTCATCAAAATTGTCAGGCTGTTTTGGCCGTTGTGAGCATTAATGGGTTATAATGGATTAGCATGAATGAATGGAGACAATAAAAACAGCTGTTTACAGCGAATTAGAAAAAAACATTCATGCCTGTAGCAGCCAACATTACCTGACTATTTTACAAATCTCTGTCCAACAAAAGCATTATCTAGTTCTAAGGTCTTTGAAGCAGAAATGTTCATTGAAAGTCTTTCTTCTACTCTTCTTCAAACAGTTTCTGAATTAATGCCTCATTCCGAAGTTATTTCCAAAGGTGAGACAGGTACAGACGAAGTTCATCAAGTAGGTATCCAGGTACTAATTGGTTAATCCAACTTAACTTGAAATTATGAATGATTATTATTAACATGGTAAAGAATTGCTTCTACATGTTTATATACTTTAGGCCTTTGATTAAAGTACATACAGTCATAGTTAAGCAGTTTCATTACTGAAGTCTTTTGATTTTTTCACGGGGGTGTCTCATTTTAGATTAGGATGTGACTTTATTTCTTTAATTCATGTTAGAAATTAGATAAGGGATTCACAATTTGATTAGGAAATGCATAGTCTAGAAAGACCTTTTCATATTTTTGAGATGATCTTATTGAATTTAGAATAGAAATACATTGTGGTAATTGGAATATCTTTATTTGAGAGCATTATGTTTTATAAACGTGTTGAGAAAAACTTAAATGTTCCTTTTACAAATGATTCGAGTGAGATACAGAGATGATTCAATACACTTAATTTAAAGCATACCTACCTAGACGTATTGATATGTAGTGGACCTGACGTGTGGTCAATAGCTTGTGTACTATCAATACGAAGTAGAATCCCTAAGCCAGGAAGAAATTCCCTTATTCTTTATTAATAGTTCCAGAGGGTCTTTCTGTTGCAGAAGCTTCACTTCGTATTACTTATGGCAGGAAAAACTGACGAAAAGCAAATTTCCAAATTCGAGAAGAGTCAAAGACAGCCCTCCACATTGCCGCACGTTTATATAGCAACCAGGCCAACCTGCTGGTTGGGATCCAGGTATTTTAGTGTCCGATTGGAGTAGAACTTCAAGTATAATATGGCAGGGTAGTCTTCAAGATGAATGCAATAGGTATGCAAATGATTAGAATGTGATTATCTATGTTTGATCAATATAATCATAAATATGTTAATTCTTAATTATGAATAACTGAAGGGTAACAAACAAAAGCATATTGTATTGACACATTGTTTACGTACTATATTCTCTCACCAACGTACAGGACAAACAACATTGGTAAAAAAAACAGCAATCATACGTTTACATAATACATAACATATACCTAATTCAAAATTACGTCTGAAATATACAAGTAAATAAATGTATCCGGTAACCTTAACACAGTTTTTTAGATTCAAAGGCATGGTATGGTATTTGGCAAGGTGACAATGGCATCTAAAACTTAACCTTCCCCCCCCCCCCCCCCCTCTTTATTTTTTGAGAACTGATAATGATAGCTTATGCAAAGTTAAATGGATTTCGAAATATGGGGTATATCTTAAATGCATTTTAAGTTTTAGATGACACTGTCACCTTGTCCAATACCATACTATGCTTTAATTAAGTGTAGCAGCAGGTACAACAATCAAATTACGGGTACATTAACGAGGGCACATTTTGACCCACGGTACGTTTCCCGCACCCAAATCTAACAGGAGAAATACATTACTGTCAATTCGGAAAAGATTGCGTTAGTTAAATTTTTGCGATTTTTAGCGTTTATCCTCGGACGCAAAATTAAAATTCGCAATGATTAGTGCTGCCACTTGAAGTGTATAGCTGGCACTCCATGTTGCGGCCAATTCGCAAAGTTAAAACATGCAAAAATCGATATTTTGTAAATTCGCAAAATTTACTCTACACAATCTTTTGTGAATCTACTGTACACGTTATCAAGGTAGCTAGTGGGCTTAATTTCTTTGACTCAGTGTTTCCTCTGCCCTGCGTTCATTTGAGAATTTAGCCTATACAAAATATATATTGCCTTAAAGGTCTTCTGAAGAGTATTATATTAAACATCCCAAAAGGAGGAGGAAAGATCAATATGGAGGGAAGAGTATCACACTTTTTCAAATCTTCACTCCGTTCAAACTGTATCTGCGTCAACAATTTCTTTTAGAATTTTCGTTGAAAATGAGAAAAAAAGTGCATTTTCAACTTTCATATTCCAAAACTTTTTAATATAGCCAAAATTGGAAAAATAATTTACAAATTAACCCCATAAGTCACCTTAAGTCATTTGGAAATGATAACGAAGAAAACTAAGTTAATTCGTACAAGGGCCGTCCATAGTACAAGCATCTGATTTTAAAAATATACAGTGGTCGTATTCAATAAATTACAATCCTACTGAACAATGCAGCATCTTAAATAGTAGACCTAGTATATACCAATTGATTACTACATGTACTACTACTATCCTTGATCTTTTAGTACAAATCTTATCTATTTCCTTATAAAAACCTTATTCGGAAACTTGATTAGTTTATTTTGACTAGGCCTTCACATGCCTTGTATGCATAGGAGTATTGAGGTAAGAATAATCTCTTTAACAGGCGGTGCAACTTCTATTAATTTGACTGACTTTCTCTATGCCTGCATGTAATGCTCCGATTGGCAAAATAAGTAATTGTATATCAAATAACTGGCAGTAAATGTCCTAGATTTGATTTTTGATTATTTGTGCACGTTTCTATTTTATTTTAGAAGAAATTTAAACAATTGACCTTTTGTAAAGTGATTAATTAATCTATACAATCAAAGTCTTATTTCTTCGATTAAAAGTGAAATTGAAAGCAATCTTCGCGATGTGCGGTGAACTGTAAATACTATTTTAGAAAAAGTGCATTTTCAACGAAATTTTAATAATAGGAAACAGATTATGATTAATTAGCGTCATGTTTACAAACCTAGAACTTTATTTCTACCTGGATGATTAGTTCACATATGCCTGAAAAGAAAAGATTGTGACTTTCAGTGTATTTTTAATGAGTGATGTTAATCTAGTAATATATCTCCACAGCTTTGCTTACCTTGTAAACATGTTTAAATCGCAAAGCTATTTTGGTGTTATTTGTTTTTATTTTGGAATATGAATTTGTCTATTACCATTGATAAAACTTTTGATATTGATTCTAAGCAAAGTCCTTTTCAATTCCTAGACGACTGTTTTCATTTTTTTATATCTGTTCAATCATTTCAACTCCTTTTGAATCATAACCATGAACAAATTTCAATGCCCATAGGTTATGTAAACTCGTAACGCCTGCATCAAACAATGTGATGGGAAAAATCCTCCACTCTACATCAATATATCACTCAAGCACGCGGGGTGTTTTTCCTGCGCGTCAATAATGTGCCCATCAGAGGGGCAACTACAGTACAGACATTTAATTTCTCCACCAGTCGACTGGACGTCTGCCAGTGTCTGGTTGTACAAATACCCAGGGATGACATGTCAAAAAAATAAGCCAAGCACATCAATGGCCCTTGTAACTTGCGAATCAAAGCTACCTGTGGTCGCATCAATGCCCTGGAAACTGGAGGGCAATCGGGCATGTGTCGCTTATTATTTCCCGGTCATTTAGTGCATGAATTAAATGTCTGTATTGTAGTTGGGCATTTTCTTGCCTCAGGATAGACTGCCAGTGAGTCTAACATTGAATTCACTGTGCCACCGAGTCTCCACCAATAACTTCGATTACACATGAGATATCACACTTTATTTGCTCCATACCGTATGGCGTGGCATTCCATTTTTGTTCTTTAAATACAGTTCACTTTTCACTCTTGCACCAGTCGCCCGGACGTCTGCCAGTGCATGGTTGTACAAACACCCATGGATAACATGTAAAAAAAAAAAGGCCAAGCACACCAATGACCCACAACTTACAACTGGCTAGTCCCGAATTAGCCACAATTGGCATAAATGTGACGAAAACAAAATTCCAAATCCAAATTACAATGACCCACGTAAATTTCGAATCAAAGCTATGTTCAGTTATAAGGTCTTTATTGCCCGGGTTGCCCACACATTTAGTGCACTGTCGGCACTGTAACTAAAGCTACGTTCATTTGTGAGGTCAATCATGCATCCACGCCCAGGAAACTGGTAAGCAATCGGGCGTGCGGTTGTATATATTGCCCGGGCTGCCCAAGCATTTAGTGCGGGAATTGAATGTCGGCACTGTATGTCTACTTTATCGTGCAGGTGTTGTTGTGATCCTGTGTATAGGTTGGGGTATGATTCTGTCCAGCAAGTATTATATTTTCCGCAGGTGATCCTCGTCTGCTGGAACTTGTCCGGGTTGTAATTGAATGAAACCACCTGTGACCCCTTGTTTTATCAACCATATCCTCGCGGACCAAACCACCCTCGACTTCAACACCCGGATGTATTCGTCCGCTTCTCTTGAGAACGAGATTACAACGAGATTTGAATTCCGCGCGGAAGCTCTCGTTGAGCCAACAGTATACGAAAGGATTGTAACAGACGCTGCTCATTGCAATCCAGTGGCAGACGAAGAAAACAGTAGTATCATGGCGGAAGGTTTTCCGGTCGGGATGAAAATCGGTCAAAACGTGATACATGTTGAGGGGCATCCAGCACAGTGCGAATAAAATGACAACGAGGATGAGCATTTTGATAGTTTTCAGTTTGATCTGGCAATGTTTGAGTTGTTGCTCTGGTGTTATGTCCCCCAAAGCCTCCCTTGACCATAGTTTCTGGACAATTCGGCCGTAGGTCACCGCGATTATTGTCAAGGGAATGACATACTGCGCCATGATGGTCGCGAGCGAGATGTATTTCTCGATGACGTCACTCGGGGCGGGAAAAAGCAGACGACATCGACGAACGCGGCTGACGATAAAACTGACCTCTTCGTCCTGAGAATAAAGTCCATAGGGAAGTGAGAGTAAAATTGCCAATGTCCAAATCATTGCAGTCCCAAAAAGCCCGCCATTGTTCGACATGCGCGGTCGCAACGGCTTTATGATCACTTGGTACCGGTCCAAAGCAATGGCGGTCAGGGTGAACGTTGAAACATACACGGATACCATGAGCGCCATGTTGACGACCACGCACATGGCCTGTCCAAATGGCCATTGTTCCAAGACAATCCGGACCAGATTGAAAGGGATGTTCCAGATTGTCATAAGTATATCCGCAACGGCAAGATTAGCGATGAAGATATTGGTGACGGTATGCAATCTCTTATTCTTCCAAATCACATAGCACACGAGTAGGTTCCCGAAGAAAGAAACGACGACGATGATTGTATAAGCGATGATAAGAAAGGCGTTTTCCGTCCCGCTGCGTGAAGTTGCGCGCATGTCCATAAGATACGTATGTATGTCCACCGTGGTGTTGTTATCGGAGAGTAAAAGCTCATTAATGGACAACTTTTCGTCTGCTCCGTGTGAGGACATGTTATCGCCTTGCAGAAACAATTGGAGCTGTTGCAATAAGTCCATCATGTTCACCGATGCACTTTTCGTCTGCCCAACTTTCGCGTGAGCTCCTAATCTAGTTTGCAGGAAGCATTGACTTGCCGTAATATGTGCTCAGGAAGGCACAAAGATCCTCCATCAACCGTCATTCACCCATAGTTAATGTCCGTAAAGAAATTTGCCCATAACTACCCACCGGCCCCCGAGCAGTTCTAGTCATTCTAGACAGGCGGCGGACAGAAATGACGACTGGAAGGACAGGCGCCGGCGCAGATTCTCAAACTCGTCTGCGTTAACGAGCTATGACGTACACCAAAACAAAATGCCAAACTATGGAAAAAACAAGCTCGACTTAATGGAGCGAATGATGCGTTCGAACAGATGTTTGGGATGATAAGATGTTTTTCTCTTTTTGTTCGTACTTACGTTAAATGTTGTAGTAAGCAGCAAAAAACACTTCTTAATTTTCGACATCATCTGCATAAATGGCATCACCACTATCAGAATCATAATCATTCATATCCTAATCACCATTACCATTATCAAACCCATCATCTGTACCGGGTATAATTTTCATCACCAAGGAATTCACGTCGTCTTTTGATATCTTATTTAACAAAAAATAAAACATCGCACGTGTAGGTGTATAAAGTTCTTTTTATTTCTCTGTAGAAAATGTGTTGTTCTCCATAAGTTCACTTACCATAATCATGAATGATTTACTTCGTTCGAAATCTGTTGTTAAGTGTCTCAAAATATACATTAATAAATATCTAGTTTCAAAAATATGCATTCTTACCTAAATAACCGTATATAGGGAGCATACAGATAAAGGTAATAACGAATAATTTTAATTAAACGAATATAAATAATGAGCAATATTCCCCATTTATGGGTATAGGTGTACAGTTCATTATATAGGATAGATAAAAGGCAAACGACAAACGATGGACAATGAGTGGTTCGTGCATTCTTTGTGTTATCAAATATGCTTTAACCCTTTTACTGCTTTTGGCTAATTTTGCCAATGCAAAATGATGCAAAAAAGCTCAAAAATGACCAAACCCCTGGCATATGGGTACTCATCTGAGAATACTCAGCGGGACCTACCTATGAATACAGACATGACAGGGTTTAGATGTGTGTTTTTTTATCTTTGTATCCTTGTGCTTTGGACGAAAGTAGCCTCAGTATGAGAAGTGTTTAAAATACATCGCTGTAGCACGGATGTATTGTCCAATCAATGGTAATGAAACTTTCAAAAATATCCAGATCCTGCAATGTCTAGTTTAGGCAATTTCTTTAGAATTTTCAATTAGAATAGGTGGTCTATTTATCAGGTTAGTCGTACTTACCTGTAAGGTTGATTGTAAAATATGCACATAATTTATCTAAAGCCAATTAAGGACTAGAACTGGGAACCTTTTGTGGCGTTGAGCAATGTGGAGCAATCGGCTTGCGTTTCAGAAGACAGCTCAGCCATGGAGGCTCCCCATGTATGTTAATGGTAAATACGTCTAAAATATTAAACATACTGACGACATTAGTGTGTCATGCTACCTCCGTTCTGTTTCCATTTACTACACCACTTTGTGAGGTTCACCAATAAAAACTGCTGCTGAGATTTCGCATCCTACCAATCCAAAAGAGCTCTTACTGAGACCCTAACACTCTTCAAGTACATTTCATATCGCAGAACTGCATCAGTAGCACTTTCTGTTACAGTAGAGCTACCTACTACATTGCCACATTGCTGAGAGCTCGCTGCATAACTTGCAGATTATTACATTTGCCAATAACGGGTGATGTCTAACAATAATGCCAAAAATGCACCAAGGTAAGAGTAAAGGAGAAATAGATACACATTGACGCATACACATTGCCATTTTTCTATATATTTATTCTTATTTTTCCCATTTTTTTATTTTTCTTTTTATTCTTTTTTGTACCATAAATCTACGTGAAAAGGGTTACCGAGGTTATTGTTTTAAAATATCAAGCACTCGCCCGGGGCCGGGCTTGCTGTGCGCCCCACCCCATTGAGTCGGATCCACTTAAGGATGCCCGCACCAGTTTTTTTTTTGTCCTCGGATTTTTCTAATTTTTGGATATGTTATACATTGTGGGACAAAACTAAAGGAAATCTAAAATGAAATTGGCTGTTTGGCCGATTTTCTTTGCTAGAGACAATTTTGTGATTTTTGAAAAGTGGCCATTTGAGGGAAAAGGGGCCGCCATATCGCGCAGTTTAACATTTTCAGCTCATTCTGGGTTTTTCGTGCAGAGAAAAATAAATTGTAGATGTGTATAAGCGTAAATTTGCATGCAGGTAAAAGAGTAGTTCCCCTTTTTGCTTGCACAAACTGTGTTTCAAAACATAATATATTTTCTGCATAGCCTAAGGTTGAATGGTAGGGGTTGAGTTAAAAATCTTCACTTTTTTTCAAAAATGGACGAAAATATTAAGCAATTTATCACACATAATGAATTGTAAAAAAAATCTTAGTCCGAAGGATTTTTTTATTTTTTGATATGTTGTTGCCCTGTAAATTTGCATTCTATATTTGAAAAAAAATGGGGGTGTTTCGAGCTACTTCTTTTGCTACAGAGCTATGAGTGAAAGGGTACGTTTTTTGCTTTTTATGAAAATGGAAAGACAATGACGCACCCTTTGTTTCCCTATTGTTGTGGCAACAATAGGAGGGAACTCCCACTGTTGGAGTCGTGTTGCGCTCGCTAAGAAGCAAATATAGGGCAATATATCACACATAATGAGTTGTAAAAAAAAATCTAGTCCGAAGGATTTTTTAATTTTTTGATATGTTCTTGCTCTGTAAAATTGCATTCAATATATGTAAAATAAGTTGGGGTGTTCCGAGCTACTTTTCT